>OY759264.1:13370237-13395237 GCA_963662155.1 Lamellibrachia columna | reverse complement strand
CAACATAGTGGAGCCCAAAACACTGGGAAGTTAAAGGACATTTCTTTCGATGAAACGGAGAAAACTATATAATGATAGTGATTTAACATGCGCACGAACGCGTTTCTAATATGCACCTAGCTGATGGACACAATGTATGCATTGTTGGGAAGCACATCTTTTCTTTTGTTACTTGAATGCACAATACATGTGTAGATGTTTTTGTCATTGCAATGGTACATAATACCATCAAGTGTAGTCTATAAAACATATCAGTATGAACGTGTGATGAATACTTCACTCCCATAAAACAACAATATAAAGCACAGTTTGTGTTCATTGATTCCCAAGGACACATATGTTGAATATGTTGAATATGCATAAGTATCACTAACAAGCGTCTTTCTAATGTAAATAAACTGTACGTCTACAGGCCTTCTTCAGTTACATTTTCACCAAGCTCTAGAAGGATCAGTTTTAGGTGTTAGGGTGCCTGAATTCTTTACTGATTAACTCAACGTGTTCTCTTCATATGACAGAAAGTCTGAAGTTATATGATCACATTTATTTTTGCCCCCTTTCATAACACAATATGTGGAAGCTTCGTGAGAAGTGCCCATATATATATATATATATATATATATATATATATATATATATATATATATATATATATATATATATATATATATATATATATATATATATATATATATATATATATATATATATATATATATATATATATATATATATATATATATATATATATATATATATATATATATATATGTATATATATATATATATATATATATATATATATATATATATATATATATATGTATATATCGTCGTGTCATTGAATCAGGTTATATCAACATACCGCTGGCGCACACTCGGTAGTAGTGTTTGCTGTAATAGTCGTCGCGCAGACGATATCCGGTAACGAAACACGTCGACGGAAGTTGGATGAGCGCAGCCGCACACACGAAATCTGACGTGTCAAGACAAGCCTGCGTGCAAAGGCTTGGCACGACGCCTTCCCCGACCTTACGGAGTACCTCGCCCTTCAACGTCACCGAGTTCTGGTAGTGCTGGAAGCTTCGGCAGCTGTCGTCTAAAACAAGGTTAACAAACAATTTACCAATTATTATTCGGGTATGCTACGCAAAAGTAAATTTTTAGATTGTTTCAACGGAAAGCATGTAGGCTTACATTGTTCTATTTAAGATAACGATTATAATTATTAATACTACTACTGCTGTTGTTTTTACAACAACAACACATAAAAATAACAACTACTACTACTGCTGCTGGTACTACTACTACTACTACTACTACTACTACTACTACTACTACTACTACTACTACTACTACTACTACTACTACTACTACTACTATTACTACTACTACTACTACTTTGTCTAAACATCATCCTGATTATATTGATTATGGTAATAATACCATGAATACTAAAACCTTTACAAAAAGTCATTAATTAATGTTAATGTTAGTTATTGAATGTATTGTGCTTTTGGGACATGTGTCTCCAGACATTTCCATTAGCTACGCAACTCATGACCCTTACATTAGGTAACGGTAAACACATTATATCCAGTCTAACTGTCTTCATGTTTGTCACTGAGAAGAACATTGTAGCACATCAGTATGTAAAATCTATATTATCTTTTAAATGTACCCTTCAACGTATTTTAGTGAATGAAAAGATATAAAATATATTTGAAATTGTTACCGGCAACATTGCGTTCCGGACATTTCACCTTTGTCTCGTTGAATCCGACAATGAGCGATTGCGTTCAAAGAGAAGCACGGAAAGCATCGATTAAACGCGATACTCACATTATTGCCTAGATGTATTTGACCTACTAACGACTTCAGTGCATTTGCACAGAAAGATTAAGAGCGTTTTTCTGTTCATTGGTCGGATGGAGGCTGTTACTGTGTGTGCGTCTTGGAACATGCGTGAGTGTGCGCGTGCGTAAATGTACGCACGTGTGCGTGCGTGCGTGCGTGCGTGCGTGCGTGCGTGCGTGCGTGCGTATAGCCGTCCGTGCATGCGCGCCTGTGGGTACACGTGTGCGTGTGGATGTGTGTGCGTGTGTGCGCGCGTATAAATGTTCACATAGATCCATGGACAACTCCTACGACAAAATGTTTTGCTACGCTAACGCTTTCTTGGCGAATTATAAAAAAAAAATTCCCGGTCAATTAATAAATACGCTGTCAATGTTCTATGCCGGTTAGCAGGAGGTGAATGGAACGCTATTCTTATCACGTAATATATGTATATATATATATATATATATATATATATATATATATATATATATATATATATATATATATATATATCAGTCTTTCCGTTTTTATGTTTATGTCTATCTCAGTCAGTCAGTCAATCAATCAGTCAGTCAGTCAGTCAGTCAGTCAGTCTGTCTGTCTGTATGTGTGTATGTCTGTTTGTCTCCCTCTCTCTGTCTTTCTTTTTCTTTGTGTGTTGTGTGTGTGTGTGTGTGTGTGTGTGTGTGTGTGTGTGTGTGTGTGTGTGTGTGTGTGTGTGTGTGTGTGTGTGTGTGTCTGCCTGCGTATCTGTCTGTCTGTCTGTCTATATGTATGCATGTCTGTCTGTCGGTCTCTCTCTCTCTCTCTCTCTCTCTCTCTCTCTCTCTTTCTGTCTTTCTTTCTTTTAGAGTCTCATTCTATTTCTCTTGCTATCGTTTACGGACGCTATAATGCATCCATTAGTTATCTCTTATTCTATATCATTCTATGATTATACCTCCACACTTTGCAACTGTGTGTGTGGACAAGGACAATAATAATAATAATACGACATCTCCCGAACTAGCGGAAACGAAGCAGCTAATCGATATTCTATATTCTAGCAGCTCATCTGCTTTTTCCAGGAACATGTACCAGCTTATCGACACTATGTCAAACCGAGAACAACGACAAACGCGTCTCTCTTTCGCTCTTGTCATGCGCTAACCTATGCCCGTAACCTATCGCGAACTTCGAGATCATTTTCCGATAAACCGTTAATATTCCGGTGTCACGCACGTCCCTCCAGTCAGGAACAACGCGAGCGTCACGCCGGTCATATATACACCTCGCCGACCACTCAAGGCGATGTCGCTGCCTTATTTACCGCGGCCATAATAAAAACGTAATTTGAGTCCGTATCGAGTACTAATAGGCGATGACTCAATTAACTGTTGTCTCTGTGACACGGAGTGGGCCGGTCAGTCGCTGTGATGTCCAGTATGCGCTGATTAAACTATCTAGTCACGACTGTACATTACGCCCACTGGTCATAAACCGTATTCTCATCCAAAGGTAAAAATAACGTATTTTACGATGACAGTGATTCGACTTTGCACATTGAACTAACGGGAATAAATCACAGAGAAATCATATCCACACTTGTATCGTAATGGTGATATCTTGCGCGTTCCATGTTGGGTATTCAACGTAACGCATAAAAGAATGTGGTTTAACAACCCTACAGACAAGGAGGTTAAGAGGTAATCAAATTGAAGTTTTTACAATATATTGAATGGCTATAAAATATTGATAGAACGTCTACAGGACACGAAGTAACATCAGTGAATGATCAGTGTACAGGGTAGAATGGATATCAGAACATACTCATCCTCAAAGGGCCGTTTGAACAATTGTTGGACTCTCGATAAGCCAATTTCTTCCTTGTCCATATAATGACCCTTTTTCCTTGGGTGGCCATCTAAAGTTCGCCAAATCTTGTTAAACATTGACATCTTGTGCCAAATAATGGCAAAATCAACATGTTCAGCTTTGATTAACATGAATATTTATCCATATAATAAACATATGCGTTCTTTGCACCACCGAGTGCATGTGAATATTTGCAGTTAATACATATAACAACAGATTACATCTCATGTCAAGACAGGTTTTGTTCGAGGATATTTATTGCTTTGATTTTTCTACTAAGCCATTTCTTCCCGGTCTAGTACAACCACGTCCTTCATCGAACACTGGTGTATGTTGTTCTGTTTATATTCACTGATGGCTTATACGGGTTAGCTACAAGATGTGTTTTATTCACGTGCTTTGTGTTCTCGCTGTTCCAGATGAAATTATGTTCATATTCAGGGCATTGCATGCCATAGACAACCCCACACTTTGCTGTATTTTGAATGCACCTATAGTGACGTGACCTGACTGGGGCTTGATTTGTGGAGCACAAGTCATTGGATATGTACATCATTGCGGAATGTACTGACAGTTTCTTGATATAGGGCAAATCTATTGTAGTGGATGTGGTGTTGTTATCTATTGTAGTGCAGGTGGTGCTGTTATCTATTGTAGTGCATGTGGTGTTGTTATCTATTATAGTGCATGTGGTGTTGTTATCTATTGTAGTGCATGTGGTGTTGTTATCTGTTGTAGTGCATGTGGTGCTATTATCTATTGTAGTGCATGTGGTGTTGTTATCTATTGTAGGGCATGTGGTGTTGTTATCTATTGTAGTGCATGTGGTGTTGTTATCCTTCGTTTCCATGGGCCGTGAGGTGGTGAAAATCGAAGGTTTGCAACTGTTCACTCTAAATAATATGTTATTGATGCGATCCATATTTTGGTGTTGTCCATCTCTTCTGCTACCATAGTTTTTGCTTTCTGAAGGAGTTCCTTAACACTGATCAATATTGGTCAGTTTGAATTGTTGCGTAGTCTTGACGGCTTCCTTCATACATATTCATGTGTCAAGGAGAGTTCCTTTGTTATCCTGTTTTGTTTCTATTATGAAAAAAGAACACTAGGTCACGAAGAGAACTGATTCAGATGGAAAATCAAAAAGGCAACAAACATATATCTAACGAAACCTGCCCTGACCCGAGACTCGGCCATCGGCTCCCATCAGTTTTTCTCTTCATTTTATGACACATGCGAAATATTCGGAAAGAATACAAGCAGTTTCTTGGCAAAAATATTCTCTCCATATTTCGCATATGGCTAATGCAGAGTCATAAGCTGTACTTGAAGAAGAAGAGGTAATTACCAAGTCAAATAAATAGTTACGATGCCGCGTCATTTTAATCTAGCTGCCGCCCAATCATGGCAGGTTACTAATGCCGATAATGTGCTTGGATCGACCACGAGATGCGAATGACGTTAGTAATTTTCCCGTGTGACGTTCGTTGTTTTCCTGTGCATTGTTCGCAAGCCAAATTCGTTCGCAGTAAATCAAGCACTCCTGTCAAAGACAAATTTGAGAGTTGTGTTTGAAATAATCCTGGACTGCAAACAATTGGCTGGGGCTGACGTTGGCTGCAGTCCCAGCATATTGATCGCAGGTCGCATATGCAGGCCGAGTAGGCACGCTGTTAGTCACCGCTTCCTGCCAACATCAATCTCGGACTTGTGTTAGAAAATCTCAAGGTAAATATAATTGATGGACGACCGTTGTGGCACTGACCGGTATCGATTTGACCCAGTCACTCGAAGCTGTTCGCTTAAATAGTTGAACACGTGGTATACCTGTTTGTTTATTTATTTGTATATGGGAACCTAATTCCATTGACATATCTGATTCGTGTGATGATATAATATATATATATATATATATATATATATTTATATACATATATATATATATATATATATATATATATACATATATATATATATATATATATATATATATATATATATATATATATACATATATATATATATATATATATATATATATATATATATATATATATACATATATATATATATATATATATATATATATATATATATATAATATATTATAATATATATATATATTATATATATATATATATATATATATATATATATATATATATATATATATATCGTCAGCTACCGTTTGTTAGGTTTACATGTTTAAGTCAGTTTTTATGCAATTATTGTGTGCACGACTATCCGCGTTCATAACACACACACACACACACTTATATATATATATATATATGTATATATATATATATATATATATATATATATATATACATATATATATATATATATATATATATATATACATATATTATATGTATATATATATATATATGTATAT
The DNA here is from genome assembly GCA_963662155.1 of Lamellibrachia columna. Lineage (NCBI taxonomy): Eukaryota > Metazoa > Annelida > Polychaeta > Sabellida > Siboglinidae > Lamellibrachia > Lamellibrachia columna. Next base: position 13,389,143 of record OY759264.1, on the reverse strand, counting down.
ATATATATATATATATATATATATATATATATATATATATATACATAATTTTGATTTAACATTGTTAAATATTGTTACGTATCGACACATCTTGCTAAATTGTGTAAACTTTTAGAAAAATATACATAAATGTTGGTTAACCATATTACTTAATAAAACAGACATGATATCTACATGACTTTTGTACGTGAATATAATTAATAACGGGGTCTTGGGGATTTATTTTTATTATTAATAGTAAAAAGGTTGTTTAAATGGAGGAGATCCACCCATGTTGTTTGGCTAATTATCGAGAATGTAATGGACATATGTTGGAGCCATAGTCCATGCACCACTTCCTGCGTAATTGCTGCGAAAGTAATCGGATAATGCACACACACATTAAGAGTGTTCCTCGTCTTCAGTTGCCATCGATCGAGACAACGACACCGGAACTATGTCCACGCATTGGGATTTCCGTATATCCCACGCCTCCCCAAAGCCAATTCTTAAGAATGGCATTTCTGCCAGAACGGAGGTCATTACTACATTATTTCACAATGCTGAAGTATACATCGTATAGGTTACCACATATCCACATCCTAAGATGCACAGTCTGCTATTGGCAAGAGGAAGACCAGGCTCATATCTAATAATGATTGGTGATTTCAAATAAATGCAACACTTAGCGGGTAAAAGAAGAAGACAGTAATATAATGCACAACCGTTCACTGATGCATTACAATTATATGGAGTAAACTATGGAAACATGAACAAGAGGTAATTATATAATTTACCTTCTTTGCATTTCTGACCCCAACAGCATTGATAAGGTTATGGTGGAGGGTGTATTTGTTCTGAGTGATCACGTCTTTTTCGAAATGAGAGAAGACAGGGAGAGCTCACCTCAGTCTGGGAGGAGGCTGAGAGGAGGCTGAGAGGAGGTAGGATGAAAGGACGTAAGGAGATAAGACGTAAGGAGACGGGAGGGAAGGCAATGAGAGGGATTGCGACAGGAGCGAAGGAGACGGGAGCGAAGGAGACTGGAAGGTGTGAGACGGGAAGGAGGGTACGGGAGGGAAGGGCCACGGCGTCATGAGTGTTGACATGTTGATGTTAGGAGATGGACAACCTGCTGCCAGGTGGCACGACGACTGTAGGGCAGAATGCGACGGAAGGGTTCCGACGCAAGAGCTACTCTGAAGGAGTGACAGAGGGGTGAGGAGGACAGTGGGGTTGTTTGTGGGGAATCGATAGGTAGGAAGACTGATAGATCGCTAAACAAGGGGGACGACGTGGTGATTTGCTTTTCATGGGCAAAAATAGAGGCTATAACAGAAAGGGTTGAACAAAGCTTGGGTCATGGCAACGGAGAATCCATTTAGTACATGTAAGAAATAATAACGCGGAGAAGGAGGGTACAACTGCCATAATTAGGAAATACAGGCAGTTAGTTAGAACACTTCAGCAGACACGAGTTGAGCAGATAATTATGTCAGGCATTTTACCAGTAATGGGAAGCAGGGGGCATGGTTAACGAAATTGTCGGAGGATGGCAATGAACATGCTAGTTCAGCAGCTGTGTGTTGGACTTGTGTATGTGTGAGGATGTTTTGTTGGGACGGCTGATATGTTAATGGGGACTGGGTTTCACATAAGTGAAAAGGGTGCAGCAGTGTTTGCGTATGAACTCTCAGCAGCAGCCGACAGTGGTATGGATAACATCAACAATACTTCCAGTAGCAAGTATTGTTAAACTGGAAGCGTGGGGGATACTTAGAGATGCCGCAAACACGACAAGAGGCAACTAGTACGCACAAAACAGTAACACAATGTCCGGCAACATTTCTGAAGCTTGTCATAAATGCGCATGCTTAAATGCAAGGAGCATAGTAAATACGACAAATGAATTAAACATTATGGTGGAAGATATCAATACTCACATAATTGGTATAACATGGACATAACAGATGTTAAATTGGGACTGACAGGATACGTAACGTTTCGGAGAGATCAAATAGGAAGAAGGGGAGTGATTTTATATATTAAAGATTTTATTCAGGCTTACGAAATAAAATTAGAAAGTGAAGCAGAAACTGTTTGGTGTAATATAGTTCAGGAAATTCAACATTAACTATTAGATTAGTTTACATAAGTCCAAGCATAAACGAAGAGGATAACACACAAATTCAAAACGCTATAAAGGAAGTGAGTTAAGGGGAATGTATTATAATGGGAGATTTTAAACACGGATACACACAACGGAAATGTCTAGAGAGTACATGGGTAAGGACCAACAGTTTTTGTTTTTAATACAGAATAGCTTCCTTACTCAACACGTCCCAACCATGAGACAAAATGTATTAGATACATTTTTGTCTTCACAAAATGAATTAGTGGTTAGTGTAAAAAATATGAATCATTGGGTAACAGTGATCATAGTCAAATACATTTTGACATCAAAGAAACACTTGTCAAAAGAAGTTATTCCAAAAATGGCATACAAGACGGTTCAAATAGTCAGTAAAAGATGGTTCCTTTTGAATGGAAAGAAGCGACCATCATACCATTATTTAAAACGGGTTCGAGAAATAAGTCAGACAATTACAGACCAGTGAGTTTAACATAGTTATTTATAAATTATTAAAAAGATTAATCAAATACCATATGTTGGGCTTCCTTGTTTAGCATAAATGATTAAATCCATCTCAATACGGATTTCAAAAAGCGAGATCATGCTTATCAAATGTGTTGCTTGAAAAAATAAAAATCAAGTGGATAGACGAAGTAGATGTTATATATTTAGATTTTCAGAAAGCTGTCGATAAAGTGCCACATCAAAGATTACCTCGTAAGTGAAAAGCCCATGGTATCATAATCATAATCGACTGGACTCTCGATAAGCCAATGGCTTCCTTGTCCACTTGCCATCTGGAACTTGTTCTTTGGGATGGCAATCTTTTTAAAACATGTTGACTGGATAGAAAAATGGCTGACCGACAGAAGACAGCGTGTTGTGGTAGATGGGGAGATTTCAAATTGGAAACCAGTGTTGAGTGGGGTACGACAAGGAACAGTGTCAGGACCTTTATTATTTTTGATATATATATATATATATATATATATATATATATATATATATATATATATATATATATATATATATATATATATATATATATATCAATGATTTGGATGATAATAAAACAAGCAACTTATCGAAATTTGCGGATGACACATACATGTTTATAAATGTTAACAACGATGGTGATAAACAACATTTACAAAACGATCTAGAGCAATCAGCTAAACGGTCTGAAAAATGGCAGATGTTAAATTTTGGGAAAGGTAAATGCCAGCGCACAGGACACGGAAACGTGGATGTAAACTATACAATGTGAGATACTGTTTTATGTATTACCGTAAAATAAAAGACTGAGGAGTAAAAATAAGTGATGATATGAACGTTTCAGAGCAGTGTGGTATTGCAGCTTCAGGCGATAATCAAATTCTTGGGTTGATTAGGAGAAATATAACATACAAGGAAAACAGCTAATTATAACTCTGTATAAAACAATAGTCAGGCCTGATTTATAAAACTGTATACAAGGTTGAAGACCATATCGTATGAAGGATATAGTTACGCTTGAACGAATACAGAGGAGAGCTACTAATATTATTATTATTCCAGAACCGAGAGACCTTAGATATGAAGAACGTCTAAAAGAATGTGGTTTAGCAACCATACAGACAAGGAGGTTAAGAGATGAAATTGAAGTGTTCTATGATATCGAATGGGTATGAAAATATTGATAGAAATATTTTGTTCTCACTCAAGAAATATAGTAGGACATGAGTTAACATTTGTGCAGGATCAGTGTAGATTGGATATCACAAAGTACTTGTTCTCACAAAGGACACTAAATTAATGGAACACATTATCTACAGATTGTGTAACTGCTTGCAGCGTGAATGTGTTTAAAAAACAAGGTTGACTCATATCCCTGGAGGACTGGTTACACAGAGATCAAACTGACGGAGCTGGGGCCGGTTTCATGTCGCCTACTTAGTGGCTAAGAAAGTTTACTTAGCACTAAGATGACTGTCTTATGAAATTACGCGTTTCATGTCGTCAACTTCTACTACGCAGTGGGCGTAACACCCTACTTAGTCGACGCCTCATACCCCCGTGGCGTTAGTCCACTAAGAAGTTCTTAGGGACTTTCAAAATGGCGGTTCTCCGCCAAGTACGTCGACTAAATGACGCAGCAAGATGAGGGTTATGCAGGAGGAGATTGTTTAGAGACATAAATGTTACGGTGATGTCAAGTGTTTAATAGGTACCGTTTTCGTCGTGATGATAGACTTAGTCGATTTGACCAGTAACAATGTTTTTATTTCTATACAAAACGGTTCGCTCACAGCAACGCTCCAAAAGTCTTGTAGCCTTGCGTTTATTTGCGTGTACAATATAGTAACTTCCAAGTGGTTGTCGGCGATTTGTTTGGCATTAGCAACTAGCATCAGTGTCTAAAACAGTCAGTTCCCAGAGTGGCTGCTGCATTCACCCGACTCGTATCACGATACGTTCGCTTCTACGAACACTTGACACACCAGGAGGAATCCTCAGTAAGGGTTGTAAAACCGCATCAGAGACTGGAACTGTCATTCATCAAGCTGTGAAGCAGTCTGTTCACTCAAGATTTTGGATAAAAACACGGATTGTGTATTAATGGAAAACTGTATTTTAGCTGCCTACAAGCTACAGCGTTGACGACTGTGAATTTGTAATGAATTAATAATTAATGAATTAAACTTTCATTTAAAAACGTTATGTGCATTAATAAAATAAGTTGTGTTAATCAGACTGTGCTTTCTTTTTGATAACTTTAATACAATAATAAACACTGAATGTCCGATCATTATTTAGACTGTGACGCCTGTGACGCTTTTGAATAGCACAGGCCTGATGGCCGACCTCGTAAAACTATGTATATATAAAGCCGGCATAGTAAATAATAAGCAATCGCTTTCTGCTTCTATCGAAGGTTGGTCACGTTGTTCCTCAATTCATACTGTTAAATTGTGGCATGCTGCGAGTATTGCTCGAACAAACAGCTCAACTCGGTGTCAGTCAAACTGCTTCCCCTTCCTGTTGAACGGTGTCGACTGTGTCGCGTGCTTTCGCCGTGTCACTAACGGGATTATGGGAAGTGAAATCCCTGGGATTGCCCGTTGATAACGACTCATCTTACCACGTGATAGCCTTACGCGCATTCTTAGCTAAGAAATAGGTCAGGCGCGCTACATAAACCCGACTTGCTTAGTTTTACGCAACTACTTAGCTATGCAGAAATTAGAGTTTACGCACAGGCGTAGCGCTAAGTAACTGCGTAGTTTAAGTAGGCGACATTAAAACGGACCATGAACCGGATATCAGTACGCGTCACACTTACAGCAATGACGCTTTGTTGGTCAGCCACAAACCTGCATTAAGAGACCACTTTTCATCGTCGTTACTCTCGTCGTCATCGTCTTCGTCATAGTCGACATCGTCATCATAGTCATCATCGTCGTCATCGTCAACATCGTCATCATGGTCATCATCGTCGTCATCATTACAAAATACATAACAGTTGTTCCAGAATTCACTTTCGTTGACATAACTGTCTTACGACTCAATCGCAATTATCTCAAAAAAAAAAAAAATTGCTCGTTTTTTAAAGCTATTACGTCTGCTAACAACAACGCCTCGTATTAGCCGTGGTTTATGTTGACAAAAACACAAAGTGGGTTCCCGAAATAGTATTTGCCACCGCTGATGACCATTACTTTATAGGTCTGCCCCGTGTTTTTGCTACACGAATCATGGTATCACGCATATTATTCTCTTAGAGTCAACCGGCGATCCGCGTAGATCTGGTTACGTTGAAGGGTTATTACAAATTCACAATGATTCCCGATCTCTCACTTAACGCAAAAAAACTCTGATTTATCTGTCATATCACTGTCGTTTCAAAGTCTCTACCGCCGCTTGTGTCCCAGTTATGAAGGCGGATAGTCGTGCACACAATAATTGCAAAAAAACTGACTTAAACATGTAAACCTAAGACACGGTAGCTGGCGATACGGACAACATGGCCGACAACGGAAAATAGTTAATCACTTCTTCCTACTTGCTACCAAGCGATACTCACTAAATATGTGCAAATTCCGTTTTTGCACATCAGGCAACTGGTGGCTTCTCGTGGTGATGATCTGGCGGTTGGCTGGTTGTCTCGGCGCTAATTTCGGGAGTTCCCCTGTTGGAATAGTTCCCGCGTACACGACTGCGAGCGCGCACAGTGCAACGGTAACACTGACCTCTTGCGGCATATCTACAAGAAACAGGATGCAAGTGTAATTGCAATTACTCACGGAAGGCTTCTAATAATCACACGACAATATAAACGCAATTCGTTTGCCTGTCTCCATTTGTGTTGAAATGCACAGGTATAAGCCAACATTACGGATCGGGACTTGGACTCCAGTAGTTTTCATTGTAGTGTATGTCGTTTCTTCATTCCACTTATATTGCCTGCTTCCGTTGTGCATGTCAACGTTGATAGCACATTTACATTTTTTTTTCGACGTTTACCGTATTTTTGTGGTGATATACATCATATCTAATCAGACAAAGCGCATGCACTCTTTCGTATTATCGTACATTATATAATGTGGCGTAGGCGCATCTACTTGAGATGGATGGACGAGATCAGTGTTACAACAAAGCTGATAATGGAGAGTTGAGATCAGTGTTACAACACAGCAGATGATGGAGAGTTGAGATCAGTGTTACAACAAAGCAGATGATGGAGAGTTGAGATCAGTGTTACAACACAGCAGATGATGGAGAGTTGAGATCAGTGTTACAACACAGCTGATGATGGAGAGTTGAGATCAGTGTTACAACACAGCAGATGATGGAGAGTTGAGATCAGTGTTACAACACAGCAGATGATGGAGAGTTGAGAGAAGAAACAAGAGACAGACACTGTCACCAGCAGTCGTAAGACTTGACGGGACATAACAGGCGCGTCCTAAAGTGGGACTTCCTGAGATTGAAGTTTGTGAGGAAAGAGAACCTGTACTGTTAGGTAGAATTGGGGTGCCAGGAAGCTTTTCAGCCAGATGACTGAAGGGAACTGTAAACTACCAGCCGGACATTCCTTTTAGATACGCACATCGGTGACCTGGATGTGTTTTGATCCTTATGTTCTTCATGTTAACCTTCAAAATTCTGGGAAGATATAATTTCACATTGATATTTTCCTCGGTAGTTGTTTGCCCTGAAGACGTAGGGGAACAGAAAGATACGCCCGGCATCAGGTCCCAAACTGGAGGCGCACTGCGCCCGTTGGCTTCTGTATCTACGACATTGGTCAATACAGCGTTTGGAGGCCCAGTATCATTGGCGTCATCTCTTCCGTGGGAATCTAATAACAGTTGCTCAAGTAGGTGTTTACGCGGATACCGCGCGCGGTGAGTTATGCCATAAAGCACTTGTTCATCAGTTACTCAGAGTGACGGCAGGGGATTGCGTTCTCATTAGGTGGCGAGGATGTTTCTTTTTAAGTGGGTTTCACTTTTGACGCGAAGTATGGGACATGGAGGTATGCGGGATTACACAGCATAGTATATAATTAGGAATAACACGAAAAACCTCCCAGAATAAGCTTTGAATGTGAACACCATTAATTTTATTGTCGCGTCATCTACTTGGTATGAGTGGTGTGATAAGCTTCAGTCCACATATATTCTGGCCATTGTGAAATTGCTTCTGCAGCCAATTACGGAAACTGTGTTGTTTCTGCTGGTGTTGCTGATTCTGCAACATCAGCAGCAGCAGCTTCTGCTGATGTTGATAATCATGGTGACGATGACACTGTTTGTGCTGGTGGAGGTAAAAGGTCACACACCATTCATCTATGGTGTTTCGCAGAAGGCGGTGGGTGGAAATGCGTAGGCAGCTGCATTCAGATTACACATGCCGTACGAAGGATCACGAACACATTATTATTACTCACGCATATAATATGCTTTACCCAATGCCGATATGATTCGGCGTGCGATTATTTACGATTATTTATTTACGTTAAAAAGGTCATCGTGTACGTAATGGCGGGAGCGATGACGACGGAATTATTGATTACGTCATCGCATAAGAAATGGCAGACCGAACCGGATGACAACCGATTGCGATGCAGAGGACATATTTAACTTTGAATTTACTAAAATTGTTAAGTATGGGAAATCAACATAAGTTGTGATTTTGCGATCTGCATCTCCCTTTAATCGCCCGATTATTTGTATTACTCCGCTACCGTCTCGGATGATTACAGGGGGATGAAATTGGCAGATGTGCCATTTGATATAACAATTACTAAGTACATATGCTGCATAAAATACGCAAAACTATCACAATGTGTATATTATTTGAAATATATGCGCTTATCACGTATGTTTCAACAATCAGCTAATATGTCGACTGTATAAACGAGTGCCTGGCAACATACAGAGATGGGTACGTGAACGAATATTCTTCGCGCAGTAATTGCAGCAAGGCTGAATGCTTCCCAGAAACGTTGAGATGGCGCTTGAATAGACAGGTCTGCCAGGTGTTAAAGTGCAGAGCGTTTTGAACAGTCCCAAGGACTGAATATCACGTTATGTAGGAACATACCTTTTAACTTTGATTTATATCGTAACATTATGTTTAACAATATTATTAAGTATTAAGTTTCACAATTAAGAAACTATCACCAGACAGCACAGGTATGGACGTTAAATCGGAGGGAATAATATTCAACAGTTTGTAGATAAAGTTTTCACTTTTTGGCTGCCACTTGAAGTAAATATCTGGTGTCGTGATCTCGTAAGTCTGATGGAAGGCAAACGAAGAACAGGAAGCCGCAAAGAAGGTGGAGGGACAACATAAAGCAGAGGACGAAGATATGGTGGAATAAGCAGAACATGAAAGTGAAAGATCGTGTACAATGGAAACAGATGTTCAATGAATAATGACGTATGCTGCAAAAGCGAAGAAAACGCTTAGAAAGATAGAGTCGTGCTTACTTGAGACGAACTGTGGCGGTCTACTTGAGTGTAACGTGCTCTTGCGTCGGTCGACGTTTCAGTGATATGTCGGCGTTGACTCTTCGGGAACGTCCGTAGTGTCTTCTGCTGAGATTCTCAGGCAATGCTGTCGTGGAGACATCGCCGAACCATTTTATGCGTTCGCGCCGCGTGCGTGACGTGCAACCAAGCCCCTCTACGCTGAGTGGTGGAGCAGCAACGTCGTAACGTCATTGGTCGGTGGCGTAGTGACTACTTGTTTGGCTCCGTTCAAGTGTGGACACCTCGGACTGCGATAATGCGTGCTTGTGCGTAGCTACGGGTGTATATTTGGTATGCGGCTACGTGTGTACATGCGTGCATGCAAATAATTGCACGCGTATCATATATGTACATTTAGGTGTACGTGCGCTTTTGTTCATCCAACCCACATGGGATACACAGTCCTCAATGTTGAAAGCCAAAACGCTGCCATGAAAAGCTGCTGTTCAAGCCTCTTATACGCCTCTTATATTTGCGGTTTCTTAGGCAATATCAGTAATATGTCTGCTACGACTCATTTTGTAATAAACGACCCATTTTGTAATATGGACCCATTTTGTAATAAAAGCAGGCCCATTTTGTAACAACAGGAGGCCCATTTTTTAATAAACCGTTGAACCCATTTTGTAATAACATGAGGCCCATTTTGTAGTAATTTCAGGGGTGCCCATTTTGTAATAACATGCAGGCCCAAAATGTAATAACAATGACTGACCATCAACTAATGTCGAAGAAAGACACGAACACATTGAATACAACACGTACATCCTAAACACACACACACACACACACACACACACACACACACACACACACACACACACACACACACACACACACACACACACACACACACACACACACACACACACACACACACACACACACACACACACACACACACACACACACACACACACACACACACACACACACACACACACACACACACACACACACACACACACACACACACACACACACACACACACACACACACACACACACACACACACACACACACACACACCTACTCTCTGCAATGTCATGTGAACCATTATAGATCAGTCTTTTTTTTTATTTAGCCAAATCGAAGGGCAAGATAAAACATGGAGCAAAGTGCCCTGAGACTATTTTACTGGTGTCCTAGACATGCTATGTTGCATTACAAACAACTGCACAAATGTATCAAACGCAGACGATCGCGTCAAAGTCCGTATGCATGTTGTTTATATTAAGACTATCCTTTAGAGCGCGGTGGCTCGGCGGTTGGAGCGCCGGAATGTCGATCGCGTGGACCGGGGCTCTAGGAGACCTGCTGCCATTTGGTAATTTGGTTCACTCCACATTGCCTCAGTATTTCGGACGAGACACTAAATTCGTCCTTATTCCTGGTGTATGTGCCAAGTGAAGTAAAAGATCCCACACATGGGTAAATGTTTAACCTGTATTGAACCCACATAGTGGTGGTCTCTATATCTAACCCACCTTGTAGATATGTATATGAGGCAAATGCACCCTGCTCAACAATATAATGTATGTGTTAGTCATATAATGTGTTAGTCATATAATGTGTGACTAACACAGTCGTGAGTTATAATGGAAGAAGAAATAATAGCGAATCACTGTTGTTTAACCCGACGAATCGAGGTCATTCCCATCGTCTGAGAAGAGGCCTTAGATGTACAAAACGTCTATGGTATAATATAATGTCGCACTAAAACACTGACCAGTAAATTAGGTGGAGACAAATTTAAAGTTTGTAGTTTCAAATAATAGTAAAGCTGACACGAAGTAAAATAACAGTGCAGATTATATATAAAACTACTCGTTCTCTCCGAATAAAACAAAAATGTAAATAAACGATACACAAATTGCTTCGAAATATATATATATATATATATATATATATATATATATATATATATATATATATATATATATATATATATATATATAAATATATATATATATATATATATATATATATATATATATATATATATATATATATATATATATATATATATATATATATATATATATATGTATGTATGATAAATATGATGATGATGACGACGACGAAGTTGAAGAATAATACTGTGATGACGAAGGCGAAGATGATGATGGTGATGATGTTGATTAAGATGACGATGAAGAGTATGATGAAGAGGATGATCAAGAAGACTATGATGATGACGGTGATTATGAAGATGATTATTATGATGAAGAAGATGATGATAATGAAAATGAAGATGGTGGTAAAGATGAAGATAAAGAGGATGATTATGATGTTGATAATGGAGATGACGTAGAATATGATGACGACGATGAAAAGGACATGAGCAAGTGGCCAGTTCATCATCATGGTCAAACGTTCAGATACATCATGTCGGTTATTGATGTGTTTAACCTTTACTTATGACTCAGACCACTGCCAAGCAAGGACTTGTCGGTGGTAGCTAAGGAATTCTTTGGCATATTCACCGCACATTGTCCTCCTAAAGAGTTGCAGCATGACCGAGGAACAAAGTTTATTGGTGCAGTTAAACAACTTATGGAGAAACTTCAGGTTAAAGGGATTGTGAGTTCGAGCTACCACCCTCAGTCACAAGGAAAAATCGAACGATCTCATCGAAGTCTAAAGAAAAACGGTTGTTTGATATGATCAACTTCCGAAAGCGGGGGATTAATTGTGCCAAACAGTTGGCATCATACTCGATAGTTTTGAACGAAGATCCGAAGGAGGGGCTTGGGTGGAGGTATCCATTTCAGGTTTACTATGGAAGGCGAAGTAATCGCATATTGAGTCGTCAGGAAGGCAGTATACACCTAGTCCAACAAGAGCGTGTTGCTCCCAACACAGTCAGCATTGAGCCGTCCTTGTCCGATGTTAATGCATTTGAAGAACGCCGCAACAAATACAGGCAGCATTGAAAGCTACGAAAAACTGAGGCGCATGGTTCGAAGAGGAATCCAGAAAAACCCGCCACACGTGTACGAATTGAACGAGAAAGTACTTGTGCGATTAAAGGACAAACAGAACAACATTCCCAGGCGACACTATGCCACCAAAGGACATGTAATAAAGCCGTACCTTGTGTTACAACGCTACAAAATTAGGTTTCAATCACCGAACAGTAGCGAACACATTGTCAAGTGGTTTTCTGTCAATTACATCACAAGCATTACGCGGGAAAAGGAAATACACCACAACGCAAGTCAGTTACAATACCACCAACGAAAGTACCACATTCCGATAATTCATGACGTTAGATTGAACACCTTTCAGCCACAGGGATTGTCGCTTCGGCTAGATCCGCGACCTGACGGTAACTGCCAGTTTGAAGCTATGGCTGATCAACTGCGTCTCGTCGGTATTTATCGTTCTGCGGAAACGTTGAGATGCTATATTGTTAATGACCTCGTGAATCACCCTTTCGCCGCCGATGGTTCTCCGCTCGCCTCGTATATCGTGGGCGGTGACGTCGATGAATACCTCGCATGAGAAACTGTGGAACATTTGGTGATCATATCACTTTGCAGAAGGCTGTGCAACTTTATCAGGTGAACTTCTTTGTCTTATCAAGTCTAGGAAGACAGGCTACAACAGTTGTGTCACCACATGAAGAATTTAACCACCGACTACCATCTCTAATTCTGGGCCATATGGCGGAAGGGCGTGGTGAACACTACATTAGTCTGATGAAAGCTTCTGCTGATGTGATTAGTGACGTATTAGCTGACCGGGGATTGAGCAATGACGTTAACTTGACAAACTCTTGGTCACCTCCACTTGAAAAACCACGCGATACACCACGTGAGGATGTGACCACCTCAACGTGATGAAACCGAAGTTAAATTACGCAACGATGTACTGCTTGAAATAATTCGCTGGTCACCCATTGGTGATTGCTCCGTGCTTGGAACCTTAAATCGATTAACGCAGATGTTCAGAGATTTGACGAGGAGTTTCCAACCTCTGATCCACATGGATGACCACTTAATCGATAAACTCGAACTAGATGGAGCTGTTGAAAAAAGTATCAGTGTTCAGAAAGTTGTGCGTATCGCAGGAAAAACTAGTGGTCTTGCGATGAGAATGAGACACTTGTTCTCATGTAACACAAGGTGATATATGGTTTGGCTAGTGGTTGCAGCGTTACACTTTGGGAATTTTTATCAATGTTATTTTTGGAATTAATTATTTTATATCAGTGTACTGCCCGCAATTGCCGGTATCATGACAATAACATTCGTGGTGTTCAATTATGACTATTTTATCATTTTGTGCGGTGTTTAGTGTGTCAGACAAGTCGGAAAGCATGTGTGTGTTGAGTCGACATTTAATTTGTTCAGAATATTTATTAATTAGAAGTATGTTTCGAAATACTGGTATCTGCATACGTGTTTGTGATTCAGATATCGTAATTTAGTGATTTTGTTCAGTATCGTACGATACGCATCTTGAGTAGGACACTAAGTATTGCGTGGTGACCTTTTAAGTACTTTTTATATGTTGGCAAACATTTCATTGTGGCTAATGCGTATTGTAAGTGCGAGAACACTGCGTAATTATAAACATGTTTGGTTGATATGTAAATGATAACATCAACGTCAACGTTTAAATACACGCACGCACGCACGCACGCACGCACGCACGCACGCACGTGCGCACGCACGCAAGCACAAACACACACACACACACACACACACACATACACACACATACACACATATGTATATGCACACGCACACACACACGCACGCACACACACACACACACGCGCGCGCGCGCACGCACACACACACACACAATTATATATATATATATATATATATATATATATATATATATATATATATATATATATAATATATATATATATATATATATATATCGCGTATTTCAGGCTTTTGCTGCAGAGCAGAATGCAAACTATATTGATAAATTTCAGGCTGTAAGACATTGTGTGTCATGTTAGGTATATATGTAACTATTACTTCGGCTAAACTGCGCCTCTACGAATAATGGTCTAGAGTCAGACTATTACAATTATACAACAATATGATTATACTTAGTTATATGAACTTTAATATTACATTACATTACATTACAACTCTCACGTTGTAGGATCACTGTCTGGATATGTTTTAATTCTGCTCCGTGACGTTATGTAACATTTTACTTAAATGTTAAAAAAGTGCCTGTTCGTGCTTTAAAAATAATATGTTTAATATGAACACTCTGGAGATTATTTCCATTTGCAACTAAGCAATTGCAACTATTATGAATGTCAAAATATATAGCATGTTAACTTTTATGTAACTAATGTAGACATTTTGCTCTATAGCATGATGACTTCCGCTGCGAAGGCATAATATCGGTATACCGTCTAATGCCTGAACATTTAACTGTATAGACCTCATAAAATACGACTATAGTAATTTCGTTTAACTATCCAACTGTTCGTCCAATGGCTGCATTTACCATTCAACTTACCTCAAATGATTGGTGGAGCTGAAGCACACAACTAGGGCACATCTCCACACGCCTATGCGGTTATACATGAAACGGCCGGCGAGCGAAAACTGTCAATTACGTTAGTTGTTTAAATCTATTAATCAATTCTTCAATATGCGCTCACTCACCAAAATATAACACACATACAAATTATAATTATAAGCATTCCTTAAATAAATCAATAATCATTCAACATTTATAACAACTGCTAACTTAATCATGTACTGCGCACGCACGCACGCACATATGCGCAAATCAAGGGGTCATCTGAGCAATCACAATTAATAGTTATCTGAAACAAATAAAGGCCTCATTTAAAAATAAACAAAATTAAATGGTCAACTGAAAAACCCAGTCAATTCATCTTTTAAAATATCTACTAATTTGTTTATTAGATGAAATTAAATTAAATTACCATTTAATTGCATATTTGGTGATGCTCCTTAATGCTTCAGATGAAAGCTTTATTTGTTTGAAATTATCATTAAGTTATCCATAATTAAAATCAAGGGTAATTTCAAACAATTAAAGGGGTCATATGAAACATTAAGGGGCATATCCTAATATGCAATTAAGCGGTAATAAATCAGGGGCCATCAGGGGTCATCCAATAAAAAAAATACTGGATATCATAAAACATATAAATAGTGGTGGTTTTTATTTTTGAGACTACCCATTTATTTGTTTCAGATTACTTTTACTTTGCTTTGTTGGGATGACCCCTTTATTTTCCACGGATAACCCCGTAATCATTTAACTATTAAGACTAACCCTTAATACTCTGAGATGACCCCCTTAGTTGTGTTTAAATGATCAGTTAGATCACCGTTTTTAAATGTTATTATGTTTAAGATGGGCCGTTAACTGCTAAGCTGTATTTTAATATGACTTCTTCAATTTAATTTGATGAGGAGGAGAATGAGGAGGTCGTCGTCGTTCTCATCGTTCTAGTCATTCTCGGTGTCCTCATTATATAGAATGTATTCAATATATATATATATATATATATATATATATATATATATATATATATATATATATATATATATATATATATATAATGAGGACATCGAGAATGTATTCAATGTGTTCATGTCTTTCTTCGACATTAGTTGGTGGTCAGTCATTATTACATTTTGGGCCCGGATGTTATTACAAAATGGGCACCCCTGAAATTATTACAAAATGGGCCTCATGTTAATACAAAATGGGTTCATCGGTTTATTAAAAAATTGGCCTCCTGTTATTACAAAATGGTTCGTTACTACAAAATGGGCCTGCTTTTATTACGAAATGGGTCCACATTACAAAATGGGTCGTTTATTACAAAATGGGTCGTAACATACGTCGCTATATTTTATTTAGTCGCTCAATTTCGTGTACTAATTTCACCAGGTAGAATGCGGTGTAGCTGTCGTTTCCGGGTTTTTGCTCATGAATTCAGCTGGTCGTTTCCAGCGCACAGATAATCGCATCATGTATCATGTACGCATTGTTCAATAAAGGCGCAATCCCACTGAGCCATATTAAATCATACTTCATTAATTTGCTCTTCAGTCCACTTCTTATTTTCACAAGTCATTATGTATTGCGACCTTCCGCCTGCGCAACTTGCCGTGGGCATATGTGTGTAAATAAAATAGCAAAAAATGTCAACACTCTGAATGGCCTTAGGCGTACATTATATACAGGTGGAACCATTTTCGCCAATTCCGCTTAATTTTAAACGGATTCCGACGTATATCATTTAATAGTTTTTCTTTAATAGATTTCATCAAAGCTAAACAACAAACTTGCACAAAAGAGTTGGCGCGTCGTAGATGACACTAGGTAGGCTTGATTGTTCGCGAAATGAGATGGGAATGAGACGAGCGAAATAGAATCGAATTGAGGAGGGATCTTGAAAATGTTTACCGAAACGTCAAACGGGGAGAACGCGATCATACTTGTAACAATGGTAAGATGCGACAGGCGTTATTGTGTGAAGACCTCCCAGCTGATGATCGGATACAAGAACATTTCCTTGTCACGTTATTTCGAAAACGCACGCTTACACGATCGATTTATTGTCCGATTTTGGTCGTGCGATTTTTTCGCACAATGAAGTACACACAAATTATGTATTGTGTGTTCGTTGTGGGTGGTGGCGGTCGTTGCTTAAAATATTGCATCCGACTACGACTACGACACATTCATTGCCACAAAATGGCCTCGCTAATCGGTCTCGCGGGGTTGTTTACATGCGCGACGTTTATCTGATTATGTCCTACGATACGGTGTCGTGCGATATAATTTGAAAAAAAATCGATCTGCTTTGCATACAAATACTTGTGAACAGTTTACGCCGAATAATTGCAGTTATAATTGTGTGAACGAAAGTTTATAAAATAACAACCTACACAGCATTGTAAATATTGTATTCCTGCGTTACCATCAATACGTTCATATGAAGTACATTTATTTTTAACAGGCAAGTGACGCTACATTTTGTATAACGCTCGCAAAATGGAGAAATCACAGATTTATGGTAGTTTTTGATATTCCCCCATACAAATAATTATCACCAACCAACTGTACCACATCAAGAAATTTTTATTACGGCATATTATTTATTACCTCAAAACAGGTAAAAAGAACGCTTCGATATTCAGAACAGCAAGACCCAAATAAATTGATTATGACGGAAGTACATTTCTCGCAAAAGTCAGCCTTTATGTGGTGGTTAATGGAGGTTCGTCGACCTGATATAAAAACTCATGATCAAGTGGAACTATTTTGAGAGAGTCGGAGAGATGCATGTGCTATTGTCAGGAACACAATGTAGGTCAGGGTTACTGATGATGCATATTGGCGATTATTTATTGTCGTAGCTCCATTCCCTGCAATGTTCGTCTCCGTCGTCTTCGTTATGCATGTTTGTTATCAAAATGTCTCCTAAGCAGTGCGAATAACAAACATTGACATGTATGTTGTGGTAAAGGGGTATGTTGTGGTAATGGGGCTACAAATCGATTAATGTTGTTGGGCCCCTGATGATAAGCCAATGGCTTCCTTGTTAAATTCTCGTATGGTATTCGTTGCTTTGGATGGCTGTTTTTTAAATATTGTCGTGGTGTTTTAAAATATTCACAAGATGTGTTCGCAGTGAAAGCCCAATGTAGCTAGAGTTGTGTCAGCGACGTATCACAACAAATGGGAACGAGTGTTCAAAGAGCAAATCAATTGATGCTTTTCGTAATCTTCATCCATTGCTCGAGTCGATGGGTCGACGTAATGTCGCCATTCATACGTAACTACACAATCTTGTAATGTGGATTGCGATTGTCTAAATTCGTACAAGTCACGTCATCGCACCGACCCAGCTTAAACCTATTCATTCGTAATTAGACAATGACAATTGTGATATGATTGGCTAATTATTAATTGACTAACAAATGCGTGTGTGTGCGTGTGCGTGTGCGTGTGCGTGTGCGTGACGTGATGAATATCTAATAAATCAAGCAAGAAAAAAGAATTTAAAAAATAGGGTAAAACAAACTGAAGTTATAGTATTTTTTCTGAAGTCAGTATTTTCATGATTTCACATCTTTCTTCTTGGTCGTATTCATGAAAAATATCACGTCGTTGTTATATTTAAACTGCGCAACCGTATATGTAGTACAAAACATTTCTTCCAGACGGGAACGCTCTTTAGAAACTTTCTTCCAAAATCCGAATCGCTGGAGTCCAATCGCTGAAGTACAATCAAACTACAAAGAAGCGCAATTTCTATCCCCGTAGCGCATTAATATAGTTTTTAAATCAAATACGCATATCAACAGTTACCATTTCGTCGTAGTCTTCACCAAAGTGTGCGTGTTTTTAAAGTTGCCACGCATCGGCAATCATGTCGCTGCCCCGCAGAACGTAATGGCGTTTAATATCTTACTGGATGAAATTACTTTTAGTCCGTAGGTGACCTAGTTTAACACAGGTCGGTTATGCGGTTGACTAAAGTATGTTTTGTTTATTCTAACCTTCACCACACCAGATAGGCAAATTGCCTTTACGTTAATACATTATAACCAACGATAACGTTGCAATGCAATTATAAACACAATACATTATACGGAAACTAATCGTCCACTTGTTTTAAATACCCGACTACGCTAATGCTTAGATGTACAGTACTTTATATTCCTCCACTCGATACTAGTACTTCGTTGAAATTGTTGCTTGAAATTGGTTGATGTGTTTGTTGTAAATTG
>OY759264.1:13335237-13365237 GCA_963662155.1 Lamellibrachia columna | reverse complement strand
ATTGACATTTAGTATGTTTGAAACGACAAAAAAATTTCCATTCCCAAAATGTCCTATATTTAATTATACAGTTGAGTGGTCATAATATTTGCTTGCTGTGTTATTTTTATACGTGGCATTTGAAATGATGTCCTCTATTAGATTTCATTAACAAATATGAAAATTATAATAAAAAAGTTGGTGTTTTAATAGCACCAATACGTTTTATATAAGTTACACTCATCAGATTATGAACACACACACACACACACACACACACACACACACACACACACACACACACACACACACACACACACACACACACACACACACACACACACACACACACACACACACACACACACACACACACACACACACACACACACACACACACACACACACACACACACACACACACACACACACACACACACACACACACACACACACACACACACACACACACACACACACACACACACACATATATAAATGGTATTCGTGAAACACATATTAACGGTAAGCGCATTGCTCGGATTCGTGAAGCAGAAACTAGTAAAGACCTTAACTATTATCGACATACCACAGGGAATTTATTCGGACAAAGATCGGCATATATTTTTTCAAGACCCCCAACACCACCTCTACTTTATGCATCCGAAACATGCCAACGGTTCATTATATTCGATCACATACGTACATGTCATTATGTAAATGTTCACTAATTGGAATGGGTACTTCGGCATACCATTTCTGTTATTAAGGTAGGCGCCTACCCAGAAACCAACGTAATTAAATCTTACATGATAAAAGTTTGTTTGAAGTTTTTTTACTTCCAAAGTCCCACCAGACAACATATGTTATAGTGACAGCTAGATGAGCAGCAACATACTGTGCTCTGATCATAACCAATCTTAACACGATATTGATTTTTTTATCTAAATAGGAAACTTGCTGGAATATTACAATTTAGTATGTTCATGCCACATTTAAAACCGAATATGTCAAATATGCATAACAAATATGTAATTAATTAGTTATTAATTAATTATTGTATGCAATTTAGTAAGTCACATAAAATACATGTTAGCTATATTTCGACAATATTCACTATTCGACCCACAAAGATAAAGCTGGGCCAAAATGAAATTTTATTATTTCTCTCTACAACAAAAATATCATCAAGGCCCAGAAACAAATCAGGTTTTGCTATCTTGAAAGCACCATCCTAACCACATGTTTTTGTAAAACACCATATTATGGTAACATTGTTATGAAAACCCAATTTAAGATTTGACGAAGTATAAAGTCTGGCACATTCCTTGGTCCATATGGTCAGTGATGAAGGCACCTGGCTCTGGGGCCGCTTGTTCGTGCATATGTCAGTAAAGACGCGAAAAAAAGTGTACACTTACAATTATTATTTATTATTTGCAATAACTTCTCCAGTGTAGTCAGTCTTTTTGCGAAACTTACTAATTTGACTAGTCTTTGTCTGTGCCAACATAAGACAAAATAGTTCATATATGGCAAGCTTATTTTGTGAGACATTTAAATGGCTAAAATGACAAAAATCAGCTGTTATCGCTCTTCTTTTTCTTCATTGCAGCTCTTGCCCAAGACAACCATGAACAATAAGACAATAACAAAAGTTTGTTTTAGTTTGAGCATGTTAACACAACTATGGGTCAAATCTGAAAGACTGGTGTACGTTGCCTTTTTTACTGTTGTGATTTAAAAAGTTTTTGTAAATAGCTAGACTAATTTATTTCAGAAATTGATATGTATCATAGCTTTTATCAAAAACAAAATTTGCTATCCCAAGTACTGCCATTGCTTTCGTGAGGTTCATAAAAGTGGACTTTTTTATTAAAATAAAAATCAATATACACTCTATTATACAACTGCTGCAAAACTTTTAAATAATTTATTTGTAAAATAAATAGTTTTACCTTGCAACCAATACTCATGTAACATTCAAACCTTTGATTATTTTGAAAATGTGTTCTGCCAGTTATGTATTGAAGAATTAACTGTATATAATACACTCACAACCTTATTTGGCAATTACTTCCAGAGATATCCTTCTTCCAAATGTGAAAAAAATACAGAATGTGTAATATTACTGAAATTCATAAAACATTCACCATATAAGGCACCGTGAAAGGAAACCAAATAAAATGCCAAACATTATGGTATGTTCTTGTATTCATTACGCATACATGTGGTGCACTAAAGGTCAAATGTCGTGATATTTTGTTGTAATTCCAATTCGTGTACGGTTTCAATATATCATTTTGTAATGCAAGATAACCGCACACATTTGTCCCATTATTCAATGTATCATAAAACAAAAAAGAAAATACAGAGATGTTTGCCTCCATTTCATCCAATACGTCTTCTACCCACAGGCCACGTTTGAAATTAATTAAGGAAGGTTTGTTTTTTAACAAACGGAAACCTCAATTGTATACTTTTTGGCGTGTTTGCTGATGTATGTCTTCCATGCATAGGGCTCAGTCTGGCTCTGGCTGTGATGTAATCCTTCTGTCTGGCACCGTTTCTTCACTGCATCAAATACACATTGAAATCTGATCGCCTCTCGGTTTTTCGTAAACAGTATTTTATTTCGCATGATGATTCTTCCCGGTACTCATGTAGATGAATGTAATTTGCTCGTTGCCACAGAGGCTATCAGTAGCCAACCACGAAACCAACTTCCGATGGATATGTGAACGAATAGTATTCGCGCAGTAATTGCAACGTGGATGAATGCTTCCCAGAGAAGCTGAAATGGACTTGGAATGAACAAGTCTGCCTGTGAAGTGTAAAGTGCTTTGAACAGTCCTAAGGACTGGATACCGCGCTATATAAGAACTTACCTTTTCTTTCTTTTTTATTTTACCTATAAATTTATACGTTACGTTTACTGGTGGCATTATGGACGTAGTTTTAATTGACATTATAGCATTTGTGTTCATTTAATTTGTTGACTTCGTGAGCTTATCAGGTGCACATAACGATGCGTAGTTAGTTAGATTTCAATGTGGGTGCCTACCTTAATCCGATATACATTGGATGCCGTTTTGCTTACACGTGCGTGTGTTCCATCATAGAAGCTAAACCACGTAAACCAGCTCACACGTCACGTATGTTGATCAATAGGACAGTGGGTCTGATTTATTAGGGAGATTTTAATTTACGGCATAAGACGCAGGCTCGCGAAATTCAATTTTGCGATGAAATAACTGTTTTTGCGGGCGTGACACTAGGTGCAACAACAGTTGGTAACTCCCCCTCCCTACTATTCTTAATATTGTTAGCGACTGGATTGACCGCTAGAAGACGCTAGTTGGATTAGTAATTTTTTTCTTATTACATGAATGTATTATACAGTTATGTTCGGGCTTTTAAGGCCTCTCATGCGGGCAATTTGTCCATTTGAGAGACCTGCTCTGCCCGTATGATGTTTCTATGAATCTTCAATTTTAACACACATAGTATTACAATTTGTCCATTTGAGAGACCTGCTCTGCCCGTATGATGTTTCTATGAATCTTCAATTTTAACATACATAGTATTACAATTTGTCCATTTGAGAGACCTGCTCTGCCCGTATGATGTTTCTATGAATCTTCAATTTTAACACACATAGTATTACAATTTGTCCATTTGAGAGACCTGCTCTGCCCGTATGATGTTTCTATGAATCTTCAATTTTAACATACATAGTATTACAATTTGTCCATTTGAGAGACCTGCTCTGCCCGTATGATGTTTCTATGAATCTTCAGTTTTAACACACATAGTATTACAATTAAACTGAGAAAAGAATAACGGCCAAAACATCCAAACCCTTTGTTAGTGTGGTCGTATTGTTAAGCATATTCTTGTGAAAGAGTATATATTAATTAACGAATTGTGTTTTATGAATTGTGACTGGACTGTAACAGTCCAGTCACAATTCATAAAACACAATTCGTAGTCATCTTACGATTTTTAAGTTTTCATGCACGTAGACAAATATGTGCATAATAGTGAAACGTAACCATCAGAATTGGATAATGTTCTTAGTGGGGCAAAGCTAACAAACGTGGCTACATTTATTTGTCTGGGTTGCTGACATTGACATTGTAATGTTGTATAGCACGGTGACGTCGACGTTGGTGTTTTCGCTAATATTTCCTAATGTTCGCTTCATGATACGAAAATCAAATAATTGTAACATTGCCATTTTAACAGCACATTTCATTCACAAATTTAACGATTGTCGGGATATCCTCATTTTAATGAAAGCAACACGTGATATAAAGCACACTCGGCGACAATCTTAAGGTAATCCTGTTGTTAAGAACTTTTGCCCGTATGGAGTTATGTTCCATATGAGCTAATTTTATTATTTCTTATAACAATGCATTTAGTACTTTTAGTACTTTGTACAACAAACAATATGTAGTGCAAGTGCTATGCATGGACGGATCCAGGGGGTTTCTATCAAGTGCCCGGACACCCCCTTTTTCGGCTGGATTTTTTTCCATCTAGTCAGAATTAATTGTTGAGACAATCCGAGGTGGCGCTCTCCTGCACACGTTCCTCAGATGAGGACATTTCTAACACAAAACTAGGGCGTTGCCACCAGAACTGCTATTTGTTCCACATTCGTTCTGATTCCCCCCTCCATTCTGAAAACCGGTGTGAGACAATCGCTTTAAGTTGCAGTCCATAGTAAAGAAGGTTATTATCTTGAAAAAAAAAAGAATTATCACTCTAAGAAATCACCGCCTGTTGTGTCATTCCGGAGTAAAATGCGCAGCTATCCCCGAAAAGATTGGGCAGCTCGGTTACGTCTTTCGAAAGATGCACAACCAAGCTAACGACGAGGCTGTGAGCATTGACCGGGAAGACGAATGGCATGGCTGCTTTCATGCTGACCAATAACCAAAAAACGTTGCAACCATTTATGTAGTGCACATCGTCGTGCGTCGAGAACGCCTATGTAGTGATGGGGCTCTGTCTCAACCATCCTTTCTTTAGCCATAGCGTGGTGAACTTCTTATGTTTTCACACAAGTGGCAAGGTAAGATCAACCAAATGATCACATAATTTGTATAGGATTTTTTTTTACATTAGCAGGAAGCCAGTTAATCGAGTTAATCGCTGTGATGCACAGGACGCGCTCTCAAACTCTGCCCTGGTGGTATGGATCGAGATGTACGACTGCACAACTCTGTTCTGGTGGTGTGGATCGAGATGTAGGACAACACAAGTTTAAACTATAATTGGTTGAATTGTCAAGACAATGGGTGAAGGTATGAATACAAACACGACTTTGTGAATAGTTTACACATTTAAACACATTCGGTATTCATGCTATATCGATTAGATTTCGTAATGTAGTTTATATATATATATACAACTGCCCCCTCCCTATTATGTCCCTATCAACAGAGGTCACCTTGCCATGCAAAATAGGGCTTTCACATGACAATGCCCACGAAAGAGAAGGTGTGCGTGCGCGTGTGCGTGTGTGTGCGTGCGTGCGTGCGTGCGTATGTGCTAGCACTAGAAGTCCTGTCGCTTGGTGGTTTTTTAGAAACTTGGCACCCCCCCCTTCAGTGTCTGGATCCGCCCGTGGAGATATGTGTACTAGTTCAGGCACCGACTCTTGTTAGGTTAGAAACTAGGTGTACAGTTTAATGCGCATGATATCTGCTTCTACGAACAACACATACATACACATACACAATACGTACTGTGCATAAAGAATACATGTAAAATATATTCATATATAATATGATTCGACACTATGGCATACATATCATGCATATGTTTTATTATATTCACACAATCACACACACACACGCACGCACGCACGCGCGCATACACATACGCACACACACACACACACACACACACACACACACACACACACACACACACACACACACACACACACACACACACACACACACACACACACACACACACACACACACACACACACACACACACACACACACACACATACACATATATATATATATATATATATATATATATATATATATATATATATATATATATATATATATATTTGTGTGTATGTGTGTGTGTGTGTGTGTGTGTGTGTGTGTGTGTGTGTGTGTGTGTGTGTGTGTGTGTGTGTGTGTGTGTGTGTGTGTGTGTGTGTGTGTGTGTGTGTGTGTGTGTGTGAAATATAAAATAGCACAACTGGTCTTCATTTCTCTTAATACAATGTTCAACAGCCAGAACACTACAATTGTCCTACGCCATTAGATTTCTAAAACAGCATAGATCAGCGCCACCAGTATTTTTTTATGTAATTAGCCACCCAGCTAATGTCACGCGTATCTCTCATCAGGAAGGAAGGAGGGAAGCTTTAACGGGACATAAATACAATTTATGGAACATACTCGATATTTTGCCGTTTATTTTTGGCGTAAGAGCGAAACGCCATTTTGTGTTATGCCGGAAAACATAAATAAATAGTGCACCGATACCACTGGATTTAAGCCAAGCCAAGTTTGCACAGATGCAAGTTTTCAATGACGGGCAATAATCTGGTACGGCCGCCTGTGAGCAAATGAAAGATATTTTGCTTGCATTCAGTACATACATAAAAAAAATACATAGGGCTGTACATCTCCAAGAACACTGAATGAAACCTTATATATATATATATATATATATATATATATATATATATATATATATATATATATATATATATATATATATATGTACATCTCCAAGAACACTTAATGAAACCTTATATATATATATATATATATATATATATATATATACATATATATATATATATATATATATATATATATATATATATATATATATATATATATATATATATATATATAAGGTTTCATTCAGTGTTCTTGGAGATGTACAGCCCTATGTATTTTTTTTATTTATGTACTGAATGCAAACAAAATATTTTTCATTTGCTATATATATATATATATATATATATATATATATATATATATATATATATATATATATATATATATATATAAGGTTTCATTCAGTGTTCTTGGAGATGTACAGCCCTATATTATTATTATATATATATATATATATAAACATAGTGAGCTGGACTATCACCTAGCTAGTGTGTTTTGCTGGTAGGTTTTTCTTAAGCGCCATACATTTTGATTTGCTTTGCTTTCCTGCAAAGTAGACATATGTGGTTAGCAGCTTGCATGGCTAGTTTGTAGCATTTTCTAAGTTGTGTCTCGTCCAAGTGCAGTACTGTCGAATAATAGTTTGAAAAATGTATATATTTTACGTGCAATATCGTGATCATGTTACATTTACATAACATGCCCTACGCAAATATTATCAGTTTCATCAGCAATACAATAAATTATTTTATTGCAACATGCCAAGAGAATGAATGAATAGTTAAAAAGTGGCATAAACAAACAGTTGGCATGGCAACGCGATTATTGTTTACGACTTGGTACGTCATTGCAACAGTGCACTGATTACGTAACATAGTTAAAAAAACCAACGTTATTTTGTTCCTATACACATTTTCAATGCAAACATTATCCACAGTTTTATGCAACTGAAGTTTAAAGATTTATTGACAAAATTAGGAGTTTATCAAATGAAATATAGATGTGCAGAATCTGCAAGTCAAATGTACGTTGCTGCAGTGGTGAAATTGTACCCATATTCTAGGCGTCTTTTGAAGAAAAAAACGGTTCCTGTACTGAAGAGAACGTGGTTTTTGTAGGTGCACGCAATCAACCCATATTCAGTTGTTTTTTCTGCTCCACTCAGTTATAAGCGCTTTGTTTCTGCTCAGACTCAAATTCGCACCAACTTCCCTAACATACAGTCAACTTCATTAATGTCTTTTCGCATTCACTAAACGTTCACTCCTAGGTAGGGGTGATTCGGTATCCCATAATATTTTTACATTATTAATTCGGTGTGAAATAACTGGGATGTCATTCCACTCACACATGCATGTGTTCTAGTTATATAAACTGAATTACGGAAACTAGTAGATTCCACGTCAGTTTATTAATAAGAAAGTGGAACTGATTTAACACTAATATGTTCCAGTTCAAATAGTTGAGGAAGCTCAATCGTTTGGAACGATGGTCTTCGAATTTGCCAAAACCAAAAATAAAGTTACAAATGGTGCACAGGAGCGTACCATAAAATTATGCAAGAAAAAAAAGAGCAGTTGATTTTGCACTTTTAGTTGGTTGCCAACCGACCTCCATGTACCAAGCAACATGGAATTTTACCGGAAGCAATTAAGACATTCAGAGACAATACTGCGTAGAGGAATAAGCACGTGCATGTTTCGCAAAAAAGCAGCTTCATCATCGACGGAATCTTCAGGAAACAACAGACAATATCTGAACAGTAATGTGACCAGCTCACCAAAAACGCACATAATGATTCAATTGTTACGTGATAACCAAGGTTATTAATTGGGACGTGGATCATCTTGCTCTCTCTGTTGACAATCCATCACGTCATCATGCTCTTTGTGGCAATAGCTGCTTGATTAAGTTCGATATTTCATCTTTCGCGAATTGTCCCCTCGTGACAGCCAGAACGAGTAACATTACGTTCATTGGCGAAATGAGTGTCCGTATTCAATATGAGCAAAGTTAACACTGTACTGGGTGACATCGTTCGCTCCCAGATTTGTCCCCTTTTTAATTGGTTTGAACATAAAAGTTATATAAATATTATTGATATTACATACATATATATATATATATATATATATATATATAAATATATATATATATATATATATATATATATATATATATATATATATATATATATATATAATATATATATATATATATATATATATATATATATATATATATATATATATATATATATATATATATATATATATATATATATATATATATATTAATATATATAATATATGTATGTATGTATTCGTACGAATATATACATTCATAGTATGACATTTATACATATTTGGTGACGGCCGCTAGAGTGACATCGTGCCGGGGTTCCAATCGAGAGGACTGTGGTTCAAATCCATATGTTGTCTTTTTAAAAAATGGGCTATTACGTTGAATCCGCTTTGTTTGTGCCCTTCGGACGATATATTCGAAGCTATTGGTCCCTAAAATATCCCAAGCAGAGAAATGGTTAACCTGCATCACCATCGGCGCTATATAAGACGTCATAATTTTCATTATATATATATGTATATATCTTTGTTCTGGTGGTACTTCCTAAGATATCTGTATCCCGCAATACATTAAGAACTTAGGCATACACTATCGCGATACAAGTGGGACATTGTTGGCCTAGCAGAAACAAGGTGGGCAGGCGAAGTAGAAACATCAGCAGACGAAGGCCACAAGGTACAGTGGGGACAGAGAAAAACACCAACATGGCGTAGCCTTTATCATAAGAAAGGAAATCACAGATTGCGTTATCAGCTGTAGTAGACAGCAGACTAATATTAATAAGAATCGCAGCGAAACTGATTAACATCACTGTTATACAAGTTTACGCCCCAACAACATCGCACAGCGACAAAGAAACTGTTCCACGAGACACTCGAACAGACAATCGCGAGAACACCGAAAGAAGGATATAACCATAATCATCGGTGACTGAAATGCAAAGAAAGGTGAAGATGCGTATGAAGACTGGACAGGAACAGTCGGCAAATTCGGATGTGGAAATACAAACGACAGGGGGCTACGACTCCTAGAATGTTCATGCACTAAAGACCTTACCATAGCAAACATACTGTACCCAAACAAGATATCCAGGAGAACAACATGGCATTCTCCTGACGGGAAAACACACATTCTCCTGACGGAAAAACTGCATCTTGACACCTCAATGATTCAAGTCCAGCATAAACAAGCCGAACACAAAATCGCTTTCCGGCGCTGATGTGTGAAGTGACCACAATAAATCTGATGAAGTGACCACGAACTTGTAATGGTGAAAATAAATCTGATGTATGAAGTGACCACGATCTTGCAATGATGACAATAAATATGCTGTGTGAAGTGACCACGATCTTGTAATGAAGACAATAAATCTGATGTGTGAAGTGACCACGATCTTTAACAAGATTTAACAAGATTGCCATCCCAAACTACAAGTTCCAGATGGCAACTGGACAAGGAAGCCATTGGCTTATCGAGGGTCCAACAATTTTCACATCTATGTGTAGCCCGCCCCTATCAGATATCTGTCAATTATATTTTAAACTCATTCACTCTACTAGCATTAACACAATCATTTGGCAATTTGTTCCATTCATTTATCACCCTCTGTGAAAAAAAAGTACTTTCTCATGTCCAACCTACACTGCTCCTTACCTAATGCTGCTTTTTGTCCTCTGGTTCTACTGCCTTCTTTAAGTTTGAAGAACATATTCCTATCAACATCCTCGTAACCGTTCACTATTTTAAAAACTTCTATTTAGTCTCCTCTTAGTCTCCTGGTCTCTAGTGTTGTCAAACCACATTGTAATAAGGGGCTTTCCTAACTATCTTGTAATGATGACAATACATCTGATGTATGAAGTGACCACGATCTTGTAATGGTGACAATAAATATGATGTATGAAGTGACCACGATCATGTAATGATGACAATAAATCTGACATATGAAGTGACCACGATCTTGTAATGATGACAATAAATCTGATGTATGAAGTGACCACGATCTTGTAATGATGACAATAAATAGGATGGTGCAGATGAATCGGAAAAACAAGAAACCTCGGATAATATTTGACAAAGAGAAACTACAAGATCCAAACATTGCAACGCATATTTTAAAGCAACAAATAGGAGGACGATTTGCAGCGCTTAACTTCTTGGAGCCGGATATCAACAACCTTGTCAATTCGATCGGCACAGCAATGCGCGACACCGCTAAGGAAGTCCTAGGTAAACCAAAGATCAAGCGACAGCCATGGGTACCTGAAGATGTATAGAAGCTCTGTGACCAGAGAAGAGACCTGAAAAAGAAAATAATTACCAACGAAGAAGTGCACAAACAGTACAGAGAACTAAATAAAGACAGCAGAAAACGAATGAGAAAAGCAAAGACGACTGGATAACCGAACGGTGCACTGAAATAGAGAATGGGATGAAGGGAAACAACACCAGGCAGGCTTATTCCATCTTGAAAGCCGTCATCAAAAAAAGATCAAGCCGATCATCAAACATCGAAGACAAAAACGGAAAACATACTGAAACAAAGCAGTAGTTGAGAAATGGACTGCGAAGAACTATACAGCTACGAACTGAACACAGATGACAACATCCTCGGAACACCGCCTCAAAATGAAAATGCTGATACGCCCATTCTCCCAGCAGGCGTAGGAGAGGCAATACGAATGATGAAGACAAAAATCCCCCGGCGTAGACAAAGTATCATTTGAACTTATCAAACATGTTGGGGAGGCAAGGATAGACGCATTCAATATCATATGCCAACAGATTTGGGAAACCAAGAATTGGCCAGAAGATTAGACACAAGACCTGTATCACAATTTAATCGACTTCAAAAAGCATTTGATTGTGTGTGGCACAAAGGACGTGTGTGTGTGTGTGTGTGTGTGTGTGTGTGTGTGTGTGTGTGTGTTTGTGTGTGTGTGTGGGTGTGTGTGTGTGTGTGTGTGTGTGTGTGTGTGTGTGTGTGTGTGTGTGTAGCGAGTACTGCGACGATATAACATTAACGAAGGACTAGTGAAACTACTCGAATCGCTATATTTATTGAGTGCAGTGCTACACGAAGGAGAAATTGGACACTCGTTTCGAACATCGGTCGGAGTACGCCAGAGATGCCATTTGTCGCCAGTGTTGTTCAACCTATACCTGGAAACTATCATGCAAGAAGCTCTACACAACTTCATTAGCGATAAACGATAAACGGTAGAGATATGCAACTTCCGATTCGCAAATGACATTAACCTCCTAATCGCTGGAACAACACTGGAAAGGAGAGTGCGTGCTTACGGAATGGAAATTCGTGCAGAAAAGAGCAAGATCATGGTCAAACAGCAAAAAAGCGCCAAGATCGATCATCTCCTCTGAGGGCGACTCCACAGAGGGAATAAGCATACGGATAAACCTGGCAAC
Source organism: Lamellibrachia columna (assembly GCA_963662155.1). NCBI lineage: Eukaryota > Metazoa > Annelida > Polychaeta > Sabellida > Siboglinidae > Lamellibrachia > Lamellibrachia columna. Next base: position 13,353,076 of record OY759264.1, on the reverse strand, counting down.
ATCAGCGATAGCAAGATTCAAGAAGATATGGAGCAACAACAACATCAAAACGGCAACAAAAAAGTCTGGTTGTGTCAGTTCTGATATACGGATGAGGAAGCTGGACCCTGAAAACAGAATCCAAAAGAAGAATAGCCGCATTTGAGATGAAATTTTTGACCTACAACCGAGATTGAGAAAGAAATCTGCGGAAGCCTCCAAGCGCGCACCCCTACGATAGGCCAGATCAAGGGATGGGTGAGTGAGTGAGACTAGGTATTTAAATTATCTTCCCCTTTGCTTTTGTGTGTACGTGTTAACTGTTCGTTGGTATCATACTGCGGCTATGTTTGGTAGTGTCAATCTCAAACGGTTTAAAGTCATGCATAAGAATTGTGTTCAAAATGTCACCGACATAGACAGCTGACAGCACTACGGAAACAGAAGTACTCCTATGGTTGGGCTTGAGTTATATAAAAATATTGCCACCAAAAACATTAAGTTGCAGATAACATTTCGTCAAGGCAACCAGTAGCTGAATCTGAGTCTAACTCCTGAATATTTGATGAACTGATTCATATGGTCTCTTTAATCTTAATTGATCCAGACACTCAAAAACGTTTCTTAATTTGTCCATTGTACTGACAATAATTAAACATTCACATCGCATACTGTGAGTGGAAGAAAAACTAGTCGCCCCACAAATCAGTTTCAGACGGAGGCTACCAACAGTAACAGAAACGTTTGAATGAGAAAATCTCAATAGTTGTGATTAAAAGACAATCGTTACGTCATTGATATCTACATTCAATACGGGCCCCCTGTCAGGTATATGTCAATTGTGTTTTTAATGTGTGCAAACCTGTACACCGTTGACAAACCATTTACTGTGAGGTGTCGCACTCTGTATGACCGAGGGCTTCGATGAGTCGAAATGTCAAAGGTAGTTGGAGACACAAAAGCTATTTCGACATACTGGACAGGTGTGTGTGTGTGTGTGTGTGTGTGTGTGTGTGTGTGTGTGTGTGCGTGTGCGTGTGCGTGTGCGTGTGCGTGTGCGTGTGCGTGTGCGTGTGCGTGTGCGTGTGCGTGTGCGTGTGCGTGTGCGTGTGCGTGTGCGTGTGCGTGTGCGTGTGCGTGTGCGTGTGCGTGTGCGTGTGCGTGTGCGTGTGCGTGTGCGTGTGCGTGTGCGTGTGCGTGTGCGTGTGCGTGTGCGTGTGCGTGTGCGTGTGCGTGTGCGAGTGCGTGTGGCTATCTCTCCGTGGAAACTCGTGTTCGATTTTAAAAGTGAAGGACCAACAGTTGTGTAGCCTACTCGGACTCGATGCCATAAGCAGAATGTCTTTGTTCTTCGCAAACTGCGTTTGCGGCATCGCGGCAACATGCAACGAAATGGTTGTCATAGACACGGTCATCGTCCGTGTTTTATAAACGTTGAGGGGGCGCCACTGCAACGTGTCTTCCTGGGGAAGTCAAATGCCCACCGACTGCGAAGTACGTTCCTGGAATACTCAGTGGCGAGTGTAAGATTTGCAGACAGCCATAGTTTACATAAAAAGTCGTTAAAAATGTTGAACCTGGCATCAGATCGGAGACGACTTCCTTCGGTGTCTCTAGCGTCAATCATTAAACAAACGTGTTAAGGGGCCGTTCACAATGATCGATATTTACCTACTCGAACAAAGCGTACTGAAGGAGGAGAGTGCTAAACGCCTGCGTTTTTAAACGTCGGTAGCATGTAATTTATCCGTGAGGAACATGGGCACCAGAGGAAAAATAAATTTAGCCAGAATAACAGTGTTTTTAAAGGAGGATATCGCCAATGTTACCAAACACTACACTAGAAGAAGAAAAAATAGCTTTCTATATATCTTTATGGACTGACTCTTACTTCTTGTTTGTGGTTTGTGGAATCGTGCTGCTGTTGTAAATAGATCAAGGCATCGGCAATAGAGTAGAATGGCTAAATTGCATACGGGTTGTCAGCATTCTTTTCGTTAAAATGAACATGTTTCTAGTGTAACTGAAATGAGTTTGGAAATTTTAACTATCTGCAATACGCCAGGTGGCGACACAAGTTTTTAATTACGTTGGACATGACAAGACGGCGTGCTCGAATACAAGAAGATCCCCGAAGAAAAGACCCTAGCATTCGCTCTGTTCATTTAATTATTTTTGCACAGGTACATATTATAATTAAAGTTTGATCTTAATCTATGTTGGCAAATATAAATATGCTGTTAAATGTTCAAGCAAAAGGATTACCACCGTCAAACTGTACAGGGAAGCTAACCCGTTGGGAAAAAAGGAGCAGTTATCTGCTAATGTTTAACCGAAGAAACACCTACTCCTAAAGGTGCTACCAGGTAAATAGGGATACTTATTAAAACAAAATCAACGAAATACGCAACTACAAAAAAATCGCGGTTACACAGACCAAATTAGTTTTTACGTAAACCACATTTGTCTTTTTATTTCTTGGACAACGAGAGGGAAAACATATATTTCCGGGTACGTAGATCCTGGTTGAACAAGAAGACGTCCTCCTTGACACAGTATGACGTGGATATATATAGTCATGGCCTCTTGCTAACTTGGTTGTTAACGTTATTGTCTGTGTGTAGTATATGTCTGGTTTGTGCACACTTGGAGTGCAGGTTTTCAGCCGTCGCACCGTGGCGCCACCATGGATATTTTGAATGAATTACTGGTTATGTATGCTTTATAAATTTGTTTTAATTAACATATAGATAATGTACATATTGTTCATAGCTTGCTTATGTAAGATGTCCTTTCTGCATAAAACATAACTAATTTGTTTCAAATTGAGTATAATAGTAATTTTTTTAATAACATAATGGAGTCGTCGTACCATTTAACCAGGAAACACCTTTTCCCTATTGTATTGATATTGCAAATAATGAATATACAGATATGGAGTTTAGAAACAGAAATACGTATATTTGTTGTGTAATCGACAAGTGTTTCTTTCGAGAATGTTTGTCAACGGCCGCGAAGAGTCAATCACAGTCGGTGGTGTCCTGGAATTAATCGCTAACAACAATACTGACTGATTGGATCTGGCGTCCGGTGTTGATTTCACGAAACGTGTTAATGCACATGATTGTTGCAGTGTGTACTTTGGCAAATGACTCGAGGTTTCTGAGTGCAAGTACGTGATGTCTTCTACAAACACACAAAAAAGTGTTCTGCGGAAATAAAATTGCCGGATGTTGACTAGACAACTAACACCGAAGTCGCTTAGTAAAGTAATGCTATTTCCCTACGACGACGCATTGACATTTCCCAACAGCTATTTCTTGGACAAACACTGAAAGGTGTACCCGGGTAACGGGGAAGAATTAACGTGTCACAATATCAGAGCGATGGTAAAGGTTTCAAAGCCACTGACTATCAATTTCCCTGCCAATCTAACAACTTGTGGACTGACAATGAGTCAACCGGGGAGGTAGGCATTGCTATTGAATTGGACTAACAATTAACTGGGTTCTACGTTTGCTTTGGAGTCATCAACGCACTAGTGTCACGCTACATTAACATTACAGGCCATTCGCATGCACGCGCACGCAACTCAGACCATATCTTAAATAAATAGTGTGTTTCCTTTCCTAGCATATTTGAATATCTTTACACACACACACACACACACACACACACACACACACACACACACACACACACACACACACACACACACACACACACACACACACACACACACACACACACACACACACACACACACACACACACACACACACACACACACACACACAAACACACACACACACACACACACACACACATATGCACACACACATATGCACACACACATATGCACACACACACACACACACACACACACACACACACACACACACACACACACACACACACACACACACACACACACACACACACACACACACACACACACACACACACACACACACACACACACACACACACACACACACACACACACACACACACACACACACACACACACACACACACACACACACACACACTTCCTCCATGCAATGCCCTGTGAACCACTGTAAATAATGTTTTTGTTTTGTGATGTAGCCGACTCGGAGACCACGATAAAACATGGAGCAAAGTGCACTGCGACTATTTTGCTTATGTCCTAGATCTGTTACAATACAAACAACTGCACACTTGTACCAAATATAGACGATCGCGGCAAAGTCCGCATGCATGGTGTTTATATTAAACTATCCTTGGCAAATACAACCGAATATGCAATGACAGAATAAAGCAAGTGAAATAAATAGAAATGTAACTTGCTTCCATTTGTCATGGCAGTATATATATATATATATATATATATATATATATATATATATATATATAAATGTAACTTGATTCCTTTTGTCATGACAGTATATATATATATATATATATATATATATATATATATATATATATATACTGTCATGACAAAAGGAATCAAGTTACATTTATATATATATATATATATATATATATATATATATATATATATATATATATATATATATATATATATATATATATATATATATATATATATATATATATACTGCCATGACAAATGGAAGCAAGTTACATTTCTATTTATTTCACTTGCTTTATTCTGTCATTGCGTATTCGGTTGTATTTGCTACATACTTACGATCTTTTCGCCTTTGCAATTCCAGTGAAGGTACTTATGTAGTTGCCACAATGCAACTGTAGAGGAGAAGATTTCCTTCTTTGAACGCAATGACAAAAACATGGCGGAAATGTCACATTTGTCGGAGCAATAATACATTACTTAGTTGTGATTTTCGCTTGTTTCCTATTACCGTATTGTGTTAACGCAAACGTCCTATTTGATTGAGTTCACATAATAAATATAAACAAATTAAAGTTAAATTCAATATCATCTTCAAACTTCCTGGCCAATGGTGTGCGGCTGACGTAAACTTTTTCCCATGGTAAATCATTGGTTCTGCCATATTATCCGATAGATGGAAGTACATACTAAGCGTAGCAGATGATGCATCTTGGGAAATCTTGGGGATAACACGCAGCTGAATTTGGTTGACTGGATATTTGTATAAAGCGTGGAATATTGATCGGTTAAGTATTATTATTACGTGTATATTAAGCATAAACTTATAAGAGTCCTTGTTTAGGCAATAGTTGCTGTTAAAATTTAGCTATAGGAGTAATTTAGGGTAGTTTATATCGTAAATCGCAGAAGACTCTGTAGCGCGAGCGATAATTAAGGTTTGTTGTGGTCAGTTGATTGGGTACATATAATACGAGACACAATATTATTGTAAATAATTCAGTACATATTATAGATTGAGAACCTGACTATTTTGTTTTAGCAACATTCACTGTTAAAATTTAGCCGTTGGTAGTAATTCAATGTAATGTAAAGAAGGTCGCTGAAATTTCTTTAGCGCGAGCGATATTACGTTTTGTTATACATACATACATACATACATACATACATACATACGTACATACATACATACATACATACATACATATCCTCTTCGGTCTTCATGCAAAATCTGCCTGTGTACCGCTCTTGGCTAGCCTTAGTGTGGCTTTGTAGTCATATTTGACTGCCTGGTTTCGCCAGTGTTTTTTCTTGTCGATATTTAAGCGTATTTACTGACGGTGCAGTGACGACGGTGTCCGGAAGTGAATTCCATATATTAATGACTCTCTGGCTAAAAAAATGCCTCCTTAATTCCCGTTTACTCCGGTCCTTGAACAACTTTAGAGAATGACCCCGTGTGCCTTCGTATAAGTCTTGGTTAAACATATCGTGCGAAGAGGTAAAAATGCCATGCAAGTATTTATAAACATCAATAATATCTCCTCGTAAACGACGATATGTCAGTGTTGGTAAATTTAATGACTTTAATCTAGATTCATAATTTAAATGTCTCAGTACTGAGACCATCCTAGTAGCTCTTCTCTGGACAGCCTCCACAGCATCAATATCATGCTGATACTGCGGTGACCAGACTACCACACCGTATTCCAAAGTAGGACGGACTAGTCCCTTATATAGATGAAGAAAGGTTGTCCTATCCAAGTATTGATACGTTCGTCGTATTACACCCAGACCAAAAATGGTCTGAGAAATGGCAGATGTTGTTCAATTTTGGGAAATGTAAATGCCTACATACAGGACATAGGAACTTGAATGTAAACTATAAAATGGGAGATACTGTTCTAGGTACTACTGTAAAAGAAAAGGACTTAGGAGTTACAATAAGCGCTGATATGAAAGATTCAGAGCAGTGTGGTATTGCAGCTTCAAAGGGTAATAAAATTCTTGGATTGATTAGAAGAAACATAACATACAAGGGAAAAAAGTTAATTATACCTCTTTATAAAGCAATAGTTAGACCTCATTTAGAATACTGTATACAAGCACGGAGACCATATCGTAAGAAGGATATAGATACGCTTGAACGCATACAAAGGAGAGCAACTAAAATGATTCCAGAACTGAGAGACCTTAGTTATGAAGAACGCCTGAAAGAATGTGGTTTAACAACTCTAGAGACAAGGAGGTTAAGAGGAGATCAGATTGAAGTTTTTAAGATATTGAATGGGTATGAAAATATTGATAGAAATATGTTTTTCTCACTCAAGAAGGATGGCAGAACTAGAGGACATGAGGTAAAATTAGTAAAGGATCAATGTAGATTGGACATCAGGAAGCACTCGTCCTCACAGAGGACAATAAATGAATGGAACAAGTTGTCTACAGATTGTGTAACTGCTAGCAGCGTGAATATGTTTAAAACAAGGTTGACACATATCTCAGGAGGGCGGGCTATAAGTAGATGAACATTGTTGGACTCTCGATAAGCCAATGGCTTCCTTGTCCACTTGCCATCTGGGCCTTTGGCTTGGATGGCAAATCTTGTTAAATCTTGTTAAATCTATTTGTTTTTGACACTGCCTGCTGTACCTGTTGTGTAAATTTTAACTGGTCATCAACTAGGATGCCCAGGTCTTTCTCTACATGGTTACACTCCAGAGGATTTGCACCTGTTTCTGTTGTCAAAGTATAGGTAAATTCTGGGTGCCCATGTCCAATTCTTAGAACTTTGCATTTATCTGGGTGAAATTTTAACTGCCACTTCTCAGCTCAGTCTTGTAATCTGTCTATGTCTTTCTGTAGGTTTATACAATCTTGCCTCGTTGAAGTTTTGTGATACATTTTTGTATCATCCGCGAAAATCTTCATGTCACATGTTACAACATTTGTTAAATCATTAATATATAGTATAAAAAGAATAGGTCCGAGGAAACTGCCCTGTGGTACCCCACTTTCTACTTCCGACCACGAAGATGCTGCTCCATTTACTAATACTCGGTGTTTGCGACAGGTGAGAAATGTTTCAATCCATTTCAGAAGTTTTCCCTTTATTCCGTATCCTTTTAACTTTGCAAGCAGCCTCTGGTGTGGTACTGGGTCAAAAGCCTTCTTTAAATCCATTTATATTGCGTCCCCACATTCTCCATCATCTAATATTTTTGTCCAGTCTTCCAATGTTGAAATTAGTTGTGTGGTACATGATCTCCCAGCAACGAAGCCATGCTGCTGGTGTGCAATTAATTTGTTTTTTTTCCATGTGTATTATTATGGCATCTTTGACCAGGGATTCCATGACTTTACATGACACTGCCGTCAAGCTAACTGGCCTGTAGTTTGCCGCTAGATGTCTACTGCCTTTCTTGAATATTGCCGATACATTTGCAATTTTCCAGACTTTTGGTAGTACGCCTGTATCCAGTGACTTCCTGAATATGATGAACAGTGGCATTTTCAATTCTTTAGCAAGCTCTTTTAGCACCCGGGGATGTATGCCATCAGGACCTGGTGATTTCCCGATTTTGAGGTTTTCCAATTTCTTTTCAACATCGTCAGCAGTGAAGTTGATATCATCTAGATTATCAATTCCCTGATGCTCCTCAAATGTTGGCACATTTATTAGGTCTTCTCTAGTAAAGACATCACTAAAGAATTTATACAGGACCTCTGCCTTCTCTTTATCTGTGGTTGTCAGTTCTGCATTTTCCTCCGTTTGGAGATCACCAATTCTTGGTCTTGTTTTCATCTTTGACCGAGCATAGCTCCAGAAATGCTTTGGGTTACTTTTAATGTCTTTTGCTATGGACTGCTCCAGTGTCTTGACTGCTTGTCGAGTAGCCTTTATTGCTTGATTCCCGGCTTTGGTGTAATCTAGGTAGTCTTTCCATTCCTTTGTCCGTAGGTACTTTTTCCAAGCCCTATGTTTCTTTCTCACTTTGTCCAGTGTTTTCGCATTCATCCATACTGGCTTATATTTTCTTGTTTGCCCTGATTTCTTCTTTGGGATACACTCGTGCTCTGCCTGTTTAATCCTACTTATAAGCAATTCCCAGCTCTCCTCTGCATCAAGATTCACGAATTTGGTTTCCCAGTCATCTTGCAGCATTCCTCGTAATTTTTGATAGTTTCCTTTCTCATACAGAAATGATTTGCCACTTTAACCTGTAACTGGTGTTTGACATTGATACGTGAATGTGATCAAACAGTGATCGCTCTTTCCGAGAGGATCCTTTACATCGTAGTTGTTTACCATTTCGTCTTCATTTGTAAATATCAAGTCTAATAGATGTGGGACTTGATTTACCCTGTAGCGTGGTGGTTCCATGATATGTTGCGTAAGAAAAGCATCTCTAATGCTTTCCAGGAACTGGTTTTCTGTTCTGCTTGCTTTCTCGCAAATCTTTGAATCATCCACCCAGTCAGTGTGTGGATAGTTAAAATCTCACATCATTAGGATGTGGGAAGCATTTGCCTCGTTTATCTTGCCTATTAGTTGGCATAACTTTTCATTATTGGTATCACTGCTGTTTGGGCTACGGTATATGCGCCCAATAAGTATCTTGTCTTTTCCGGTTAATCGTACCTCTGCCCAAACACATTCTTCAAATGTTGCAGTATCATTTATGGTACACTCGGTAGGTTTAAGTGTCCTATGAATATATAGGCATATTCCCCTCCCGTCTTTCTCCAAATTTGAGAATAATTCATACCCTTCTAGTTGAAGTTCACATGGTACTATGTTGAACCTACATTTCTTTGGTTTCACCTCTGTGATTCCTATAATCATTGGTTGTGATTGTGTCACTTGTGCTTTTAATTCAGATAGTTTATTCATAAGTGAGTCAGCATTTGTGTACATACAATTTATTTTGTTCATAATTGGTGCAGATCATGCTGTGCTTTGTCCAACTTTTGTTTGTTGTGCCACCTGAACCTCATCATTCTCATGTTGTGCTTGTTGTGCCACCTGTACCTCATCAGTCACATGTGCTGATTGTGCTATCAGTGATTCGGTTTTTTTGGTGTGATTCACTGCTTTCTTAGTGTTTTCTCTCTGGCCCTGCCTGGTCAGTTGAATTTCCCTCCCTCCGAAATATTGTTTTGGGGACTATTCTGCCATTTCGTATGACCAGATCTTTCTCTCCTTCTTGCTTACGCTTCTCCAACTCCTTCACCAATCCTCTGCGTTCCTCTCGTTGTCTCTGAGTCATGTCCGGAGCAATGTGTATATCCTTCAATACTCTGCATCGTCTTTCTGTTTGGATATTCTCAGTGATTTCACCCTGTTCATAATGGCCTGTTTATTTCTCTCGCTGCCAAAGACTACCTTGACTTGCCGAACGTTCCCTTCTTGTTTCTTGCCTAGTCGGCTGACCGACTTTACATCTGGTTCCTGCACTTGCAACTTTCTGAATATTGACCTCACTTTGTGTTCGTCATCCCTTTTGCGTTCTCCATTGTCTGGGCTATTGGATTCTGCTACCTCGTATATTATTAGGTTTGTTCTGCGTTTTTCTATCTCTTCTTGGTCCATCCTGAGCTCTGCTATTTTTGCATCCATCTTAGCTTCCATCGCATTCTCTAGGAGCTCGACCTTTTCTGTCACAAAGTCCACCTTCGTTTCTATTTAATCTTGTTTGACTTTTACTGCACATACCATTTTATAGATTTTTGCTGCTGCACCATTGCACTTGTCACAAAACCAGTGCACACTGTTCCCTTCTTTGACAAGGAACTCGTAAACTTGTTCGGAGATGTTCTGGCACTCAATGTGGTACCACTTTTCACAAATTTCACAAGCCATAGCTTTATGCTTTCCCTTCACATCTTTCAAGCAGACATTACATTCATTTACATGAGTTCTTTGGCTTGTGCTCCTCTGCTTTCTTGCTGCTGCCATTTTTCTTATTTGTATTTGACTGAATATTTATTTCTATTTATCAGATTTTTAACTATGTCAACATATAGCTTTGCCAATCTGATTCACAATTTTAACCTTGATTTCAAGTGCTTTGTATTGAGAAGTACGTGCAGGGAGGCAGGATTTTGTGCTACCACTGCATTTGAAAAGCAGTCTATAAACAGTACTGTAGATGTACTCCAGGGCGATTCTGGAGAAACATCCTGCCGAAAAGCCTGTCAGTGAAAAGATAACATTCAGGGGTGCTCCTGTCAAAAATTGTGTTAATATCGCTTTGCTTGTCTTACATTTAGTCACATACAGACTTTAAATAGGCCTAGTGATCTGTTTCGTCTCCATGTTTAACTAACTTATATTAAATGACCTTACCTGCATCCCTATTTGTAAGTTGTGAACCTACCTCAGAAGTGCAGACAAATAACAAAGATGGCCGACAGTTCGGCGGGAATCCGGAGATGTTAGTTGGAAATTTAAAAACTTCGATTTCATCACATCGGCAGCGAAAACTCACTGATCAAGCCGATATTTATAACTAGCACCCATTTAGAACACTACCCGGGAGGTAAATTTCTCTTTTATCGATTTCAGGGCCGAACAGGAATGGCTATAGTACGGAGCTTTTTAGGTAAACATTTCGTCAAACCGGAAGTCAAATAATGTACATGTCCGCTGTTACATAGAAAGTAAATTGCAAGGCAGTAGTTGTAAATTTAATTAAGACATAAGTAAAATAGCATAAAGAGTGTATTACAACACCAAACCAGTCTTTGTGAATACTACCTAGTATAAATTGACTATAAACGGATTATAAACAAATATAAATTGAATTTCTAAAACGGTGCCGTGCAAACGCCAAGTAACGGCGAAACGTAATTTGACATAGTCTAGCTGCGACAGCTGGGTAGACTGCAAAATCCGGGTGTACAAATTCGTGGGCAGAGGTGCAGGCAGAAGATTATCATTTCGTGTGTAGGGGATGTATGACAGTTAAATATATGCAGGAGCAGGTCAATGAGTTAACACATATGATTTTGATGATGACAGGGCAGGGTGAGAAAGAAGAGAGCAGAGTTGGTGAGACAGAGTAGAGCAGAGGCGGTGAGGACGAGGAGAGCAGAGGTAGTGAAAGCGAGGAGAACAGAGGTGGTGAGAACAAGGAGAGCAGTGGCAATGTGAGGGAGAAAGCTGGTAAGAAGAAGAAAGATCGAAAAAGGAAGAATGTGCAACAAAAGGAAGATAAACGAGTGAGTGAAGAAGGATTGTCAGGTGGCAGGATGGTCGAGGATAACAAGAGCAGAGAAAAGGAGACGAATGTGGATCAGAAGAAGAAAGACGAGAGGAGGCAGAGTATGCAACAAAAGAGAGGTAAGCGGGTGAATGGAGAAAAATTGCCAGGTGGTAAGACCCTGACAGTAAAGGTTGATGATAGAAGAGAAAGGGGGCATAGTGTGCGACAGGAGAGGAGCTTTGCTGATGTAGTATCACAGGGGAAGGCGAGGAAAGCCCGGGTATTTACGGGGGATTCCATCATTAGGATAGTGGATAAAATGACATAACAGTAGGCCTACCAGGGACAAAAATAGAGGATATAGCAGAGAAGGCAGGACAAGTCATGGGTGGTGGCACGGGAGGTGCTGTTGTCGTGCTTGTGGGAACGAACAATGCCGAGAAGGAGGGAACGTCAGCCATCGTTGGTAAGTACAGGATGTTGATCAAGACACTTAAAGAGGCACGAGTTGGACAGATTGTATTGTCGGGGATATTACCAATAATGGGAGGCAGGGGAGAGGAATATAGGAACTGTAGGAGGATGGCGATCAACACACAAGTACAGAAGGTATGTATGGATGAGGGAGTAGGCTTCGTAGACATGTGGTTAAACTTTGTGGGAAGAGTTGACTTTTTCATGAGAGATGGACTTCATCTGACAGGGAAGGGTGCTGCAGTTCTTGGGTGTGAGTTTGTCAGAGTTGTCGACGAGGGCACAGGTACATTATTTAAACTACATGCGCAGGGGGAAATGACAGAGACAACTCAAAGGAGTACTACTACAAATACACATCCAAATAAATGTTCACCAATAATTTCAGACAATGAACTTAAATGTGTATGCTTAAATGTCAGGAGCATAGTAAATAAAAAAGTGAGTTAGACATTATGGTAGCAGATATTGATCATCATGTAATAGGCATCACAGGAACATGGGCAAATAAAGATATAGTAGATGCTGAATTAGCACTGACAGGCTATGTAATATTTAGGAAGGAGAGACAAGAAAGAAGGGGAGGTGGCGTAATTTTATATATTAAGGAATCTATCCAAGCATATGAAATAACACTGAAAAGTGAAGCAGATTGTGAGGAAGCAATTTGGTGTAACATAGTTACCAGGAACTCAACATTAACAATAGGAGTAGTTTATCGTGGTCCTAACATAAGACAAGATGAAGATGTAAAATTACAAAAGGCGATAAAGGAGGTGAGCAAGGGGGAATGTGTTATAATGGGTGATTTTAACCATGGCCATATACAATGGGAATCATTAGAGAGTGCTGGAGGTGACGACCATCAGTTTCTACTTTTAACACAGGATTGTTTCCTTACTCAACATGTCTTGGAACCAACCAGAGGTGGGAATGTGTTAAATTTAATTTTGTCTTCTCAAAATTAATTAGTTGACAATGTTAAAGTACATGAACCTTTAGGTTCAAGTGACCATAACGAAATCCATTTTAATATAAAAGTAAAAACAGGGAATACATATAAAAAACAATGGAGGAGGTACTTCAACAAAGGCAAATATAAAGAGATGAGAACAAATCTAGCAAATATAGATTGGAATAACTTGCTGAAGAACAAGACAGCAACAGAATGCTGGACTTTTTTAAACTGTGAGATTGAGGGCATTATTGCGAAATTTGTTCCGTTAAGAAAACAAGGGAAAATGCCCAGGAAGAAACACCTGTCAAAAGAGGTTATTAGAAGAAAGAAATTCACAAACAGATGCTGTGGAGGGTATATAAACATACTGGAAATGTCGAAGACTACACCAGCTACAAAGAGGCACTTAACCTAGCTACAACTGAAATTAGAAAATCTAAAAGAACCTTTGAAAAAATTGGCAGGTAATATAAAAAATTACAGGAAGAGTTTCTATGATTACGTAAGGAGTAAAAAAAAATTTCGAGATAAGGTCGGGTCATTGGAAAACAACAGTGAAAACATAATAAATCGCCTGGAGTTGATGTGATACCACCAAAACTGCTTAAGGAAATTGTTGAGCAAATTAGTACACCACTAGCAAAAGTGTTTAACTTTTCACTAGAAGAAGGAATAGTTCCTTCAGAATGGAAAGAGGCAAACATTACACCACTATTTAAGGAAGGATCGAGGAACAAACCAGAACATTACAGACCAGTGAGTTTAACATAAGTTGTATGTAAGTTGCTCGAAACATTAATTAGAGACCACATGGTAGAATTCTTTGTAAAACATAAATTAATAAATACATCTCAACATGGGTTCCTAAAAGCAAGGTTATGTCTAACCAATCTCTTGTGTTTTTTTGAATAAATTACAAAATGGGTAGATGACGGGTCACCAGTGGATGTTGTCTATTTAGATTTTCAGAAAGCTTTCCATAAAGTGCCACATCAAAGTGTGTTACTTAAACTGAAAGCCCATGGTATAGGTAATGATGTAATCACCTGGATAGAAAAGTGGCTTACACACAGAAGACAGAGAGTAATAGTAGATGGCAGACCTGGGTTCGATTCCAACTCCGATTCTGACTCCGGCAGACCGTATCGATTCCGATTCCAACTCCGGTTGTCTCGGTTCGATTCCGACTCCGACTCCAGCTGATTTTTGCGATTCCGATTCCAACTCAAGTACAACTTTTGATTTCCGATGCTGACTCCAGCACAACTTTTGATTTAATCCTTTAGAAGGATTTGTATGATTATGTGCAAACACTAGCAGTGAGAAATCAGTAAAAGTAAATTGCAATTAGCCATGGTCTAGGTATGACTAGGCCAGATCTAAACCAGGCATATGAAGACTCTTCTGACAAACTGCCAATAAAACCAAAGGATTTAATCCTTCAAAAGGATATGTGGCTTTTCTGAGCAAACACTAGCAGTGACTGGCCAGTAAGCAGTGAGATACCAATAAAAGTAAATTGCAATTAGCCATGTCCCATGTGGAAGGACCTGTGGCTTTCTGTGCAAACACTAATAGTGACATTCATGACGATTCCGATTCCACTCAATGTGATTCAGATTACAACTCCACTCCAAATCATTCCGACTCCGATTCCGACTCCACTAAATTAACTCCAAACGATTCCTACTCCGGAATCGGAGTCGAAATCGTCCTTTGATTCCGATTCCGGAGTTGGAATCGCCCCAAGTCTGGTAGATTGTGAGATTTCAAACTGGAAATCTGTTCTGAGTGGGGTACCACAGGGACCAGTATTAGGCCCTATACTTTTTTAATATATATATAAGTGATTTGGAAGATGACATATCTAGCAAAGTACTAAAATTTGCAGATGACACAAAAGTATTCAGAAAGGTTAATAATGATACAGACAAACAGAGTTTACAGGATGATCTAGATAAATTAGTTAAATGGTCAGAAAAATGGCAAATGTTATTAAATTTTGGGAAGTGTAAATGCATACACATAGGACATGGAAACATGGACGAAGAATATAAAATGGGGGATGCTCTATTAGGTAGAACCACACAAGAAAAGGACTTATGTGTAACATTTAGTGCTGACTTGAAAGTTTCAGAGCAATGTGGCATTGCTGCTTCAAAAGGAAATATAATTCTAGGGCTAATTAGGAGAACTATCACGTATAATTAGAAACAGCTAATTGTACCCCTGTACAAAGCAATAATTATACCACATTTGGAATATTATATACAAGCATGGAGGCCGTATCATAAGAAGGACATAGACAAGCTAGAAAGAATACAACGAAGAACAACTAAAATTATTCCAGAATTGAGAGACCTTAGTTATGAAAATCGCTAATTACAATGTGGTTTGACAACACTAGAGACCAGGAGACTAAGAGGACACCAAATAGAAGTGTTTAAAATAGTGAACGGTTATGAGGATATTGATAGGAATATGTTCGTCAAACTTAAAGAAGGCAGGAGAACCAGAGGACACAAAGCAGCATTAGTTAAGGAGCAGTGTAGGTTGGACATGAGAAAGTACTCTTTCTCACAGAGGGTGATAAATGATTGGAACAAACTGCCAAATGATTGTGTTAATGCTAGTAGTGTGAATATGTTTAAACATAGAATTGACAGATATATGATAAGGCCGGGCTACACAAAGATGATAAAATTATTGGACTATCTATAAGCCAATGGCTTCCTTGACCACTTGCCATCTGGAACTTGTTGTTTGGGATGGCAATCTTGTTAAAAATCATGTTAAATCTTGTTAAATCGTTGCTTTTTATATTATCGTCCAAGTCATCGATATATATTAAGAATAATAAAGGTCCTAATACTCACCCTTGTGGTCCGCCACACAAAACTGATTTCCAGTTTGAAATTCCATCTACTACAATTGTCGTCTATCATTCCACCAATTTTTTATCCTCGGGCGTTTAGTTTAAGTACTGTAGTAATCTTTCATAGGGTACTTTGTCGAAAGCTATGTGAAAATCTAAGTAGGTAATATCTACTGGTGAACCCTCATCTATGCACTTGGTGATTTCTTCCAAAAAACAACGTATTTATTAAGCATGACAATAAGGTCGGATTTAAGAATATCAGCCTTGAAGGCATCAACGTCTATTTTATGCATAGGTCTCGTTGTGTTTTTATTGTATTAGTGTTCTGAAAAAAACTAACATCAACAACGACTGTGTGGTGGTTCGATAAGGCATCAGAAACTGTTAGCATCTGGATATTGTCACATGTTGAGTGAATTATCACGAGGTCAATCCAGTGACCAAACGTGTGTGTATAGAAGGTCACATGGTGTTTTAAGTCAAATGAGCTTAGGATATCATCAAGTGTAATGTCTACTGCTGTACGTTTATTCAAATGGAGACTAAAATCACCAAAAATGTAACATCCACAATGTAGAATTGTCCAACGTTCTCGGAGGTCGACACAGGCATGCAAAGTACACCGAGACAAAGGAACATGAAATGTCATCACACTGTGGAGTATTCAGGGATTAAACGTGAATTTACTTGGTGAAAATGGTCTGATAACAAAATGCCAACACCACCACCTATTCCAACTGAAAGTGCTATATTATGAAAAGTATAATCAGATGGAGAAATGTCACCTTTGCAAGCAAACGTGTCATGTGGTCAAGTTTCAGTGATGGCAATAATGTCTATCTTTTCGAAGATAATAAGTCACTAAGTGATGTCGTCTTACCACGTTTGTGGTAGCAAACCTCATGTCGCGACTGATTACAGGCCCAGGAATGATACGTACGTCTCCTGCCAGGAGAAGTATTTTGACTAATTTAAATGTTGGCCTAGAGCAAGGGATTGGACGTAACTAGGGATATATTGACGTAACAACCAAAATGTTAGAAGCAAGTGGCTTCCACAGGGCAAAGTCATCATCCATCGTTGGTACCTTTCACGTTATACCCCATTCGCCGGAGGAATTTCAAATGTGGTTTAACGCACAAACTACCACCATGGGCCCCGGACACACCTACAACATCTCAGCACCACACATGGGAAACTGACGGATATATGAGGGAGCAGACAGACAGAGTCACACACTACTTTACATTAAACATGAAAAATTAAACAGTGCATATTCGACACTACAACTGATGATGGTGACTGACAAGTCGAAGACGATGATAACAATAGTAATAGTAACTAATATATAATTTGTTATTCAGGTTAGTGAGGAAGCCTTATTGTTCCGAAGCCTTGCGATGGCCAACAGTGGTGTACGGCACGCACTGGTGATCCTTCCCAGATAAATTGAGCACGTGTTCTAGAGGACACAGTCCAAAGGAGCGGGCATGTAAACACGTTTCTTTATTTAACTTTATAGTGAACAACTGATAACATATGAAGTCTTACACGAGTCAGTATTAAACAACCGTGTCAAAATAATAACTTCAAATAAGAATCAATATAATAAAGTAGTTTGTGGATGTGTTTGCATGTCTGTATGGATTTGTTTCCAACATGCCCCCAATTCTTAGTGGGGGTAGGATGGGGATATTACGAAGGAACCGATGTGGATGTCTGACGTACATACTACAGAACTCAGAAAAAACACTTCATTGCTAAGTAATTGTTGAGCTATGTGTGTTACTATGAGTGTTACGTGATCTACATTAAACGTAATACGAACGCTCCGTGAAACCGACAATTGCACGTGATGATTTTGGGGCGTGAAGTTTTTCTACCAAAACATAACTGAGTAGTGCAAGCTCTTGCAGTGACTACCTTTTCTTTCGGGCATCTCCGCCAATAAATAATATGTTACAGTCATTCTGCGTAATCAG
>OY759264.1:13307737-13330237 GCA_963662155.1 Lamellibrachia columna | reverse complement strand
CAATCCTCTGTTAAAAGTAGAAACTGATGTTCACCTCCAGCACTCTCTAATGATTCCCATTGTATATGGCCATGGTTAAAATCACCCATTATAACACATTCTCCCTTGCTCACCTCCCTTATCGCCTTTTGTAATTTTACATCTTCCTCTTGTCTAAGTTAGGACTACGATAAACTACTCCTATTATTAATGTTGAGTTCCTGGTAACTATGTTACACCAAATTGCTTCCTCACAATCTACTTCACTTTTCAGTGTTATTTCATATGCTTGGATATATTCTTTAATATATAAAATGACTCCACCTTCCCTTCTTTCTCGTCTATCTTTATCATATGTAGCAATGTTTCTTTGTCAATATTGTTCGTTAGCGAGCGATCTGATTATCTCATTTTCTCGGCCAGCTCAACACTATATTAATTTTAAACTGGCATATCCTAAACATTACATAGCCTGTCAGTGCTATCTCAGCATCTATTATATTTTTATTTGCCCATGATTCTGTGATGCCTATTATATGAGGATCAATATCTGATTTCACGAGGATCAATATCTGTCAATTTAGAGGCCCCAATTGCCAGAGACAAAAACATTGTTTTGCCTGATTGATTTATTGCGTGTGAGACAGTGGTTTTGTCGACAGCTGATTGAAACTCCGACCATGTCGTTGTTAAAGAATCTGACAAAATATATCGATGTTTTCGCACCATTACAATCATGCAGTTGGCTGAACACAGAAAATGGGCTCTGTTCGCTTTAGGACATTTTATTCAGTGACAGTACAGTCAAAGCAACATATAATGACATTTTAATGTCGAATGCATGTTGATGAAACACATCCTATTATGGGAACAACAAGTTCCTCTTATACGCACAAAAGAAAGATACAGGACATCATAGTGAGATTGAGAGCAAATTCGGTTCTCTGGAGGAACAGTCAGACAGAGCAATATTATTGTATAAATACCAAATAGTGTTGTTTAACAGCTGAATAAACAGCCAGCGTTTAGCAAACCCTACCATCAGACGAACCTTATGTTTGTGTTAATAAGACTGTATATGGACCGCAGCGTCGATGCAGTTGTTTAGCAGTAGTGGATAGTGCAAGTCTTGTAGCGTGAACGTCACGTCATATTCGGCCATGTAGCGGTTTCTTAAAAGAAACGTAATTCAAACAATTCAATTAAACAAGACATAAACACAGTATAACATGTATTATAATTACAAGGAATTTATACATTAAAATACATTATATACTACTTAAGCAGGCTTAGCAACATTTATGACATTGCAATCCGAATCAACAAGCTTCAGATTACAGGTAGACACGGAAACCATTGGCCTATAGAGAGTCAACAAATGATAAATGTAAGTTATGTTTGTAAATATACTGATGCAGCTAACAATCACACAGTCAATAAATAATGTATTTTAGTCAGTTAATGGTCTTATTGAAAGTGGGTATTTTCTCATATCCGATCTACACAGTATATTTACTACCGCTACAAATAGCGTAGGCTATACTCGCTTGGTTCTGGTTCCTGCTGTTATAAACAGCAGTGCAGATATTTTGCGGTCAATGATTCGTACCGTCAATTGACGTGAGGCGTATCACGCGTAGTAGACACACATGCAATTCTGGCAGAGATGGCCCGCTTCACAATACGTATCGCAGCACCTAAAACAACAGGTGTGCGAACTTTCATAAACTGGTTCCAATGAGAACAATGTGTTAATTGCGTAGATCTTATTTTCATCAGCATACTAGTGACTAATATTGTGTACATTTCCTTCAATTACGTCGATTGTTACTTTGAGAATTATATGCGTGTGTGTATATATATATATATATATATATATATATATATATATATATATATATATATACATATACAAATATAATTCTCAAAGTAAGTAATTTTCAAAATAGCAATCGACATAAATGAAGGAAATCTACGCAATATATATATATATATATATTTATATATATATATATATATATATATATATATATATATATATATATATATATATATATATATATATATATATATATATATATATATATATATATACACCATCAGCATCATCATCATGTCATCACCACAATCGCTATCACTGCTACTGTCATCATCATGACTATGTTCATTATTTTGTCATGGATGACCAAGATTGATTCGTGAAAGACTTTCTATGTCTAAGTTACTCATTACACAATTATCTAAATCAAAACCAGCTAGACTAATCAGGGAAGTTTCAACAACAGCACGTACCATACAGCGACAAATGCACGTCGAATCAGTCGGGCTGCGTCGTTAACCTGAAAAATAAATTACATGTGTTTTACTGTTACATTTGCCATAATCAATCATCGTCTGCAGCTTTGTTGTCCAATGCATATTGCATATGCATGTCGGGTTGATAGAGTTGGCCATCATAGATATATATATATATATATATATATATATATATATATATATATATATATATATATATATATATATATATATATATATATAAACATGTTATACTTCATTTAACAATATAATCAGTGTTCATGTGTGCAGGTGTTCTTGATCGTATTATAATTAATGTTGATTATTTAACCCGCCAGCATCGCCTGCATCAGACACGATGAAACGCTTTACAATTTACCTCGGCAGTTACTTGGGCAAAACCGATTAATTTGTATGTCTGTGTATCCGGCCATTGAAGAATGCAAGCCCAATACTTTATTAAGTTGTAGTTTATTAATGTGGGCAATAGGACTGTGCGACATTATCCATATTGTCAACGCTTCGAACATAAATAAGGTAATTCGAATTCGTAAATGGTGTATTACCTCAAATGCCAGAACAATCACCAGCAGGCAGAGTACCAACAACACCTGTAAATGTGCCATCTCTTCAGCAGAATCAAGATAAATTTCACCTGTAATGAAGGAACATTATCGTGTGTATGTACATGCATGAGACACGTCTACTGCGGTACAACACGCCGTCATTGTATTATGATATATACGTTAGGTTTGGGGATGAAGGAGACAACCAGACATACTTTCCGGAACACGGTGCATGTACTTAGATATGCCAGTTTAAAATTAATATAGTGTTGAGCTGGCAGAGAAAATTAGATAATCTGATCGCTCGCTAACGAACAATATTGACAAAGGAACATTGCTACATATGATAGCATCAAACATTTCAGATATGTGAACGTAATACTACAGCGATAACCAACTAGTCCAGCAAATCTACTGAAATACGTATCACGTCCATGCAAGCATTCTGCAAACAGTCTAACTCCCACCAAAAGTACGCTGAACCACTGTTCATAATGTAGTAATAGTATATGAGAGGGTACCTTTATATATCGCCTGCACTCCGTATCGTGTCGTTTACATGCAATGTCATATCGTCCACACTCCACGGTATTTATGTACAGTATTCCAACTTCACCTTGTGTCAACTTTCCTGTATCGGGTAACATGGGACAGTCGGTGGAAAAACCAGTTGCGTCACCCGCACACCATTATTTATGCAGCATTCCAACTGCGGTTAGTGTTTACTTCGTGTATTGGATAACATTGGCGAGTGAATGATTCTACGCGGTAAACGGTTATGACATTCACACAGCATGAATCGGAACCCGAAAGTTTGAAGATAATAATTAATGTAACGCAATACATCCGATGCAATAATATCACTAAACTGAACGTGAAATAAGACGGGTGGGCATATCAGCATTACAAAAAAGTAAACCCTGAGAGTAAATATAGATGAAGCAGTACATTTGACCCAGAAGATCCGGTAAACAGCATAGAAGGACTTTGCCGCCACTGTAATTTAAACTTTCTAACAGTTGTTTGTAAATACAGCGCGAAGGATCGAGGTCTTCAAAACACAAGTGGCAGGGCACTCTGTTCCATGTTTTATTGTCGCGTATTACGATGTAGATACATCCGTCATAGTTGTGGTATTACTTCTTGTTTGGGATGATATCATACTACTTTTTTCTAAATAAATATACTGCAATCGTGGTGCGGGAACCAATATTGGCTCAATAAGTCAATGGCTTCGTTATTCACATACCATATGTGAATGCCTTGGATGGCAGTCTTGCTAAATCTGTAGTACCGGAGGTGTTGTCTACATGTGAAGAAGATACAGGCAATCTATCAGAGTACACCTTGCACAAACAAATGACCTAGTGCTGCCATCATGTAGCCATATTGGTAAAGCCGATAATGTAAAGCTATTTGGAGGACCAACGAAAAAGGTCACTATCGAATCAATAGTAACAGAAATCGTGCTGAATGGTTCAATCGCTAGGGTCCTGGCGGACAAAGCTAGAACGAATAGAAACTCAAATATATATTTCCACGCCTGATATATTTATATATGATATAGCACGTACATAATACATCTTTGTTGTAATTTAGTTTAAATGTATCAGCACATAACAATGCTATTTTAAGTATAGAATTATGGACAGCAAATTAGTAAAGCGACCGAGATACAACAAAGTATTATATAATACTGGCAGAAATACCCATCCTCCGGACGGGATAACTTGGTAGTTCGTAACTGAATGACATCATAACAATAGTTATTAATTTCAGGATACACAACATTATCACATCAGTAACCATCTATGCCTTTGTACTTGGTAATGCCTTTCTGCCTTACTGGTAATCATAGTAACGTCTAGCGACGAATTGTCCTTGTATTACGTAACAATCGTATAAAAGACATATAGCACAGTTGTACGTAATAACAACAAAGGGTAATTCGATTGTTCAAAGAAAGTGAATTTGAGGAGTGCATTTATAAAACAGTGTCACGACTCGGTAGCGTCGTAGATGAACGTCGGAAAGTTTGGCGCTGAGATGCAAAGCGTCTATGAAAAAAATATATCGATTTAACAACGTTATGACACTGTGCATGTGCATAGTTTTATAATACCACTGAGTGCCAGTCTGGTGACTACAGTGGCACCGTCTAACGGACTATTCCCCTGTGTACTTGGCCAATAATGCAAACTATGCTCGTTTGCATTAATGCCAGTGTTACGAATAATTGAGTTATTAAAGCAATTCAAATCATGGTGGCAGCCGGTATGTATGAAACTAACTCTGAAACCACTGTAGCGATGCACCCACGTAAGCGTCAAATGTTGTGATCCTTCCCAGATAAATTGAGCACGTCTTCTAGAGGACACAGTCCGAAGGAGCGAACATGTAAACACGTTTCTTTACTTAACTTTATAGTGAACAACTGAGAACATGTGAAGTCTTACACGAGTCAGTATTAATCAACCGTGTCAAAATAATAACTGTAAATAAGTGTCTATATACTAAAGTAGTTTGTGGATCTGTTTGTATGTCTGTATGGCATTTCCCAGTTGGGGGCGGATGGGGATATTATGAAGGATCCGATGTGGATGTCTGACGCACATACTACATAACTCAGAAAAAAACTTCGTTGCTAAGTAATTGTTGAGCTATGCGTGTTTCTATGAGTGTTACGTGATCTGCATTAAAGATCATCCGAATGCTTCGCGAAACCGACAGTTGCACGTGATGATTTTGGGGCGTGAAATTGTTCTACCAAAACATAAATGGGTAGTGCAAGCTCTTGCAGTGACTACCTTTTCTTTCGGGCATCTCCGCTAGTAAATACTAATACAACGGATTGCGCTTAAAAATCGCGGATATCCCAATCAATCGTTTAGTTGAATCACATATAATTGGCGAGACGAATCATTCCTTATTTTCGTTGTATGAAAAGGCGCCGCTTAAATGAATCATCATCCGCTTAAAATGTTCAAATTGATTTGGTTGTATGTGAATATATGAAGTGGAATCCATTACAATACTATTTACATACGCGACAAAACAACATATAAGCATATATACGTATATATATATATATATATATAAATATATATATATTTATATATATATATATATATATATATATATATATATATATATATATATATATATATATATATATATATATATATATATATATATATATATATATATGTTACAGCCAATCTAAGTAATCAGTCATTTCGCGTAATGACTGACATGTTTAGGCATTTTGCGCAATGACTGTTTCACTCAGGCATTTTGCGCAATGACTGTTTCACTCAGGAATTTCGCGAAATGACTGAACATTTCAGTCATTACGTGAAATGACTGGAAAAGAGGTACAGACATTTCGCGTAATGACTGAGACAGTGCTTCCCTTGACAAGTGATGTGGGCAAACTTGCTGTTTTTCATCTATCTAGCCAGATATTTTCAGAAATTGTCACGTAGCAGCTATCTATTTCTCACACTCACACATATTTTTATATTGTGATGAAATTATGATTTAAGGTTAGTATTCGGGTCCATTTGGATCGTGTAGAACACCAGGAATTGAAGCTACTCCACATGGTCAAAACCACTTATCATCAAATTAATGCTTTTATTACGAGGTGCAATATCCCAGTCCCCCTAGGTTCGCTTTGTGATATTATATCCTGAGGAAATACTGTGAAATATCAATTACAATTTGTCTTCTATCGTGTATCTTAAATTTAATGTTGGAAATGTAGAATTACCTATTGTTTTTTTGAGTCAGGACATTGTTGATTGATTGATTTCAGAGTTTCATGACATTTTATCCTATCACTTCTGTTTTCATTGTGCATCACTGTGTATTTAGTTTTTTTTTTATCAACTTGTCGATGTCGCTGCATTGACAAATTTGATACCTGCGAAACATAAGAGCAAATTAAAATTATTATCGAATTGTAATTATAAACTACCTAAATCAAAATTGTGAGAAGAAATAATAAAAAAAAATATATTGTAATATATTGTAATTGTAATATACTCATAATCATTATGTTTATCAATGTGTCTTTTATAATAAACTTAGCAATTGGTTTAAGTTCCCTTTTAAATTAATTTGTTTGCACGGCTTAATGAGACAAATGATGAAAGGACTTCTCGACTTTTGTGACACAGCATTGACGGTTTTCATTTGTGCTCACTCATGCAATTCATGGCTAACTGAGAAAAAACCCTTTCATTATGGACTTCCTGGCTTACATAAAAAGAGGAATAATTTAACAGAGAAAGGATTAAGGCTTGAATTGGTGTCCAATACAAATGTGGTGGACATTAACTCAAAGCTTCTTACTGAGAAAATCTTTGAAGGGAATTACCCCTGTGGCTTCAATGTGCAGATCAATGAATGAAAGTGTGAAATTTCACCATTACCAAATCAAAATGAAACCACATCATGTTATGCAAGCCACCAAAATTGCATGTGTGGGGCTGTGGAGTAATTTCTATGACAACTTTCTGGTATGATGTTATTACTGCATAATTACATGTTAACTATGGCACATTTGGAAGAGTATTTATCTATCTTTCCACCCATACCTCATTTATTATAGGTTGGAATATTTGCATTGTTTAAATGGACTACTATCTACCCCCAAATTTTGAAATGTCTGGTAAATTTATCACATTTAAAATCAAGAAACAATGTTCAGCATAAGACGGGTGGTTCTTATTTGCTGAGTATGTAGTATCTATGACGTGACTTCGAAGATTCATCAGTTGCTGCAAGCTTGAGTTTTTATGTAGTATTGAAATATTCCAGTTTGGGAATTATATGTTTTTGACATATTTAAAAACTTTCGTAAAGTTCTTCATTAAATAGTACTTCGTAATTATCCTGTGCCACAGTGATAGCTATGCCAAGAGGCAAGTGATTGACACCTACTGGTTGTGTTCGTTTTATAGGGAGAGGCAATGCACAGTAGCCAATATAGACAGTCACCATTGTTAGGCAATTGGCATTCCCAGTTGGAGAATTGTAGGGTCGTCCATTACTTGTCCATCAAATCAGAGAACACTAGTGAGATAGCTGTCAATCAAACTGTCAGGGGGAGGGTTAGAATCTTGTACCCAAATAGGGATAAATTATTAGCAAAATGTTGCTATTTACAAATATATAGCAAATGTTTATTCACATTGTTTATTTACTTGAGTAATGTGAATGTCTGAAGAATTATGAAAGCTGCTATTAATACACAATTACTATTGGAACAATATATAATGACAAAAGTGCACAAATTGTTATTACATAGTATGACTGATCTTGTCACCAACCAAACTGTATAATAACACTGCCTTATTTCCAGTCATTTCGCGTAATGACTGGACTTTTCAGTCATTTCGCGAAATGCCTGAGTGAAACAGACATTTTGTGTAATGCCTAAACATATCAGTCATTATGACTGATTACGGAGACTGACTGTAATATATATATATATATATATATATATATATATATATATATATATATATATATATATATATATATATGTGTGTGTGTGTGTGTGTGTGTGTGTGTGTGTGTGTGTGTGTGTGTGTGTGTGTGTGTGTGTGTGCGTGTGTGTGTGTGTGTGTGTGTGTGTGTGTTACAGTCAATCTGCGTTATCAGTCATTTCGCGTAATGACTGACATGTTTACGCATTACGCGAAATGACTGTTTCACTCAGGCATTTCGCGAAATTATTGAAAATTCCAGTCATTACGCGAATTGACTGGAAATAAGGCTTGTTTGTGTACTTTTTTCATTATATATTGTTCCAATGTTAATTGTGTATTAATATCAGCTTTCATAATTCTTCAGACATTCACATTACTCAAGTAGATAAACAATGTGAATAAATATTTGCTATATATTTGCAAAATGCAACATTTTGCTAATAATTTATCCCTCTCTGGGTACAAGATTCTAACCCTCCCCTTGACAGTTTGATTGACAGCTATATCACTAGTGTTCTCTGATTTGATGGACAGGTAATGGATGACCCAACCATACTCCAACTGGGAATGTCAATTACCTAACAATGGTGACTGTCTCAATTGGCTATTGTGCCTCTCCCTATAAAACGAACACAATCAGTAGGTGTTAATCACTTGCTTCTTGGCATAGCTATCACAGTGGCACAGGATAATTACAGCACAATATAATTTGTTTTCTAGCTGCTATTTCTAACTTACAATTTGTTTAATATGTACATGTTTGTGGATCTTGAGTCCGAATAAAGATGATGATAATATATATATATATATATATATATATATATATATATATATATATATATATATATATATATATATATATATATATATATGTATATATACATATATATATATATATATATATATATATATATATATATATATATATATGTATATATATGTATATATATATATATATATATATATATATATATATATATATGTATATATATACATATATATATATATATATATATATATATATATATATATATATATATATATATATATATATATATATGTATATATATATATATATATATATATATATATATATATATATATATATATGTTTATATTTATATTTGTCAAAACAAGAAACACATCTACCAGAGGAAAGCGCGCGGAAAAAAAAAACGACTGGGGACATCTTCCACATTCGCTAGCGTTAAAGGAATCTACAACGTGTCTTATTGATACTCATCTAGTTGGGTGGGTGTTCACAAAATAAAAATGCCCGAATCATCTCAATACTCAATGTTCATATCAATTAATAATATGTTGGCTCATGTTTTGGTCTTTATATGGTTGGTAGCATATTTACCGTCACAAATCGTATAGAATGGACATTTGACAGACCTACAAATCGCATGCTGACAAAACGTTTCATATATATTTCACTTTTAAGGTGAATATTTATGGTGTTTTTGCCGTACGATCTCTATATATGTCGTATAACTGGTATATTTTACATTATTGCCAAATCGTGTAATTTTTTAAATATAAAGATATGAAAGATAACGATATTAACACTTTTTATATGGATAATAGATTTGCACCACCGATATTATAAATGAATACAAATAAAACCAATGTTGCAATGTCGCGAAAAACAGTCGTTAAATTAACCAATGAAAATTTATATACATTTCATTTGCTGTAAATTGTTCACACATGTCCTTTTCGAGGCCTCGTTCTATGTACTTTTACTTGTCATAAGCAATACATCTATATATAAATATACGTAAAGTATACGAATTCGTATCTATGGGAAGACAATGTTTTAATTTTACAATTGATTTGATATTCAGAAGAGTAAATGAAATCAATTCACTAACTGTCTTTCAAACCATAGTGCATCCATTCATTTGTGAAAAAAAAACCATTTAATTAAAATATGATTTAATAAGTACGATTATTGTTGGGCAAACAAATTTGTTGTAACAAAAACAAGAATATATCGGTATTAATAGGTACTCATAAATGTTCATGAATATATATATATATATATATATATATATATATATAATATATATATATATATACACACACAATAAACGTAGTGAAGTAAACCAAACAATCAGCCTGAAATAATGTATAAGTATAGCGTCATTTAAAAACATTAGGTCTATAAGTATTGTTTAATAAAAAATAAGACGACGTGTTTATAATAAAATTTAGAGAATAAAATTGTAATCCATAATAAAACTCAGTTAAAGTAGATAATGCAATATTAATGAGTGCATAAGAAGGATGATCTTAAAACAACATATTAAACATTTAAAGCGATTTTATAATAATGAGCTTTGAGGCGTGCCTTGAAACATGTGTATACTTCAACGGGTGCAAGCATTGTTTTTGGAAAGGGTAGTTTCTCTTACTCAGTATCACTTCTTAAATAATTGCATTGGCTCACTGTCCGACATCGTTTTTTAACATATGTACAATTAACTATCAAGCATTTTTATCCAAGCAACCAGTATATTTACATTCACTGCTCATCCCTGCAAGACAGCCCAGGCAGATTCCATCATCTAATTCTAATCTACTTTTTGTTCCATGTTTAAAGCAAATGTGGGAACTATAGCTTTTTTAGTTACTGCACCGACTCTGTGGAACGCACTCCTAGTTAGTGTTACCTCTGCAGAAAACATTACAACATTTCGCCGTAACTAAAAACCTGTTTAAACTTGCCCGTCCTCCATAGGTCCCCAGCGTACCAATCCAACTGGAACTGTTTATCGATTATGAACTGCTTAACCCCTTTTGTTTTGGTGCGCTGCCGAGCTTGGGTCCCCCGAGGATCTTAGCGCAATAAAAGTATTTTCTATATTATTATTATTATCATAGCGAAATAAATATACGTACACAATTTAACAAGATTTAACAAGATTGCCATCCAAAACAACAAGTTCCAGATGGCAAATGGACAAGGAAGCCATTGGCTTTTCGAGAGTCCAACGATTTTATCATCTATGCGTAGCTCGCCCTAATAAGATATATGTCATTTCTATTTGTTAACAAATTCACACTACTAGCATTAACACAAACATTTGGCAGTTTGTTCCATTCATTTATCACCCTATGTGAGAAAGAGTACTTTCTCATGTCCAACCTACACTGTTCCTTAACTAATACTGCTTTGTTTCCTCTGGTTCTACTGCTTTCTTTAAATTTGAAGAAAATATTCCTATCAACATCCTCATAACCGTTCACTATTTTAAACACTTCTATTTGGTCTCCTCTTAGTCTCCTGGTATCTAGTGTTGTCAAACCACATTTTAAAAAGCGATTATCTTAACTTAGGTCTCACAATTCTGGAATCATTTTAGTTGCTCTTCGTTGTATTCTTTCTAGCTTGTCCTTCTTAAGATACGGCCTCCAGGCTTGTATACAATATTCCAAATGTGGTCTAAATATTGCTTTGTACAGGGGTACAATTAACTGTTTCTCCTTGTATGTGATAGTTCTCCTAATTAACCCTATAAGTTGGTTTCCTTTCGAACCAGCAATCCCACATTGCTCTGAAACTTTCATGTCATTTTTCTGACCATTTAACTAATTTATTTAAATCATCCTGTAAACTTTGTTTATCTGTATCATTAGTAACCTTTCTGAATGTATTAATCAGATCAGTATTAGGCCCTATAGTGTTTTTATTATATATATATGTATATATATATATATATATATATATATATATATATATATATATATAGTATATATATATATATGTATATATATATATATATATATGTATATATATAGATATATATATATGTATATATATATATATATATATATATATATATATATATATATATATATATATATATATATATATATATATATATATATATATATATATATATATATATATATATATATATATATATATATATATATGTATATATATATATATATATATATATATATATATATACATATATATATAATAAAAACACTATAGGGCCTAATACTGATCCCTATGGTACCCCACTCAGAACAGATTTCCAATTTGAAATCTCACCATCTATTATTATTCTCTGTCTTCTGTGTGTGAGACACTTTTCTATCCAGGTGATTACATCATTGCCTATTCCATGGGCTTTTAGTTTAAGACGATCCGGTAAACAACATAGACGGACTTTGCCGCCATTGTATTATAAACGTTCTAACAGTTGTTTGTAAATACAACGCGAAGGATCGAGGTCTTCAAAACACTAGTGGCAGGGCACTCTGCTCGATGTGGATATATCCGCCTGTCATAGTTGTGGTATTACTTCTTGTTTGAAATGATATCATACTAGTTTTTATCTAACTAAATATACTGCAATCGTGGTGCGGGAATCAACATTGGCTCAATAAGTCAATGGCGTCGTTATTCACATGCTATAGGTGTCTTTGCCTTGGATGGCATTCTTACTACATCTTGTTAAATTGTAATTGCCGAAATGTAATTACGGAGGTGTTGTCTACATGTGAAGAAGGTACAGGAAATATATCAGAGTACACCTTGCATAAGCAAATGGCCTCGTGATGCCATAATGTAGCCACATTGGTAAAGCCGATCCTGTAAAGATTTTTGGAGGAACAACGAAAAAGGTCACCATCGAATCAGTAGTAATAGAAATCGTGCTGAATGGTACAATCGCTAGGGTCCTGGCGGATAAAGCTAGAACGAATAGAAACTCAAATATATATTTCCACGCCTGATATATTTCTATATGAAATAGCACATACTTAATACATCTTTGTCGTAATTTAGTTTAGTTGTATCAGCACATAACAATGCTATTTTAAGTATAGAATTATGGACGGCAAATTAGTAAAGCGACCGAGTCCAACTATTTATATTTTTAATGTCATCCTGTCTCAGATACCCAAGGATATTTGACGGAAGCTTTCACGGTTAGAGCTCTTCAATATTCGTGCTGAATGAGACTAGTCCAGTTATAAATATAAACCAAATGTAAGATTTGGGGTTCATTGTCCATTTCCGAATATGTTATTGATAGTTAAGCGCATATTGCGTTGGCTTTGCTGGAAGATTTCCCGCTTGATTGAGATAAACATGTCGATAGATATATCAGGAAAGCATACTGGTTGTTATGTTGCAGCTAGTATATTGTCCTTAGAAGAACCGTTTGAATTTAGCCGACATACGTTTTTTATTATAGTTTACAAAATAATTATAATTATGTACACAGAAAGACAACGATGTTGATTTAGAACGAAGCTAGTAAGACAGCCAGGATAATATTCAAATCGTCGCCATGACCAAAGGCAGACACGTGATAAGTCCACTAACTGATATGCCAACTGATTGGTTAAAAACTGTTTATAAAATTAGTTTTAGAATATCGCGTTATTGTGAGTAGTGTAGACCATAATTGATATTTTATTACACAGACTAACTACGTTTTAGGCACCTTTTGCTCTAAAGAAAGGAGCTTGGTTTGATTCACATCAGCCCATTTCAATAATATAATTTTTCTATTAAAGGTTCAGTACTAAAAAGCTGAGTGTTGTGCCATATATCTAAGGGCATAGAATGACCTAGGTAAATCCCCATGGAAATACCTTCTTTCTTGTGCTTCAGAATTCAATATGGTGTCGTAGACTGCGGCAATACGCTGTTACTTAGCTGTAACTTCTGAACCATTTGTGCTATACGTATGAAAAGTATTGGGCAAATGTTGGTGTATATGGCAGGGTTTTCAACCACGCTCTATCCAACGATCACCATTAAAACAAGCAAGAATAATAAGAACATTTAATTCATCTTCAATAACAATCAGGGCAAATAAAAAGGAGACACAATGACTAAAAGCTCAAAGTTAGTTGATCACCAATGCCATTAACAATAATAACACAAAATTAACGTAACGTAAACGTAACGTAAACGTAAAATATCGTAAAATATAGTAATACATTGTAATATAAGTAATATGAGATGTACTCCAATATGTTGCTATGCTCTCAATAGGTTCACAATACGGCGTACTCATACGGCGTACACCATTTTTTATAATACGGGAGCTGTGATCATTTACGGTGCACGGTCGTTATGAACTTATTTCGCTTGATGTCAGATGACACTCTCACGCCTAAGAGGAGTACTTCCTGTTTGATTGAGATGGAGACAGTGAGAAATAAATCACGTGTATACTGCACGAATATTCCTGCTTGTTATGGTATGACCGATGTTTTGGGTGTGGCGTTTTGTTGCGAAGCACAGTTCGTATGCACCCGACTGATGTTATTGAATTATATACATTTGCGAAAAGAAAAGTCATTACCATTATGTAAATGAAAAAACAACGATGATCGTCTAAACGATGATATATTAGACACGGTATTACAATCGCCTCCATAATACAAAGACACCCACTTGAGCTAATTAAAACTGAAGTTATGTGTAAGCACGTTTTGTAAAGAAAAAACTCAACAGCTCATTATTTGTGAATGCCATGGCACACCACAAATAAATAAGAAACTGTTGTGCACATCTCTAAAGGGCGGGTTACACATAAATGAATAATCTCGATAAGCCCATGACTTCCTTGTTCACTTGCCATATTATTTATGTCTGCTTTGGATGGAAATCTTGTTAAGCTATAATGTGTTAATGTCCGTAGTTATATGACCTGATTCAATAGTTCAAATCACAGTATGACCAATGCTTGGACAGTTGTATCGCGCGAGCACGCCGTAGTGTGAGCCTATTGTTAACTGGTTTACCTTAAGATGGTCGCCAATTGAAAGACAGTCTGGTGATCGTTGGATAGAGCGTGGTTGAAAACCCTGCCCTACACACCAACATTT
Source organism: Lamellibrachia columna (assembly GCA_963662155.1). Taxonomy (NCBI): domain Eukaryota; kingdom Metazoa; phylum Annelida; class Polychaeta; order Sabellida; family Siboglinidae; genus Lamellibrachia; species Lamellibrachia columna. The sequence goes on along the minus strand of OY759264.1, from coordinate 13,315,032 downwards.
GCCCAATATTTGTCAATAGGTTCACACTAAGACGCTACCTTAAGTTGGTCGTCAATTGAAAGACAGTCTGGTGTTCGTTGTGTGAACCTAGTGTGAACATAGCAACCTGTTGGAGTACATCATATATTGCTTATATTACAATGTATTATTATATTTGACATTTTCACACATACGCACACACACGCACACAAGCGCGCGCGCATGCACGCACACACACACACACACACACACACACACACACACACACACACACACACACACACACACACACACACACACACACGCACACACATACTTCATCCATGCAATGTCGTGTGAACCTTTGTAAATCAGTATTTTGTTTTGTGATGTAGCCCAGTCGGAGAGCATGATAAAACATGGAGCAAAGTGCACTGCGACTATTTTGGTGGTGCCATAAATCTGCTGTGTTACAATACAAACAACTGGACAAATGTACCAAATATAGACGATCGTGGCAAAGTCCGTATGCATGTTGTTTTTATTAAACTATCCTTTAGTATATATATATATATATATATATATATATATATATATATATATATATATATATATATATATATATATATATATATATATATATATATATATATATATATATATATATATATATATATATATATATATATATATATATATATATATATATATATATGTATATATATATATATATATATATATATATATATAGTTGTGATTTTCGCGAGTTTCCTATTTCAGTATTGTGTTAAGGCATACGTCCTATTTGATTGAGTTTACCTAATAAATAATAAAAAATAAGTTAAATTCAATATCAATTTCAAACTTCCTGGTCAATGGTGTGCGGCTGCCATAAACCTTTTCCCATGTAAAATCATTGGTTCTTCTATATTATCTGATAGATGGAAGTACGTACTAAGCGTAGCTGTAATACTCTATAAAAACCGGGGAGATTAAAATCACTAAGAATGTAAAATTCAGAATGTAGAATTGCCAATCTTTCTCGGAGGTCGACAAAGGCATGCAAAGTATACCGAGACAAAAGAATATGACATGTCATCACACAGTGGAGTATTCAGGGATTAAGAGTGAATTTACTTGGTGAAAATGGTCCGATAACAAAACGCCAACACCACCAACTATTTCAACTGAAAGTGGTATGTCATGAAAAGTATAACTAGATGGAGAAATGTCAGCTTTGCAAGCAGACATGTCATGTGGTCTTAGCCAAGTTTCAGTGTTAGCAATAATGTATATATTTTCGAAAATAATAAGTCACTAAGTGATGTCGTCTCACCACGTTTGTGGTACAACACTTCATGCTGCGACTGATGTCAGGCCCAGGAATGGTACTAACGTCTACTGCCAGGAGAAGTATTTTGGCTGATCTAAATGTTGGCCTAGAGCAAGGGATTGTAAGTAACTAGCGATTAAAATAAAGGTTAAGATATGACAAACCATTAAAAAAAGGAAAGCGAATGGTGTTGGGGGATATATTAACGTAACAACCAAATGTTAGAAGTAAGTGGCTTGCACAGGGCAATGTCAACACCCCTCGTTGGTACCTTCAACGTAATAGTCCAACCGCGGGAGGAATTTGAAATATAGTTTAATGCACAAACTACCACCATGGGCCCCGGGCACACCTACAACATCTCATCATCATACATGGAAAACTTACGGATATATGAGAGAGCAGGCAGGCAGACATATATATATATATATATATATATATATATATATATATATATATATATATATATATATATATATATATATATATATATATATATATTGTCAAAACAAGAAAAACATTTACCAGAAGAGAGCGCGCGGAAAAACAACGACTGGGGACATCTTCCACATAGCGTTAAAGGAATCTAAAGTTGGGTGGGGGTTCACAAAATAAAAATGCCCGAATTATCTCAGTATTCCGATCTCAATGTTCATATCAATTAGTAATGTTTTGGCTCATGTTTTGGTATTCATATTTGTTTACTACTTATCCTATTCACACCCTAGTTGGTGCATATGGTTGATAGCATATTTACAGTCACAAGTCGTATAGAATGGACATTTAACCTATAAATCGCATGCTGACAAAACGTTATATTTCACTTTTAAGGTGAATATTTATGGTGTTTTTGCCGTATAATCTCTATATATGTCGTAGAACTGGTATATTTTACGTTATTGCGAAATCGTGTAATTTATAAAATATAAAGATATGAAAGATCAAGATATTAACACTTTTTATATGGATAATAGTTTTGCACCACCGATATGATAAATAAATACTAATAAAATCAATGTTGCAATGACGCGAACAACAGTCGTTCAATTAACCAATGAAAATTTATATACATTTCATTTGCTGTAAATTGTTCACACATGTCCTTTTCGAGGCCTCGTTCTATGTACTTTTACTTGTCATAAGCAATACATTTAAATATAAATATACGTAAAGAATACTACTTCATATCTATGGGAAGTCAATGTTTTAATTTTCAATTGATTTGATATTCAGAAGGGTAAATGATCTACGTTCACTGACTGTCTTTCAAACCATAGTGCATCCATTTATTTGTGAAAAAACAACAATTCATTAAAATATTATTTAATAAGTAAGATTATTGTTGGACGGTGTAACAAAAACAAGAATATATCCGTATTAATAGGCAGACCAGACAGCTTCCTTCATCTAATTCTAATCTACTTTTTGTTCCATGTTTAAAGTAAATGTTGGAACTAGAGCTTTTTTCAGTTACTGCACTGACTCTGTGGAACGCACTCCATGTTAGTGTTACGTCTGAAGATGACATTACAACATTTCGCCGTAACTAAAAACCTGTTTAAACGTGCCTATCCTCCATAGGTCCCCAGCGTACCAGTTCAACTTGAATTGTTTATCGATTATGAACTGCTTAGCCCCTTTTGTTTTGGTGCGCTGCCGAGCTTGGGTCTCCCGAGGATTTTAGCGCAATATAAGTAGTTTCTATAATATTATTATTATCATAGCGAAATAAATATACGTACACAATTTAACAAGATTTAACAAGATTGCCATCCCAAACAACAATTTCCAGATGGCAAGTGGACAAGGAAGCCATTGGCTTATGGAGAGCCCAAAGATTTTATCATCTATGTGTAGACCGCCCTAATCAGATATCTGTCAATTCTATTTTTAAACATATTAACACTACTAGCATTAACACAATCATTTGGCAATTTGTTCCATTCATTTATCACCCTCTGTGAGAAAGAGTACTTTCTCATGTCCAACCTACACTGTTCCTTAACTAATGCTGCTTCGTGTCCTCTGGTCCTACTGCCTTATTTAAGTTTGAAGAACATATTCCTATCAACATCCTCATAACCGTTCACTATTTTAAACACTTCTATTTGGTCACCTCTTAGTCTCCTGGTATCCATTGTTGTCAAACCACATTGTAATAAGCGATTTTCGTAACTAAGGTCTCTCAATTCTGGAATCATTTTAGTTGCTCTTCGTTGTATTCTTTCTAGCTTGTCTATGTCCTTCTTACGGTACGGCCTCCATGTTTGTATACAATATTCCAATTGTGGTATAATTATTGCTTTTTACAGGGGTACAATTACAATTACAATTTCTCCTTATACGTGATAGTTTTCCTAATTAGCCCTATAATTTGATTTCCTTTCGAAGCAGCAATCGCACATTGCTCTGAAACTTTCATGCCAGCACTAATTGTTACACATAAGTCCTTTTCTTGTGTGGTTCTACCTACTACAGCATCGCCCATTTTATTTTCTTCGTCAATGTTTCAATGTCCTATGTGTATGCATTTACATTTCCCAAAATTGAATAACATTTGCCATTTTTCTGACCATTTAACTAATTTATCTAGATAAACCTGTAAACTGTTTTATCTGTATCATTAGTAACCTTTCCAACTACTTTTGTGTCATCTGCAAATTTTAATACTTTGCTAGATATGTCATCTTCCAAATCATATATATATATATATATATATATATATATATATATATATATATATATATATTTATATTAAAAACAGTATAGGGCCTAATACTGATCCCTGTGGTACCCCACTCAGAACTGAGTTCCAATTTAAAATATCACCATCTAATATTACTCTCTGTATTCTGTGTGTAAGCCACTTTTCTATCCAGATTACATCATTGCCTATACCATGGGCTTTTAATTTAAGTAGCAATCTTTGATATGGCACTTTATTGAAAGCTTTCTGAAAATCTAAATAGACAACATCCGCTGGTGACTCGTCATCTACCCACTTTGTAATTTCTTCCAAAAAACATAAGAGATTGGTTAGATATGACCTTGCTTTTAGGAACACATGTTTATATGTATTTATTAATTTATATTTTTCAAGGAACTCCACCATGTGGCTTCTAATTAAAGTTTTGAGTAATTTACACACAACTGATGTTGAACTCACTGGTCTGTAATTTTCTGGTTTGCTCCTCGATCCTTTCTTAAATAGCGGTGTTGCTTCCTCACAATCTGCTTCACTTTTCATTGTTATTTCATATGATTTGATATATTCTTTAATATAAAAAATTACTCCACCTCCCCTTCTTTCTCGTCTGTCCTTCCTAAACATTACATAGCCTGTCAGTGCTAACTCAGCATCTGCTATATCTTTATTCACATGATTCTGTGATGCCTATTACATAAGGATCAATATCTGATTTCATTAGGATCAATATATGTCAATTTAGAGACCCCAATTGCCAGAGACAAAAACATTGTTATTCGTGATTGATCTATTGAGTGTGAGACTGTGGTTTTGTCAACAGCTGATTGAAACCCCGACCATGTCGTTGTTAAAGAATCTGACAAAATAGATCGATGTTTTCGCCCCATTACACTCATGAATATAGAAAATAGGCTCCGTTCGCTTCAGGACATTTTATTTAGTGACAGTACAGTCAAAGCAACATATAATGACATGTTTAATGTCGAATGCATGTCGAAGAAACACACCCTATTATGGGAACAACAAGTTCCTCTTACACACACAAAAGAAATATACAGGACATCATAGTGAGATTGAGAGCAAATTCGGTTCTCTGGAAGAACAGTCAGACAGAGCAGTATTATTGTATAAATACCAAATAGTGTTGTTTAACAGATGAAGAAGCAGTCAGCGTTTATCAAAACCCTACCATCAGACGAACCTTATGTTTGTGTTAATAAGACTGTATATGACCCGCAGCGTCGATGCAGGTGATTAGCAGTAGTGTATAATGCAAGTCTTGTTGCGTGAACATCACAGCATATTCGGCCAGGTAGTGGTTTCTAAAAAAAACGTAATTCAGACAATTCAATTAAACAAGACATAAACTAAGTATACCATGTATCATAATTACAAGGCATTTATTCATTAAAATATATTATATACTACTTAAGCAGGCTTAGCAACAGCTTAGCTTCAGATTACAGGTAGACACGGAAACCGTTGGCCTTTAGAGAGTCAACAAATGATAAATGTCAGTTATGTTTTTAAATATACTGATGCAGCTGACAATCACACAGTCAATAAATAATGTATTTTACTCAGTTAATCATCTTATTGAAAGTGGGTATTTTCTCATATCCGATCTACACATTATATTTACTACCGCTACAAATAGCGTAGGCTATCCTCGCTTGGTTTGTTTCAAAACATATTTCTAAACAGTGCAGGTATTTTGCGGTCAATGATTCGTACCGTCAATTGACGTGAGGCGTATCACGCGTATCACTCGAAGATTTAACAAGATTTACCAAGATTTGCCATCCAAGCCAAAGGCCCAGATGGCAAGTGGACAAGGAAGCCATTGGCTTATCGAGAGTCCAACAATGTTCATCTACTTATAACCCGCCCTCATGAGATATGTGTCTACCTTATTTTTAAACATATTCACGCTGCTAGCAGTTACACAATCTGTAGACAATTTGTTCCATTCATTTATTGTCCTCTGTGAGAACGAGTGCTTCCTGATGTCCAATCTACATTGATCCTTTACTAATTTTACCTCATGTCCTGTAGTTCTGCTATCCTTCTTGAGTGAGAAAAACATATTTCTATCAATATTTTCATACCCATTCAATATCTTAAAAACTTCATTCTGATCTCCTCTTAACCTCCTTGTCTCTAGAGTTGTTAAACCACATTCTTTCAGGCGTTCTTCATAACTAAGGTCTCTCAGTTCTGGAATCATTTTAGTTGCTCTCCTTTGTATGCGTTCAAGTCTATCTATATCCTTCTTACGATATGGTCTCCATGCTTGTATACAGTATTCTAAATGAGGTCTAACTATTGCTTTATAAAGAGGTATAATTAACTTTTTCCCTTGTATGTTATGTTTCTTCTAATCAATCCAAGAATTTGATTACCCTTTGAAGCTGCAATACCACATTTCTCTGAAACTTTCATATCAGCGCTTATTGTAACTCCTAAGTCCTTTTCTTTTACAGTAGTACCCAGAACAGTATCTCCCATTTTATAGTTTACATTCAAATTCCTATGTCCTGTATGTAGGCATTTACATTTCCCAAAATTGAACAACATCTGCCATTTCTCAGACCATTTCACTAATCTGTCTAGATCGTTTTGTAAATGCTGTTTATCACGATCAGTATTAACCTTTCTAAACAGTTTTGTGTCATCCGCAAATTTCAGTACGTTACTTGTTATACTGTCGTCCAAGTCATTGATATAAATTAAGAATAATATAGGTCCTAATACTGATCCTTGAGGTACCCCACTCAAAACCGATTTCCAACTTGAAACTTCTCCATCTACTACAACTCGTTGTCTTCTGTCAGTCTGCCATTGTTCTATCCAGTCAGTTATGCTATGCCCGATACCATGGGCTTTTAATTTAAGTAGTAATCTTTGATGTGGCACTTTGTCAAAAGCTTTCTGAAAATCTAAGTAGATAATATCTACTGGCGATCCCACGTCTATCCACTTAGTGATTTCTTCCAAAAAACATAACATATTTGTTAAGCATGACCTCGCTTTAAGGAATCCATGTTGAGATGAATTTAATAATTTATGCTTAAAGAGGAAGTCCACCATATGGTCTTTAATTAACCTTTCTAATAATTTACAAATCACTGACGTTAAATTCACTGGTCTGTAATTATCTGACTTATTTCTCGAATCCTTTTTAAATAATGGTATGATGTTTGCTTCTTTCCATTCAAACGGAACAACTTCCTCTTTTAATGACAAGTTGAATACTCTTGCAAGTGGTATACTGATTTGTTCTACTGTTTCCATTAG
>OY759264.1:13295237-13305237 GCA_963662155.1 Lamellibrachia columna | reverse complement strand
TCGGATGACGCCGTTATATTTAGAAAATAACTCACTGGCCTTCCGCTAAATAAACTTCCTATGTAGAAAGCATTCGCTACAAAATAACAACTTTAAAATCCCCTGTACTGGCCGTTCTTTTTATACGTTCGGACATAAGGATAATATAAGTCCCAACATGTTCGTTACACCGGGTCCACTGTAGGTCTATATTTGTGTTGGCATGCACATGGAATGTTTCTTGAAACAACAATTGTGCAACATCTTCTGCCACGTAAATGTTGTTAGGTTCCCCTTGATGGGTGGGTGTTTTTATTGGCGGGGGGGGGTGGATGTGGGTTTTTTTATGGGAGGAATCTCTTAGGGCGGCTTTTTTTCATATACGATTTGACACCTGCTAAATATAAACATTTAGGATTGTCAAATTCCCTAGCACCAAGTCCATGAATTCTTTACAGAGCAGGGCATGTCTGAGCAATGCAATTTCGTGATAATGTGACGGTTTAGATACAACAGAGGTTTTCGTATTGTATTCGGCTGCATTTTATGAAGGTGAATGATGGTGGCCGGTCGACGATCAGCATAAAGGATGGCGGGGTTCTGTAATTTGTCCGGTAGGTATGTGTCATATAGGTGTTCTAGTATTCATCCTTGAGGAACATGGGCGCCAGATGAAATATAAATTTACCCAGGATAACAGTTTTCAAAGGAGGATATCGCCAATGTCACCAAACACTACACTTGAAGAAAATAGCTTTCTATGTATCCTTATGGACTGACTCTTGCTTCTTGTTAGTGGTCTGTGGAATCGTGCAGCTGTTGAAAATAGATCAAGGCGTCGGCTGTAGAATGGCTAAATTACATACGGATTGTCAGCATTATTTTCGTTTAAATAAACATGCTTCTAATCTAACAGAAATGTTTTTGGGAATTTTAACTATCTCCAATACGCCAGGTGGCGACACAAGTTTTCAACTATGTTGAACATGTCAACAGTCAAGACGACGTACTCGAATACAAGAAGACCGCCGAAGAAACGACCCTAGCATTCGCTTTGTTCATTTTGTTTTTGCACAGGTACATATTGTAGTTAAAGTTTCATCTTAATCTATGTTAGCAAATATATGTATGCTGTTAAATGTTCAAGCAAAATTAATTACCACCGTCAAACTGTATAGGGAATCTAACCCGTTGGGAAAAAAGAGCAGTTGTTTGGTAATGTTTAACCGTAGATACACCTACTCCTAACGGTGCTACCAGGTAAATAGGGATATTTGTCCAATAATTAAATCAACGAAAGACGCAATTACAAAAAAATCACAGTTACATAGACTAAATTAGTTGTTACGTATACCACAGTTATTTTTTTATTTATTGCTCAACGAGAGGGAAAACAAATACTTCCGGGTACGTAGATCCTCACTGAACAGGAAGACATCCTGGTTGACATAATTTGACGTGGATTTATAGTCATGGCCTCAAATTGAGCTTCGTGCTTTGCCAAATACACTGACTGTGACGTGTAACTATTTGAAATTCAATGTTTACATTTCTCGTAAGATTCCGCCAATTTAATCTAGTCGACGGATACAGTAAACATACCAAGTGAAATGACGACGATCCTTCAGGTGATGGATCTTGCATGTGTAACACTGAACAATGTACTAATTTACGCCTTCAGCTAAAGCTTTGTGGATGTGTTAATATGCTTTACCCCATCAACGAACTTTGTGGCTCTCTTATACTCTCTTATACTCTCTTATACTCTCCGTCCTGTTAAAATAGCAACGACTGAATATGCGAGCAGCGTGCACACACCATACCTCTATCCCCCCACCCAAACACTTTCCTATTTGTGTGAACAAATCATCATCATCGTCATCACCATTATTATGATTATACACAGACAACACAATACGTTGACATATTAATGACAATGTTGACTACGTGCTTCATTTGTAACTTGATAGTATGTTTTCAAATGGTCACTCTCGTGGGAAGCGTTGCCGTAAATTACATTGGCTTGTTGACGTCCGGGTCCAGTAGAATAGTGTACATGTGACGTATTCGGTGTTTTGGCGAGCGTGATTGGCCGCTCGGCGGAAGAAGAAGCAGGGAAGTATATATATGACGTGTCTTCAATGTTGTATAAATACTGCGTATTATCAGCAATTTGTTATTACCGGTCACCGACACCAGACACTGTTGAATAACATCGCTGAAACAGGTATGTTCCTTTATGACATATCATCAGGGTTTTTGTTAAGAGCCGGGACCCGGGTAATTTACCCGGCTATGGCGGTCCATGTACCCGGCTATCGTAGAGGAAGGCCGATTTTTATTCTTCCTCGCGTAGGCTAATGACCGACCCGCTTTTGCATTTAAACATTGCAGCTTGGACGTCCCACAGACAGGTCAGCGATCGTTGATGATCACGACATGTGGAAGCAAAACAGCGCCGCTCATTTTGCCTTAATAAATGGCAGTTTTAAAATCATTCGCACAGATATGTTACGCGTCGCTAAAGCATATTTACTTCCCATAATTGTTAGCGTTACTTGTGGTTCGTAGTTAGTAGACAGTCCGCCAATCACCTAGCGGATAGATCGGCAACCATGCCGTAGCGTCGCTAGTTCAGCCAAATGAGATGTCTTAGGCTAACAGACAGTAGTCCATGGGGCATTTTTAAACAAACTTATATGAAAAGGTAACATTTGTTAAAGCATATCCCGAAATGTTAAAGTCACTTAACTTGGACAACATTATCCTTAAATAGTGTATGAATATGCCAGAGTTTTACGGAACCGGTCAGCGTATGCTGCTGGCGCATGGCGAACCACTACTGTAAGTCTAATGTGATCTAGTCTGGCACTATACTGCGATGAAATAGCAAAAGGCACCAAGAGACGACGAGGTGTTATTTAGATATCGGACAAAACATGGTATTGCTTTGCTCTCTTGTGTATATTACGGCACAGTAATTATCCACAATTCTACGGACTATTTGACTATGTGTATTTATAAAAAAATATTGTATACTGGTTGTTACAGCATGCCCAAGGGCCTGGCATTCGCTATATAGCCTAGGGCTAGGCCCTAGGTCATATACTAGTACATAATATAATTTGTGTAGTTCGATAATCGTAATTGTTTAATTAAAAACAAATTTTCTAACAATTTGTTTGCACGGCAACGATGACATAATTGTTAGTGATTTAAAATATACGTATCTTAGGCAAACGTTTCTTCTGATTTTTTTTGAAAATAGCATATTATATTACGTATAGCGACTGGCTCGTCGCAATGATTTTTCCCTACGTTACTGTACTGTTTATGACGTTGATTATTTGGTAACTTAGTGTCACTTGCTTCCTTTTGAAAAAAATTGTGACAAAGAAGCAAGTGCTATCAAATCAACAATGAATAACCCCCTTAACAAAGAGCAAAGCAGGACAATTATGCGACCATTTCCAATGTTCATATCAACAATGTAGTATTAGTAACCTTTGCTATTTATTGCTGTGCAATAATTCATAATATTTTCATTAATTTGTTACGTGGTCATGAACATGTGTATGAACATTATTGGCCTATTTGGGATAAAAACGAGATTAGACAAGACAGTAATTTTTTATTGCTATATTATAAACTAAACTCTGAAATTTTAATATGTTGTTTACCTAATAAAGGAATATGCACAACTTGTAAAAATGGTTATCATAAAACTTGTTCCACATACTCATTTTGAGTTTTGAAATTCGTAAAATGTCGGAAAAGTCCACATTTAAGGCTGTATTATTCTTAAAGTATAGTAACTACATTCCTATTGAACCAAGAGTTTATTATCAGTAGCCGTGACAACATATGATAGAAAAATGGACACAACAATTAAACACAGACTGATGAAATCACTCAGTGAAATTAAAGTGATTATATTTTGTATTTTCGTGCACACACTGTTCTTCTGCTTATCGTTCATTGATGTCACATCCTAAAATGCAGGTACAGTTACATTATATATAAGTTCCTGATGTATCCACTGTGGTCTATGATACGTAGTGACTTGGCCACAAGCTGAGCATAATAAGTGGTCCCACCTTTGGGGTTCATGGTCCCTGCTATAGCCACACTTAGCAAAAACCCTGTATCATGCTAACCAAACTATGTTTCAAGTTATTGGAACATGAGCTGATATAACCTGTGATATTCCATCGTTGTGTAGTCGGATTCACGTGTAAGGTGTAATCTCGTTTATCCGGATGCCGCTAATCTGGAAACCTCGGCATCCGGACATCCTTTTACGGGATCGGAAATTCAAACGTTGATATACCCCGTCAATTGCATGACTCGTGTATCCAGAAAACTCGCTAATCCGGACACATACATTGGGATCAAGCTATCCAGATTAACGAAGTTCCCCATATATGTTAAGATATTGTTGTTTGTCTTTGTTGACTAACGAATTTGCAATGTTCAGTATATTTCGACGAGTCAGCGACCGGCACCAAACCGCAAAAAAACCTTCAATAAAATACAGAAAATAAATTCATATCAGCAGGATGGAAGGAATTCAACGGGAATATCGTAGAGAATGGTTTGCGCCAAAAAGATTTTTGGGAAGACCAAGAGCTGAATGGATAAACATCTCCATAGCACGGATGGGGAACATGAACATCTTGTCAGAACGGCACAACACCGACATAGTGGGGAACTTCCAATAGGAGATGGGACAATAATTTTATAAAGACAAGTGGCGCCAAAGGGCAGTTCCTTTAAAACGTTCTCCGTAATGTTTCGGTCGTCTTACTTTATATTCGTTTCGCCAAACGTCAAGCCTATAACACAATATATATATATATATATATATATATATATATATATATATATATATATATATATTCAATTATATTTGAAGGAGCCTAGTAGAAATTCAGCAACATAGGTTAAAAGCGGCTACGCCTAGATGTACCATAACGCAGGGTTGCTAACACTGGTGGTTTAATAAAAGTACGCACTCTGTCATTAAACGAATAGCGAAACTTTTTTAACGGTTCACACACTCTGTTACTAATACATAACCATTTGAATAACATGGTAGTGATTTAGTAGGAAAACCTTGTTGAACAGACCATATCTTAATTTCATGGGCCGTGTCTAGTGTTAGATAACTATACGTCACGAGTATTGGTATTTTGGCAATATTCGCTCGCCAAATCAAAATATGTTTGATTACACCAAATCCTACACTTGCCAATAGGATATGGGCATGCTATTTGTGTCCAAGCTAAAATTTATGTAAACTATTTTGGCCTTTGTTTACTAAACTAAATCCCTAATTCTGACAAAATAACACGTTTGTTTGAGACTCTGCGTTGGTTCTGTGTATGCCGGCGTCCCTTAATACGTCACTTGTAGTCTAGGTTACCTCGATGTACTAGAACTGCGCATCAGCTTATCGGTCGCGCTGGTAACCATGTCAGCCCTTGGTCATTCGGAGAAATGACCAGAATCTCTCACTTTTAGAACACATTCTGAGTAAACCACTAGCGTGATATTTTGGATTTAATAATAATAATTTAATAACATAATAATTTTATTAAAATGGCAACTATAGCAATTGAATTATACAATTGGCACAGTAAAACAACCAATGATAATAAATTAATTAAGAAAAAATTATGACTTAAAATATAAAAAATTTAAAAGGTGCATGTACATCATGTTTAAAGTTATGTTTGTAAATAAACAAGGTAAATATGAAGGACATAATCATAAATTAAACTTAAAACAGGCAATACTATAGTAAAATAAATTATATGGCCTACTACTATTATGTAAAAAAGTAACTAATTTATAAATGAGTTCATAATTACTGCCAGTGTCTTAAAGCATATGGTATAAAAGAGTTCTGAAATCTTGCAGTTCTGCAACGCGGCACACAGTAAGTCCTCGTGTTTCGAGTTGTATACGGAGTTTCCCGGAGGGGAGGCAACAGATGGTGTAATTTATGTGTAGAGTGTTGCATGCTTATGAATAGTGTTCTACATAACTTCTCCGTCCGGTCTGACAGCGTTGGTAGATTGGCTGCGGTGATGGCTTCGGTGTACGACTTATCTTGGAAAATGAACCGCATTGCCCGTCTCTGGATGTATTCTATCTGTCTTGCTTGCTTTTTTGTAAGGCTCGTGTGCCACACTTGGCATGCGTACTCCAATACCGATCGGACGATTGAAGTGTATATGTTGATGAGATGGTGAGGGTCAATGCCGGCTCTTTTGAGAAGGATGATGAAGTATAGACGTTGCGATGCTTTTGTAGTGATTTCGTCTATGTGTGATTGCCACTTCAGATCTTCAGATAGAGTCACACCTAGTAGACGAGTACTCTTAGCTAGTTGGATTGGTCTACCGTCGATGGTTAGCAGTGCGATGTCCGAAGTTGATTTCTTGAAGCATATCCGCAGTTCTGTCGTCTTGTCGTAGTTCGATTTCAGTTGCACGTGGTTAGTTTTTATTATCTCTTTTAGGTGCATGACCCCAAAACCAAAACTATTGTTTTGCTTTAACAAGTAATCATAGGAACACAGAAATAAACGTTCATTATTTTGTTGTTATGCGTTTATGCTTGCAGAAGCGGAATATGCATTACTTGCAAGCTAAATTCATTTTGCAACTGAGCACAACTCATCAATATCTTCGGGCAACAATTTCGTCAATTCGGATACAAAAATAAATACGATGGTGGAACAAATATGCCGTTTATACTATGCATTTAAGACATATCTCATTGTAGGAATCTGCTGAATTTAGAACACATTTTCAATTTCAGAGTTCATGTTGTAGTGATGTTATTTTGCTTCAACCGAGACTCCAGGTGTTCCTCGCAATAATGATAATGCTAATGATGTGCGCTTTATATACTGCGGGTAGCCGCCAAGTCAAGACGCTTATAACGCTGATTCCATTTTTAAAATGTCACAATCATTTTCTTCGTAAACACCATTTCTGGCAACAGAACATGACAACATGACATTTATTTAATTAAAATACACTGGTTAATCTCACATCACTCCCGCATACAAAATACACATCCTGAATACCGAAACAAACGTACCAACTTTTCATAATGTAAGGGGAACTTGTTATGCTTGTAGGAGGAACGTTAAAACGTATTCGGCTTCAGATATGGAATACCTACGGATAGTGTTGATGATATGTATGTTGTGTGCAACGACATTCGAGGTAACGTGAAACTTATATAATTGTGCGACTACTGTCTCATTATTATCGTTTCTTGTTGAGTGCTTCAGGTAGCGTTGTTCGTGCGTCCTCATCTGTACTGTAAATTATTGTGTGTCTCTATCTGTACGTGTCCCAATATCTCCATCAGATTCGCATGTATGGGGCTGATATGTTGTCGGCGTGCCCGGGGACCCATTGGTTGGTTCGTACATTAAATTGATTTCCCATGACGCAAGTGAATCAGTAAAATTCTGAGGCCAAGATGACATAAACACCTGCTTCGATATGTCGAACACGTTGTCTCCCTGTTGAAACAAGTGTTCCTGTTCGGTTTAATTGAAATTGTGTGCCTATCTTCGTCCCTTTTAAGCCAAATAAAACAATTTGGTTAATGTAACACCGATTCCCAGCTATATTGAATTTTATCTCGAATACTGTAGAACTCCTCTAAAGTGCCCACCGAATAGACTGGAATAAAGTGGCCTGATTAAAAGGGTAGCCGAATTATAGAGGCTGGTTAGATGTGCACATGTGGGGAAAACAGACTATGATACAATGGGCGTTTTCAAAGGGTGGCCGTTTTCGAGGCGTTATGTTGTATTTGTTTTGATTCATTAAGCGATATTGCTGTGATATGAGTTTTGGTAAAATATGTTTTAGTTGCCATTCTATTTTGGTAGTAGGTGCATATTTCTTTTCTACATGCCTTGATCTTGTTCCTCTGAATTGACACGTTACATTTTTTTATTCCACAGTTATATACATACATGTCGTCTCTAATTCAGGGATGCGAAGCCGGCCGGTTGATTCGAAGTGCTTTTCCATTTCGCGGTGTAAGGTACGTGGGCTGCACGCTTTTATCGAACCGGGGTAAGATATGAACATTTCAACAACGAACATTTCGACAACACGCATGTTACTGCATATCGAATTGCACGTCCGTTTTGTGAACCATGTTGTACGAAAGCAGTATTGTTAGTTAATGGTGGCTTAGTAAATACTACATGAAGAACGATGTCACACTGATCTCTGTTTATTCAGATGTTGCCGCCGATACTGCTACACCAACCAGTTCTGCTTGGCGTGTCATTGTATATCCTTTAAGAAAAGGCAAGGATTGTTTCTCTCTCTAAAATATAGACTATTATTGTTATGTACCGACGGAGGTTGACATCAATCGGGATATGTTGTGCGAGTCATCGCTATATGAGCAAAAGCATGGTAAGGTGTCACAAATCGTGGACACATGCACCAACATTTATTTTTTGTATTTACTTTTTAAACTGATGTTTTCTGTAAGCTAGGATAACATATGTTTATGATTCACTAAGCCTACATACATGCAAATATATATATATATATATATATATATATATATATATATATATATATATATATATATATATATATATATATATATATATATATATATATATATATATATATATATTTATCATATACACACGCACACACACACACACACACACACACACACACACACACACGCACAAACACACACACACACACACACACACACACACACACACACACACACACACACACACACGAAACATCATACACACAGCAATGCTTAATAACACTTTTAGTGAAACTGAGATATAAAACTGACACTGCGCGGGAAATGTGGCGGCAATGTTATAGTCAAATGCATCATTGGAAGTAGAGCCGGAATACGTGATGCTTGTGATGCCTCGCGATTAAAAAAACGCGTGATCGGAACACCTGGAAGCAATTGAAACTGTTGATACAGACAAAGTATTGTATAATACTGGCAGAAATACCAATCCTCCGGACGGGATAACTTTGTAGTTTGTAACTGAATGTCGTTATAACAATAGTTATGTATTTCAGGATACACAACATTATCACATCAATAACCATATATGCCTTTGTACCTGGTGCTGCCTTTCTGCCTTACTGGTAATCATAGTAAAATCTAGCGACGAATTTTCCTTGTATTACGTAACAATCGTATCAAAGATACAGAGCACAGTTGTACGTAATAACTACAAAGGGTAAATCAATTGTTCGTAGAAAGGATAACAGCGGGGTGAATACAAAAAATAACTGAGACGACCCGACCCTGGTTTCGTAGATGACCCCTGAAGGTTTGGCGCAGGTGAATTATACTAAGATTTACAAAACTCTTGCTCAGGCACGTGCAAGGCTTGGGCATTTGTAAATCGTGTGTGTACTTTGTCAAGCTGGCTTAAGTTGAATGGCTAAATTAATGATATCTGAACGCACTGGTGTTGCGTATTTGTTTGTTGAATTCACGGCGACCCCCAAAGGTAAACATATCAGTGAGCTGCTGGCGGACTGGTGCGATTTGAAGTCTTTTTTGTCCAAGAAATGGTACACATGGCCCCATATATTAGAGGTCCCTCGTCAATTCGATTTTTTTGCTGGTCTCATTTAAAATTCGTTTCGCGAAAAGTCAAACCTACCTTGTATCCATAACGACATTCTGTCTCTTTTGTGCAAACTTTGTATGTAGTTCTTGTGAAATTGTCAGACAAACTATTAAATTATTTAATGCATGGTCCAGCATTTATTGACATGAAAATGGAAACGCTGAAAACTCACGAATTCCCGATTGGCTAAATCAGTTGAGGATGGAGTTTTCTGTCACGCACCATGTTATAATTGAACCATGTAAGGCAAACGCTGCTTTTGATAAATAACTGCTTGATGTGTATTCCATTTCGAACGAAAAGGGAACCCATTAATGTGGGGGATTAAAGTACACAAACTTTAGG
>OY759264.1:13247737-13290237 GCA_963662155.1 Lamellibrachia columna | reverse complement strand
ATACAAATGCAAATGTTTTTGATTCAAATGCAAATGTTTTGAATCAAATGCAACTGCAAATGCGGAGCAGGCGACGACACTGCATTTAAATGCAAATACAAATGCGACATTTTGAAATGCAAATGCGACATTTTGAAATGCAAATGCATTTGCATTTGAAACCAAGCCTGTTGTACACATTTTGAAAGTTTGGATGCTGTTTTTTGTTTTTGCAATGCCAATGCCTTATGTATACACGTAGCTTCTATGTGTGCATTGGTGTTTGTACGAGCTCATATGATCATGAGAAGTATGCTTTGGTATACGTAAAAATAATGGTCACCATATATTGTATTCTAGAAGCACAAACTAAAAAGTTAATGCAAACACTGTATATAAACATATCAATTATGTTAATATAAAACTTTAGACCGCAGTGGTTCTGCTTGAACGTTTACAATGAGTCAATCGTAAAACAAATATGATTGTTATCATAAGCATTTTATATTACAATACTGATGATGTGATTACTGAAAATATGTTGTTCCAGGAGTTCATACCGGGCATCATAAAGGAAATAGCCACAATAACTGAAAGAAAAATTGGAGTATTATGTGTATGTGCAGAGTTCGAAGCATTTTGAATTAATCGCATCTCATGGGTCGAATATACACCGAAACAGATAGCAGTACCCTTAATGCAAATACACGATTTATTATAGGAGCACACATACGCCAAAAAACTGCAACATGATGGAATTCCTGGAACAATCTATTGCAACAATCCATTCGGACATTTGTTCGACCAAAGTGCCTGCTCGGAGAATGTCCACGTGTAGATACTACGTAGATTCATGTGCTCTGACTTTCTTGTCTTGGTTGGAACTACAGATATGATGGAGTCATTCAACCCACGTGTGCAAGTGCAATGGAATACCATGCACAGAGGTGAACAATCCACACCATCTGTAGTAATACAATAACTAGTTTCACACAATGCAATACAATAGCAAATACCAAACAACAATTGTTATAGAATTATGCATATCTGAGTTTACGAAAATACATATTTGATTTTAAAGATTTGAGCTTTGATCACAAGCTAATCTAATGGAAAATTGCCTGTACAATTATTAATATCACAGCTGGTTTGCATATTAGGGCTAGAAATGTTCCAGATGCACCTCAAGTTGCCTTATATAACAAACCAAATTTGTACTGGGTGTTGATCGAAAATAGGCCTCTTTTGATAATTGGCTCCTGGAATAAAGGGCGACACTTGCACTACCCATCATAATGTCATAATGTCACATCAAACGATACTTTGCTACCAATTGAAGTGTCCGTTCCGTCTGTGCTTGCATATACAGCTAAAACGAATATGTCTGATGGCCATCGATTAATACAATTTTCCAAAGAGGATAGTGCTATGTGAAGAACTAAATTGATGGGCGTCACGTGACGTCACGTAATGTATGTGCATAGCTTCGAATTCACGACAAAAGTCATTTAGCGCGACGTTGTATAAACGATAAGTTAGCAACTGCAAAAGACCGGGCTGAACATACGATGGTAGGTACATATACTATCATAGTTACCGATATATCAAATTCGCGAATGGGAAAACAGCTGCACGGTGTATAGACGTTGCTTGCATTAACCTTCGTAATGTCACTTCAAACGACTAACCGTGGGGGGGGGCAGTAGTTCGGCGGTTAGAGCGAGAACCGGGTTGGAGTCCACCAGCTACTGTTCTATATATATATATATATATATATATATATATATATATATATATATATATATATATATATATATATATATATGCATATATATATATATATATATATATATATATATATATATATATATATATATATGCATATATATATATATATATATATATATATATATATATATATATATATAGAACAGTAGCTGGTGGACTCCAACCCGGTATATATATATATATATATATATATATATATATATATATATATATATATATATATATGTATATATATATATATATATATATATATATATATATATATATGTATATATATATACACACACACATATACAAACCTTATCTTTGGAACAGTAGCTGGTGAACACCATCCCTATCCCTCTCGAATGACAGTATATATATATATATATATATATATATATATATATATATATATATATATATATATATATACATATACATATGAAAGAGAGAGAGAAAGAGAGAGAGAGAGAGAGAGAGAGCGAGAGAAAGAGAGAAAGAGAGAAAGAGAGAGAGCGATAGATACGTTTTGTGTTTTCTTATTAATTTATTTACCCTACATACGAAATGGTATCTCAGTTAACATAACTAACATCCAGCAATCATGGTCATGATGGCAGACTCAACAACTGAGTCAACTTTACAACGCCTGTTGTTAGATTAACTATATTAGCGAAAATACCTATTATCTGGACAGGACAATTTTTACAGAAATGTCTTATCTATTTATGACTTTGGAACTTGGTGCTGCCAATCAATATCTTGATCGCTTCTTTGAATCCAACTCTCGAAATTGCTACGTAATATTAATACTGAAAGTTACAGCAACGACTAGCGACGCCTTGCTATTGTGTTGCGTAACTTGGGTCAATCGTAGACAAGACGTATAACGTTGTGAACAATTGTACGTAATAGTTCGAATGTCGTTTCGGACAATTGTACAGCCTTCCGGAAATCTTGGTGCAGCAGCGACTTGAAATTGGTGTAGAGAATTTACAAAAAAAATTGGAATATCGAATATAATAAGTATTACTATTGCATATATAGTATACATAAACGTATTGTAGACATATATTAGAAAACAGCTTTTGTTAATTATTAGTCAGAGGAAGGATGTTAGAGTAAGTTAGTTCAGGACTCCGACAGTGAAGTCAGTGAGCGTTAATAGGGTTGTTTACCATTCAAAAATTGAGATAGCATAGTGAATAGTCAGAAACAGTGGAATATTGGTTAGCGTAAGTATTACTATTACACATATACTATATACACAAACTTCTTATATACATACATTAAGAAACTGTTTTTTTAACAGAGGCAGTATTTTTTCCGGACTCAAATTCAACGAACGAAAAGGGGGAGTTTGTTTACAGGTCGTTAATTAAACTGGCGTACCAATCTATCGTATGCATTGTTAAATATATATTAGATAAAGTGATACATTTACATAAATTACATACATATCGTAATATCTGACATAGTTGTAGTAAACGATTTCGGTAAAAAGGAATTAACCGCAGGATTTTAGCGTAAGTTGGTTTACACTGACTTCGTTGTTTTGTTTACACAGTGTTCTCCATATTAGCTAGGTGGCAGGCTTTTTCTTTGCTCGTGCGAGCTTAGTAGAAAAAACATAGTTAGCAAGTATATTAGCCTAAATTGTTCTTTTGAACACAAAAACAGCCTTATTCAAGGCTAACGTAGCAATCAGATTAAGTCTAAATTTTGTGATTGCGCCGTGCAAACAGCAGGTAAAGGCCACCAGGCATTTAATATGTAACAGTTGTAGCAACTGGGTGGACTTTGTCAAGTCCGGGTATGAGAAGGCCTGGACTGAGGTTCAGGCGGATAGTTTTAGTTTTGAGTATAGGCTACGAGGATGAAGGAACTTGAGGTCGAGTTAGAACAGCTGAGGCTGCTCGTTGTGGCAGTGGTGGGAAGGGAGCAAGTGGGTTGTGCCAGTGGTTCTGGTGGGGGGGGGGACAGTGGATGACAAAGTGGGGGAAGACGACGAGAGAGATGCTAGGGAGAGGTCACCTCAGCCTGGGAGGAGGCTGAGAGGAGGTAAGACGACAGGTCTTAGGGAGACAGGACGTAATAGACGGGACATAGGGAGACAGGACGAAAGTAGACGAGAAGGAAAGAAATGGGACGGAAGACAAATGGATCGAAGGAAAGGGGAGTGGGGGAGACAGTAGCGAAGGAGTTGGAGGAGGGAGGAGACGATAGTTAAGGCGATGGGAGTGAAGGAGACGGGAGGGAAGGTGTCAGGAGGGAAGGCGACGGGAGCGCAAGTTAGCCAGAAGACGGGAGGGAAAGGTGACAGGTTGATGAGTGAGAGAGAGCCTGATAGCACTCTTCCACCAAGTGACAAGGCTGCAGGACAGAATGTGATGGAGGGGATCCATCGGAAGAGCTATTCCGAGGCAGTGAGAGAGGGGTGAGAAAGAGAGCGAGGGTGTTTGTGGGGGACTCAATAGTTAAGAAGACCGACAGAGTCTTAAACAAGGGAGATGACGAGAGGGTAGAAAACATCGCGGGTTCGGGCAAGGGTGGACCTGTTTTAGTACAAGTAGGGACAAATAACGTAGAGAAGGAGGGTACAACTGCCATAGTTCGGAAATACAGGAATTTGGTCACTAAAGCAGACGCGGGTTGAACAGGTAATACTGTCAGGGATTTTACCAGTAATAGGAAGGAGGGGTCATAGATATCGAAATTGCCGGGGGATGGCAATTAACATGCTAGTCGAGAAGCTATGTAAGGAAGAGGAAGTTGGTTTTGTGGTTTTGTGGGGAAGTTTTGTTGGAAGGGCTGATTTGTACATGAAAGACGGGCTTCATCTAAGTGGAAAGGGGGCAGCAGTATTTGCGGATGGACTCACAGCAGCAGTAGACAGTGGTATGGGTAGCATAAGTAATATTTTTGGTAGTAAACACTATTTGAACTAGAAGCGCGGGGGGGTACTTAGAGATGCCTCAAGCAGGGCAAGAGGCCCCTAGTACAGATAAACCAATAACAAAATGTCCGAAAAACATGTCTGAAGCAGGTTATAGATGCGTGTGTTTAAATGCTAGGAGTATAGTAAATAAGAAAAACGTACTAAACATTATGGTAGAAGATATTGACCCTCACATAATTGGTATTACCGAATCATGCGCCAACACAGACATAACATATGCTGAATTAGGATTGACAGGTTACGTAATGTTTAGGAGAGATCGAATAGGAAGAAGGGGAGGGGGAGTTATTTTATATGTTGAAGAATCTATGCAGGCTTATGAAATAAAATTAGAAAGGAAAGCAGATTTCAGGAAATTAAAAATTAACTATTGGATTAGTTTACCGAAGTCCAAACATAAACGAAGAGGATAACACAAAAGTACAAAGTGTTATAAAGGAAGTTAGTAAAGGGGAATGTATCATAATGGGAGATTTTAACCATGGACACAGAGGACCAACACTTTCTATTTTTAATTCAGGATATCTTCCTTACTCAGCACGTGCTGTAACCAACCAGGGGAGAAAATGTATTAGATATAGTTTTGTCATCACAAAAAGAATTAGTGGACAAAGTAAAAATATATGAACCATTGGGTAACAGTGACCACATTCAGATACATTTTGACATCAATGTAAAATCAGAAAGTAAAATTTAAAAAACGTATAGGAGAAACTTCCACAAAGGTAACTATAAAGAGAGTAATAGTAGACGGTGAGATTTCAAACTGGAAATCGGTTTTGAGTGGGGTACCACAGGGATCAGTATTATGCCCTATACTGTTTTTAATATATATAAATGATTTGGAAGATGACATATCTAGCATAGTACTAAAATTGACAGATGACATAATAGTATTCTGAAAGGTTACTAATTATACAGATAAACACACTTTCCAGGATGATCTAAATAAATTAGTTAAATGGTCAGAAAAATGGCAAATGTTATTAAATTTTGGGAAGTGTAAATATATACCCATAGGACATGGAAACATGGACGAAGAATATAAAATGGGGGATGCTGTACTAGATAGAATCACACAAGAAAAGGACTTACGAGTAACATATAGTGCTGACATGACAGTTTCAGAGCAATGTGGGATTGCTGCTTCGAAAGGAAATCAAATTCTAGGGCAAATTAGGAGAACCATCATGTATAAAGAGAAACAGCTAATTGTACCCTTGTACAAACCAATAGTTAGACCACATTTGGAATATTGTATTCAAGCATGGAGGCCGTACCGTAAAATGGACTTAAGCAAGCTAGAAAGAATACAACGAAGAGCAACTAAAATGATTCCAGAATTGAGAGACCTTAGTTACGAGAGATAAAGAGACCAGGAGACTAAGAGGAAACACAATAGAAGTGTTTAAAATAGTGAACGGTTATGAGGATGTTGATAGGAATATGTTCTTCAAACTTACAGAAGGCAGTAGAACAAGAGGACACAAAGCAGCATTAGTTAAGGAGCAGTGTAGGTGGGACATGAGAAAGTACTCTATCTCACAGAGGGTGGTAAGTGAATGGAACAAACTGCCAAATGATTGTGTTAATGCTAGTAGTGTGAATATGTTTATAATTGTCAGATATCTGATAAGAGCGGGCTACACAGAGATGAGAAAATTGTTGGACTCTCGATAAGCCAATGGCTTCCTTGTCCTCTTGCCATCTGGAACTTATATGGCAATCTTGTTAAATAATAACGATAAAGGATAATAGTAGGTTGAATTTCGAAAACAAAAACCGACGACCCGACCGTGGGGTCTTGGTAACAATAAGATAAGCAGGCAACTTCTATATATTCCGACAAGGTTTAATCTTAAGGCATACGTTTATTGCAGTATAGAACAACACTAAGCTGTAAAGCTGTGGTATGTCACTGACGCATATATGTGGTCTGTTGCTCACCACTGGTCAGTGGCCAGATTCGTTTTCTCTTGACCCAATCTACATAATTGCCTCGGTGAAAGAAATACAGACACCGTGTATCGGCAACAGTTTTCTAAGTTAGATTGAGACACGCACGTCGTGTTGCCATGCATCAAAATGCCGCACATCTCTCTCGAGCTGGCATCACAGACGATGTCACCGACGCACGGGAATAATAACAGTAGCAATACTAACAGTAGCAGTAATAACAGTGGCAATAGTAACAGTAGCAGTAATAATAGTGGCAATAGTAACAGTAGCAGTAATAATAGTGGCAATAGTAACAGTATCAATAATAACAGGAATAACAACAACGAAAGCCAATCTCGTGCAAGGGCAACTTATAGTCCGGAGCATAGAGTATAATACTCGCAATTTACCCATTCGTTGAACGGATACTTAAATACCCAATCGGCCTTGAAACCCTCGTATGTTTCAACAATTTTCAGCTTGATATATTCGCATTTCCAGTGGTCATGGGAGGCACATAGGTACTCTCCGTAGTAATGATCGCCGTAACTTCGCACTCGCAGGCACGGGGGAACTGCGTAGCACTTATCGTAAAACGTGTGCACGTCAATTCTATGAAAGAGAAGCAGACATTGGCATTCCGAACAGGTAAATAGTTGACATAAACTAGTTGGAATCCGAATCGCAGTTAACATAATTATCCGTTTCGTAAAATCAAAATGGCTGCGACGGAAACACTACAAATTCTCGCTGTGATAAAATAGCTGGGCTTAATATAACCACGTCCATCGGTTAATGGTAACTAATTAATGTAACGATGGTATCGTTACACATAAAATAGTCCCATACCGTCTAAGGATAACCCTTAATGTGTCATTTACACCAAAAAATTTGACCACGCAGGAACAAATATTTATCATGTGCCAAACGTAATTTATCGACACACATACCCTAAGCACATCAGAAACTGAAAGACCGGAAACGTGACCGACTGTTGAACAGACACGTATGGACTGACTGATTCGCGAGTTCTATAATTAACAATGCGACCGAAGCGCACCAAACTTACGCAGTTCGCATGTTTTTCTTTCGTTTTATGATAAATGTGTGTGTTATCGCAACATAATTTCTTAGAAAATGTACCTAACTGGAACACAGGCGACTTGTTTGCGGACGAGATATATGTTGAACTACTATACACACATAGACAATGTTCAGGTCGAAAATTGAACATTTAAGAATTATTTACATAATGTTATACGTTTTGTAATGAGACAAAACGTTCACCCTTTCTTTGCATCTCCAATCCACAATCCTTGATTTGGGGGGTCTGATAGACGAAGTTGTTGTGAAATTCCACAAGAACCATTGATAAGCTATATCTAGTGTCGTTATTGCCGTTGTACGGACAGTCACATGAACCGTGATGTTGACACTGATTGGCTGTCGGCCGAAGACAGTCACCAACTGTCGATAAATATGCAGCAGTGCCAGTCCACCGACTGGTCGGGGACTGGCAAATGTGTTACCAACTGTCTGTGTAGAACATACGCATAACGACTTCATTTGAGTTGCCAACTCAAAATGTAGTTGCCCACATGTTGGCAACTGAAGAACCGATATGTGTATGGCGGGCTTTACAGCATGTCGGCGATATATAATAAAGCCCGGTAGACACATACCTATTCTTCAGTTGCCAACATGTTGGCGACTCATATATAGTCGTTAAATCGTTATATGTATGTTCTCCACCGACAGTCGCCAACCAGTCACTGGACACCTGGCACTGCTAGATATTGGTGACAGTTTTCGGCCGACAGCCAATCAGAGTCGGCCACACGATCAGTTGACTGTCCGTACAGACCCTACAAATCATTGATTGTGACTTGGAGACGTATATAGTAGTGGAACAAAGCTTTCGAGGGCCAACTATTCAACTGTGATCCAATTAGGTACGTTTTGTAAGAAATTATGTTACAATAACCCAATAATATATCATAAACGAAAAAAAAACATACGAGCTGCAGAATATCGGTGTATTGGTACGGTTGGACAGCCTAGTCAATTATAATCGCCAATTCGCGAATCAGTCACTATGTGTTTGTTCAACAGTCGGTCACATTTTCGGTCGGCCGACGTGTAGTTGATAGCTATGTGTTGATTGATTATGCTAGGCACACATCAGGTCGATTAAACAACCGTCGGCAGTTCGAAGAAATTGGAGGTAGTCGGGTGCTCGCCCCTTCCCGCCCCACATAGTCCGTGATACATCGAACAGGGGGTTACACACCAACCGGACCGACCCGCACTGTTCTGATTATATCGAAAAAAGTGCGAACTTCGCCTTCCAGCGAGTAATCTGGTACAACAGCTAAAATGATGATCTCCTCCTTCCATTGGATCCGTGATCCATAACTCCTAGTTGGTCTGTACCAGGAGATCAACACCAACCCAATCCAACAACAGTTTCTTGTGGCATTTAACTCCAGCCCTGTCTAGGGCTAACACAGTATTGGTGGATTTTTCTTTCTATAGAGTTAGTGTGTCCACGACAGGTTTTTTCCTTTTCCCTGCTTTGGATATTTTACTTCCCCTGGCATAGACACATGGCAGAAACGATCATCGGTTTTTAGTGTCTCTTCCGAAAGACACAGGCAAAGTGGGGTGAACGAAATTGCCCAAGCTTCGAAACGGCGGAGGTGGAATCGAACCACCGACCTCTCGATCGACAGTTGGGCCGCCCCCCCCCCCACCCGTTGGTTCAACCCCCGACTCCCGATTCGATTTTTTAATCGGGAATCGGTAATTGGGAGCTAGGGATCTCATCCACACACCAAGCAGACCAGCCGTTTTTGGTCAGACTCCAGACGATTGTTAGCCAGATTCTGTCGGGTAGGGCTGATGTGTACCTAGAAACAATATGTTGGCGACTAAACGTCGGTATGTGTATGGCGGGCTTTAGATTAATATCCAGTCTGAAAGACTTTGTGCAAATGTGTTACTATGCTGTGGAAGTTTAGCGGGTCGTTGGGCCCGTCGTTGGGTCGTTGGTATTGACGTGTGGCATATTGTGCCAAGATTATAATATGTTGTGAGCTATCGGTGGGGCATAGACGGTTCAATTGACGCGGGGATATTGTTCTAGAATCAATAGTTTTTGTTCTAGAATCAAGATGTTTTACCAATCCGTTCGTCATAAAATGAATGCAAAATATAATAACTACAAGTGTCTCAGGTAGAACATGTAATATTATATTAACGTGTCGTTGAACGTTGACGTGATGTTCTCACCTGGGATTTAAGGCACAAGGCGGGTCTAGAATTCGAATCTGACTGATGCAGTACTATTTATCACGCATACTTTTGTATGTCATCTAAACCACAACACGTTACGGTGCAGATGCATCTGATAGATGCAGTTGCACCGGTTGTATCTGGACCACATTGGGCGTGAACACGTAGATTTTGACCACTACTTGCACAGCTGATGCGTTAGAGGCTATCCATAAAGTACGTCACGCCATTGTTTACTTTTGTGAAACTTGCCCACCTCCTTGTCACGCTTCGTAACGCTGGCCTGTACACCCCTGCTAAAACTACGTTCATTTTCAGACAACAACCCCTCCTCCCGCACGTGTTATGCATACACATGTTGTTCACCAAGTTTGAAGACTTTTCTTGCGCCATTGCACGCTTCACTAATGTCTTGGAGCGTCCGCATTTATTTTCGTTTCTAATTCAGTTGATACATACCTCAAAAACAGGCGTACCAATCAAAGCTATCAGTCTGATATCGACACCTAGACGAGCAAAACTGTAACGCCTCGTAACGCTTACCAGTACCTCCACACAAGCTGAGCGTGACCTACTTTGTGGATTGCCCCTTATTTGCATTTGTTTTTCTCCCTTTTCTTAAATAATATACTTTTCATAGGAGGAAACAAACACATATTTACTGGTTTCGTTCGTTGTCGTCCTTGCCCTTGTTGTCCAGCGTTATCCACTGGTATGCCGTACTAGACTGACCCTTTTTCGCGAAAATCTCTATCTTTATTATGTTGTCAGTTCCTGCGTATTTCTCGTTGGCAGTTTTAACCTCCACGGAATACTTGCATTCTAAAACAGATTTAATAAAGCCGTCGTCATACTACACGATATGTGCACAATCAGGTTCGTTCATGTTCATATTGGCACAGTGTAATATTTAGGTAATGTGCGCAGTCGGCTTAATTCCAGAGCGCATACGTTTATTAAAATCATTCGGTCAGACGTTTTGTGACACTGGCAGTTGCACATGATTTATGGGACTCGAAGTTGTCCTAGCAACACTTTACTGGGTAATGAAAGGATTAATGCACTCTTGCTGTGACTTTCCATTCCCCAGTCCAACGCAGGGCAACTCGGCAAGCTTAATTAAGGAAGTAAATACGTTACTATGTATGGGTTCAGCCCTCCTTGGACAACACTCGATCACCGCGGGAAGCAGCAGACAGACTACCAACAAATTGAAGCGGCTGGCGAACATTGTTTCAGTTGACTTTCAGAGGCATTCTAAAATATGTGAGTTGAATCTATCGAATCCGTATCGGCTCCTTCAGTATTCTCTTCGCATTTGAAACCGCCACTCAACTGATATCCTCGTGAAACTGCGTCACAAACCCGCGCCGATGACGTCATTTTTCATTCAATACGATCGTTGTGCGCAAAAGCGCGCGCGTTCCTGCGTGCGTGCGAGCCCGTCTCCACAGTACGAAAACGGGAGTTCGGGACATTCTTCGATTTTATTGTTTTTTAGAGACAATATGTGGAAGTTTAGGCTAATAAAGATAACCTTGTTAAGCTGTCATGGTACGCAAAATGTACATATAAATGCTTTTGTATTGGTAAAATTTCTTCTAACGCACCATCTCCTGTTGAAATATTACTTCCAGGGTTATATTTACATTTTTCGGCAACCTCTTTACAACACAACACAACCGACCCCTGATTTTCTCACATATTTCCCCTTTGGCAATCCGACGTTTGCAAATGTTATGATCGCAGCTTGTTTTTAACAATAGTTTAAGAAGGCTGCCATCCAAAGCTGCACTTTTCAGATGGCAAGTGGACAAGGAAGGCATTGGTTAACAAATCATTCGCGGGATAACTTGGTATTTCGAAAATGTTTACCAAATTTCAGGATACACAACAATATCACAAACATATCCATCAATGCCTTGTTACTTGGTGCTGCCAGTCAACATATTGATAGCTTCTTGGAATGTAAATCTCGAAATTGCGAAGTTATAGTGACATATAGCGACGTCTTGCCTTTGTATTACGTAACATATTAAGTAACGGACAATCAGAAAAGACGCATGACGTTGTGAACAAGTGTACGTAATTGTTGACATAGCGTAGCGGACAAGTGTACATAATAATTCTATTAGGCGGCTTTCATAGCTAAGGTATCTCAAATCTGGATTCAATGTAGTCGCTCTTCGTTGTATTCTTCCTAGATTATCTATGTCATTATTATGATATGACCAACATGCTTATTTACAAGGGTGTAAACTACTATTTCTTACACATTCTTTCTGAAATATACATGAAACGTTAATCTGGACCATGAAACTATTGTAAAGGGAAAGACAAAAAATTTAAATGTGTTTCGTGAACTACCACAGAAAAACATTGTTTTGAGCTGCTTATTGTCAGTAAACGTGCAGCCACTTCAGTACTTGTGAGCTGTGTCCTGCGGTGTTCTGGACGAACTATATTTATGATTGCCGGACACAGGATGTGTTCGCGCATCAAAGTCGGCGCGTATTATAACACTATACGGTATCTTATATACGACGCCCTTTGTGGCTCCCTCTAGCGAATAGTGTCACTGCCAGAGTATCGTTGAGTTGTATTCTGTATTGCTTCTTTGTACATGTTTGTGCGATTATTGAGAATATACAAAGCTATGGAACAAAAATAGAATCCTGTCATCGAGCTTCTATATAATAAAGTAGAATATGACTTTGTTTGTATGTCTGTTCCCTCGTATCTCCGTCAGTTTCGTGTGTATGGGGCTGACATGTTGTAGGCGTGCCGTAGGGCCCATGGTCGTGGTTCGTACATTATATATTAATTGAAATTCCACCGGGATTATGGATATTACGGCGAATGAACCAATGTCGACGGTTGACGTAAATTACGTAACTCAGAACAATAGTTACGTGCACCTGTTAGCAACACTACGCGCGATTCAACCATTGTTACGTGATCTACGTCAAACGTCCACAGAACGCTACGTGAAACCGGCAGTTGTACGTGATTTTTTTTGTGGTGCGAAGATGTAATTGCCATTGGCATTGTATTTTCAAAACTGTAAGGAATCATGTTGCCTTTCTCTTCCGTGCAAGCAATAATTATACAATCAACTGCCTTCAGTTACATGCCATGAGGTGAAATATGAAACTGGTTAAAACAACGCAAGACGCATCCACAGAATACATGCTAGTTCATTTGTGCAACTTCTGTTTGTAGTTTTTGTGAAATTATTTAATGTTTGTTCAAGCATTAATTGAAGTGAAAATGGAAAAGACGAAGTTCACCCTTTGATCTACATTGACCCGCACAGTCTTTACCATTTTGGATATCCACTGTTTTAAACCTTACCAGATCTAACGACTAAAATCAATTGTTTCGATGATTTGAACAAAAATATGCTTTTTATCGTCTGCTGATGTGACATATATTATTAACATACCACATATTTGGACATCTACGAACCGGATTTGCGATAGGCTGGAGTTTTAAGCTAACATCCAACGATCACGATCATCATAGCAGGTTCGACAAGTTAACGTTTCGTACCCTGTCGTGTCCTTACAACGCATGTTGTGAGACTAATTACGCAATTGTATTGGCCTATAATATCTACACTTAGTTTTGAAACGTTTTTATTGCAATGCAGAACGCATTAATCACCACTTTCAGCGGCAATATTTGTTTTCCTTGGACCCTATCCCCATAACGGCCTCGCTGAAAGTAATAGTGAAACCAAGTAGCGACAACATACTTAGTATAATATAGATTAAAAATACGCATGTCGTATTGTCATCAACAGAGACGTCGAACATATCTGCCGAGTTAGCAGTTGATATCGCCAAAGCACGTGAATAATAACTTAAATAATAACAGCAGGAATAACGACAATGGAGAAGTTGCGTGCAAGGCGAATCGCGCGCATGGCAAATTACTTCTAGCCGTTATTGTACACCGATTTCCTTTGGCTAACTGGCGTAGCAATACTATGTTTATTCAAATTGTTTAACATATCGGTTGGCTAAAAGTATTAAATTTTTGAAAATAAAAGATTTGGCGATGAATTTAAGACATATATACGTTTTAAGACATATATAAACACGCTTTATTTCCACTAAAGCCTTACTAATAAATCCTAACTAATGAAGGTGATATATAACGTTTTTACCAAACGATGTATTTGGTCTGTCAAATTCTCATTTCACACAATGTTCTAATAAAAGCACCTCAGCAATATATATTAAAACATGAATATTGTTAATTCAGATGCATTTTGAGATCGAATAAAGTATTTTGATATAATATTTGGGTATTCTAATAGTACGAACCACCCAACTTGTTGCGTATATGTTAACCAATGGAATTCGTTGTACATTCCCATTAACCAATTAGATGTTATCTACCGTCGGGGCTAAGCCTTTTAACACTATGGCAAGCAATCCACCCCGAATGGGGTGGCACACTGTATGTATGAGTCCAATTTCCCTTGGAGCCCTTGTGGGTATCCACAATTCCCAGTTTGACATACTCGAATTTCAGCCAATTCTGGGAACAATGGTAGATGTCTATATCCGTAATAGCCCCGTAACTTCGCAGTTCCACGCGTGGAGTATCGAAGCACATGTCATCAAACGTGTGCACTTCGGTCCTATAAAAAGAAACACACCCTATCATTCCACACAACACATACATGTTAATTATATACGTTACTTACACAGAACGCCTCCACCGCCTTCACCTCCACCGCCGCTCAAGGGAGCGTTATAGGTATATGTTTTTGACTGAGTGAGTGTGTGTATGTGTGTATGTGTGTGTTCGTGCTTGCATGCATGCATGCATGCATATACGTA
Organism: Lamellibrachia columna; assembly: GCA_963662155.1. Classification (NCBI taxonomy): domain Eukaryota; kingdom Metazoa; phylum Annelida; class Polychaeta; order Sabellida; family Siboglinidae; genus Lamellibrachia; species Lamellibrachia columna. The sequence goes on along the minus strand of OY759264.1, from coordinate 13,275,444 downwards.
TGTGCGTATATATGCATGCATGCATGCATGCATGCATGCATGCACGCAAGCACGCATGTAGAGCATGCATGTGTATGAATGTAAGTGCAGTGACAATATACGTAATGTTCACAAACATTATTGTAGTTACGCGTTGGAGAACTGTTGGGCTATAGTCTTACGACGCACTATTTGCCTTCTAAGCGTGCACAATATCCGTGGTTAGTTCGCTTTGTTTACATAGTTCAAGCGGATTCATTGATCGTTTTACTCCGGTACACAACTTTTAATAATACGTACAAATCAGCGGCAACAGTTCGAATGAATACAACAATGCAATGTTTCCAACCGTGCAGTCTTCCATATGTTTCCGGGACGGACGACAGTAACCGAATCGTACTGGCCCTACGTAGGCGTCTTTGCAAATAGCACATGTTAAACCACATGACGTGTAGCGATGTTTCTTAGTTCACCGTCACACATACGACACTTGGGAATGCCGCAGTATTCCCACTGCATCTTAAGATCCGTCGTGTAGCACCAAGGCGTCGTTCCTCGGCATGACGAATCTATGTCAACATTTGAGCAGTAGTTGCTTCGATGGTTGTTGCTTTTACATGCGTGCCTGAGGCTGTGGAGGAAAATGTGACCATATTAAAAAAGGGGCTATCAGTTGTCCATAGGCAGCATGCCTATTTTTTGTTTATGAGTAAGAGTTTAGATGGCCTCCCCCACACACATCATACACCGTTCGAAATATTAATGCCTCTCCGTTATAACACGGTATGACGTACACCTGTCAAGTGGTGCTGAAAGCGTGGAGGGAAGATCAAAAAGGTCACCCACAAATTATGATTTTGTTTTTGAAAAGTGTTAACATTCATTTGTTGAGTATTTGTTTTTCCATACACACGTGACACACCATTTGGAAGCATAATATCTCCCCGTCAAAACGAGGTTTAACGTGGAGCTAACAAAAGTTGCAGAAGGATCGAAGGTCAAACAAGATCAAATGTTGAGTTTCCGAAATTGCGCCACTCCGTAGACATTATTCAGTTCTAATGGTTGTACATTTACATAACCCAACAACACACACCTACATTACGCACCATTTGAACGCATATAATAATGTTAGTGACACGTGTATCGTTGTACTGACCTTATGAGACGTCCATCTCTGGCATGACCTGCCTGTTGCGGTTTTATTTTATTCCCCTATGTATTCATAACCGTTGATTGTGTCTAGGCATTCGAACGGGACTGAAACACCAGCAAAGACAATGGCAACAGCGACACAGAATTCGTCCCGCGGCAACAAGAAATGACACATTTCCATGGATAAGAGAAGCCGGTTCACCGCTACATACCTACCTGTGCTTGGTTGCTTATATATGTTTTGCTGCGCGATGTGTTGATATATCAAGCTCAACGCCGGAAAAGATATGCATGCGTTGAATTAATACACATACCTATAACAGCAATTTTATGTGACTACTAATGCGATAAATCTAGGAAATATACACTGTTTTCGTTGATGTCACGACATGCATGAGTGACAGTTGTCTGTCAGTTCTGCGAGATCAATTGAGTTCTGCTTGAGCGGTCGAGTTCTGCGTGAACGGTCGAGTTCTGCGAGATCGATCGAGTTCTGATTAACACTAAAAATAGTGTTGTAAGATTTGCAGCGAAGTCATTCCCGCAACAAAAAAAACTTAATATAATATACTACCCAGGTAAAACTAGCTAAAAGTTTCCAAAATATAATAATTTATATTTCATATATTGCCATGAATCATTCACAAAGTCATTCCCACAGAGGATATTCAATGAACGGAATAAATTATCTACAAAGTGATGTCAATGTTAGCCGCGTTTAATATAAATCGCATACACAGGGGATTAAACCCGGGACCTTTCAAAGCGAAAACTCTACCACTGCGCCACAACCTTTCACATATAAAGTTGCACATAATTTATTAAATTAATCGAATATCCTCTGTGATAATGAATTTCTGAGTCATTCATGACAATATATGAAATATAAATTAATGCGTCATGGTAACCGTTTTGCCACTTTTATCTGGTTAGTATAAATATAATGGATTTTTGCGACATTACTCAATTACAAATGTAATTACGTTGCAAATGCTACAACGCTATTTGCAATATTAACCAAAACTCAATCTCAGAACTCGATCGATCTCGCAGACCAGCGGTCGCACAGATTCGAACAGCTGTCGCGCAACGGGTGTACCTGCCAGGGGTACTGTAGTATTACTACCACCCATGGCTAGCAAGGATGGTAACGGTCTACAGCCACCAATTCAGTGGCGTCCGCATATTATGAAGAAACGTGCAACACTAGTCGATAGATGGCAGCACATTACACACACGCTTTCATTGTGATGACGTAGACAGCAGTTCCGTCATTACACACACTGTTGTGTACGCGATGACTGTGTCATGACGCAAATAACTAGTTCCGTCTTAATCGGACCAATCGGACACGGCCGATTATGACGTCACAACTGCACCGCGGGACACAACGTTTTAACAAGATTTAACAAGATTGCCACCACAGACAACAAGTTCCAGGTGGCAAGTGGACCAGGAAGCCATTGGCTTATCGAGAGTCCAACAATTTTCTTATCTATGTGTAGCCCGTCCTTATCACATATCTCTCAATTCTATTTTTAAACATATTCACACTACTAGCACTAACACAATCATTTGGCAGTTTGTTCCATTCATTTATCACCCTATGTGAGAAAGAGTACTTTCTCGTGTCCAACCTACACTGCTCCTTAACTAATGCTGCTTTGTGTCCTCTGGTTTTACTGCCTTCTTTAAGTTTGAAGAACATATTCCTATCAACGCCCTCATAACCGTTCACTATTTTAAACACTTCTATTTGGTCTCCTCTTAGTCTCCATTGCTCTGAAACTTTCATGTCAGCACTAAATGTTACATCTGTGTCCTTTTCTTGTGTGGTTCTACCTAGTACGGCATCCCCCATTTTATATTCTTCGTCCATGTTTCCATGACCTATGTTCATACATTTACACTTCCAAAAATTTAATAACATTTGCTATTTTTCTGACCATTTAAATAATTTATATAGATCATCCTGTAAACTTTGTTTATCTGTATCATTATTAGCCTTTCTAAATACTTTTGTGTCATCTGCCAATTTTAAAACTTTGCTAGATATGTCATCTTCCAAAACATATATATATATATATATATATATATATATATATATATATATATATATATATATATATATATATATATATATATATATATATATATATATATATTGTGTTATAGGCTTGACGTTTGGCGAAACGAATATAAAGTAAGACGACCCAACCATTACGGAGAACGTTTTAAAGGAACTGCTCTTTGGTGCCACTTGTCTTATATATATATATATATATATATATATATATATATATATATATATATATATGTATATATATATATAATTATATATATATATATATATATATATATATATATATATATATATATATATATATATATATATATATATAAATTAACATTTCCTAATACTGATCCCTGTGGTACATCACTCAAAACCGATTTCCAGTTTGAAATCTCACCATCTATTATTACTCTCTGTCTTCCGTGTGTAAGCCACTTTTCTATCCAGTTGATTGCATCATTACCTATACCATGGGCTTTTAGTTTAAGTAACAATCTTTGATGTGGCACTTTATCGAAAGCTTTCTGAAAATCTAAGTATACAACATCCACTGGTGACCCGTCATCTACCCACTTTGTAATTTATTAAAAAAAAAACATCAGAGATTGGTTAGACATGACCTTACTTTTAGGAACCCATGTTGAGATGTATTTATTAATTGATGTTTTACAATGAATTCCACCATGTGGTCTCTAATTAAAGTTTCGAGTAATTTGCATACAACTGATGTTAAACTCAGTGGTCTGTGAGTTGTTTGCTGGTATCCACCATAACGACAAGAACATAACATTAAAAAAATGTATTGTCTCAGCATTGTCTCGTAACATCAATATTTACTAATATTAAAATTCGGAACGCGAGCATCAGTACAAAAAAATCGGTCAAACTTACTAAAATCATCTACCTGAGCCTCTGCCCACGAATTTTCACACCCGAACTTTGCAAAAATCTACCCAGTTGTGGCAGCTATAGCAAATCAAATTCCGCTTCGCCTTCACTTGGTGTTTGCACGGCGCCATGTTAAATATTCAATTTATATTTGTTCATAATCAGTTATGTTTACAATTTATACTGGGTCGTGTTCACAAATATATATATATATATATATATATATATATATATATATATATATATATATATATATATATATATATATATATATATATATATATATTGTGTGTGTGTATGTGTGAGTGTGTGTGTGTGTGTGTGTGTGTGTGTGTGTGTGTGTGTGTGTGTGTGTGTGTGTGTGTGTGCGTGTTTGTATGTGCGTCTGAATCTGAATGGCATTACCTGTAATAGCACCCGTCGTGGAAACATTCCGATTGCCTCTCATTTCTGCTCGTCTGTACAATAACAATCATCGTCATATTACATTACGTAACTGTGTGTAATATTTACCAAAACAGTGATTATCTTGGCGGTATTGACATATTTTCATTCATTAGGTTCTTAATAGAGGCTATCCATAATAACCCCATGCCTCTAGTGGATAATGTTGTAACACTGCATGCGTCGATGCAAACTCCCCGACAGTGGCGCATCTAAGCGCATCACCACAACGTGAGTATAAATTTAAAATGGACAGTGCGGAGAAGTATAAACCGATTGGCTGACTGGGCGACGCGGTTTTTGTTTTCGACTTGGTACGTAACTTTCGCAATTGCAACGGTGCACCTGCGCAACAATTGAATGTAATTATAATTGAGATATTTCTTATCAAATTAAATAAAGATGTGCAGAATATGCACATTGAAATGTAGGGTAGACCGGGGCTAGTTGCATACAGGGGCAAGTTGTTACAAAGGCGTTTTACGAAAACATAGTGCACACATGGATATCATCATCGACAGTAGTTGTTTCACTGTCCATAAATCGGGAACTAAGAAGACGACAAACCACCTAAAATTTGTTTTGGTATGTCAACATAATGTCGTCTCACACAGCCTTTTTTTATGTTTCGTGAATGAAAATCGACACATGTCTACTACATAGTATAATATGTCAAGTAGAAAAGAAGTATAAGAAATCGTTATAGCAGGAAAAGCGTGCATGTAGGCCAAGTGATGATGAAAGAAGGAGTCTACAAACCATCGAAGATAGTGAAAATGTTGTGCAGGAAATATCAAAATAAATCAATGAAAGAATAAATAGAGAAACAAATGTAATTACATTCAATGCCCCAGAACCAGAAACAAACCTGGAGGAAGAGAGTGTGAGACTAGACATTTAGTTTGTTGGAGAGTTGTGTAATGAGGTGTGCAACTTGAACCTAAACGCAAAATATGACATAACAAAATTTATCAGGCTAGGTAAAAAGACACAGGCGTGAATACAGGTGATAACGAACAAAAGTCCATACCCCGTCAAGGTACTAATGAAAGACGCAAAAGTTTGAATTGTTTTAAACGACAACCAACCCTAAGGGAAGCAGGTGACAAATATAAATATATCAGCATCCAACGTCATCAGATAAAGAAAGAAAGAAAGAAAGAGAGGAAGGAAAGAAACTCCTAGATAAAATGTGAGGGTAAATGGCACAGGGGTGAGAGGCCCACCATTGTAAGATTCAAGCCTCGAACGGACGAGGAGGTAAAACAACAAAGATCATCTGACCAGAAAAATACAATGCAATAACAAATCATGCATATAAACAGTTAAAATATGTTTACATAGTCTAATCAATACATTTACTGAGTTCGAAGCTAGAGTTGTATCATATAAGTGTATGGTAACAAATTATGATCTTTCACAGAGAAGCAAAATAAAATAAAACTAAATCAAATTAAATAAGTGCAATTCTTCAAATAGAAGGAAAAAAAAATGTCATGCGTGCATGCCGTGCTGTACATCTACAAAAGTGTATGTTCTCTCTCTCTCTCTCTCTCTCTCTCTCTCTCTCTCTCTCTCTCTCTCTCTCTCTCTCTCTCTCTCTCTCTCTCTCTCTCTCTCTCTCTCTCTCTCTCTCTCTCTCTCTCTCTCTCTCCTCCTCTCTCTCTCTCTCTCTCCTCTCTCTCCTCTCTCTCCTCTCTCTGTGTAGTTGTGAATATGTGCGTTCGTTGAGTCCGTGCGCGTGTTTAGTTGCATGTTTTGTCATTGTTGGTTCTGCCTACATGTATAACAATTTGCTGTTTTGCATGAGGTTTGATCGTTTTGTATGTACTGAGCTGGTGTATTGGTTAAAATGTTCGGTAGATTTTGTATGTAATTCAGGTTGTCTTCGTGTGTTGTGAGTGTGGCTATTATATTTGGTGTCAGCTTCCAATTTTTCAGGTACGATGATAGTATGAGTGACAGTTGTCTGTCAGTTCTGCGAGATCAATTGAGTTCTGCTTGAGCGGTCGAGTTCTGCGTGAACGGTCGAGTTCTGCGAGATCGATCGAGTTCTGATTAACACTAAAAATAGTGTTGTAAGATTTGCAGCGAAGTCATTCCCGCAACAAAAAAAACTTAATATAATATACTACCCAGGTAAAACTAGCTAAAAGTTTCCAAATATAATAATTTATATTTCATATATTGCCATGAATCATTCACAAAGTCATTCCCACAGAGGATATTCAATGAACGGAATAAATTATCTACAAAGTGATGTCAATGTAGCCGCGTTTAATATAATCGCATACACAGGGGATTAAACCCGGGACCTTTCAAAGCGAACACTCCTACCACTGCCGCGACAACCGTTCACATATAAAGTTGCAAATAATTTATTAAATTAATCGAATATCCTCTGTGATAATGACTTTGTGAGTCATTCATGACAATAATAATATAAATTAATGCGTCATGGTAACCGTTTTGCCACTTTTATCTGGTTAGTATAAATATAATGGATTTTTGCGACATTACTCAATTACAAATGTAATTACGTTGCAAATGCTACAACGCTATTTGCAATATTAACCAAAACTCAATCTCAGAACTCGATCGATCTCGCAGACCAGCGGTCGCACATATTCGAACAGCTGTCGCGCAACGGGTGTATCTGCCAGGGGTTACTGTAGTATTACTACACCCATGGCTAGCAAGGATGGTAACGGTCTACAGCCACCAATGCAGTGGCGTCCGCATATCTATGAAGAAACGTGCAACACTAGTCGATAGATGGCAGCACATTACACACACGCTTTCATTGTGATGACGTAGACAGCAGTTCCGTCATTACACCACTGTTGTGTACGCGATGACTGTGTCATGACGCAAATAACTAGTTCCATCTTAATCGGACCAATCGGACACGGCCGATTATGACGTCACAACTGCACCGCGGGACACAACGTTTTAACAAGATTTAACAAGATTGCCACCACAGACAACAAGTTCCAGGTGGCAAGTGGACCAGAAGCCATTGGCTTATCGAGAGTCAACAATTGTCCTATGTGTAGCCCGCCCTTATTACATATCTCTCAATTCTATTTTTAAACATATTCACACTACTAGCACTAACACAATCATTTGGCAGTTTGTTCCATTCATTTATCACCCTATGTGAGAAAGAGTACTTTCTCGTGTCCAACTTACACTGTTCCTTAACTAATGCTGCTTTGTGTCCTCTGGTTCTACTGCCTTCTTTAAGTTTGAAGAACATATTCCTATCAACGTCCTCATAACCGTTCACTATTTTAAACACTTCTATTTGGTCTCCTCTTAGTCTCCTGGTCTCTAGTGTTGTCAAACCACGTTGTAATAACCGACTTTCGTAACTAAGGTCTCTCAGTTCTGGAATAATTTAGTCGCTCTTCGTTGTATTCTTTCTAGCTTGTCTATGTCCATGCTTGAATAAAATATTCCAAATATGGTCTAACTATTGCTTTGTGCAGGGGTACAGTTAGCTGTTTCTCCTTATACATGATAGTTTCTCCTAATTAGCCCTATACTTTGATTTCCTTTCGAAGCAGCAATCCCACATTGCTCTGAAACCTTTCATGTCAGCTCTAAATGTTACATATGTCTCCTTTTCTTGTGTGGTTCTACTAGTACAGCATCCCCCATTTTATATTCTTCGTCCATGTTTCCATGTCCTATGTGCATACATTTACACTTCCAAAAATTTAATAACATTTGCTATTTTCTGACCATTTAAATAATTTATATAGATCATCCTGTAAACTTTGTTTATCTGTATCATTAGTAGCTTTCTAAATACTTTTGTGTCATCTGCAAATTTTAAACTTTGCTAGATATGTCATCTTCCAAAACATATATATATATATATATATATATATATATATATATATATATATATTATATTTATATATATATATATATATATATATATATATATATATATTTATATATATATATATATATATAATATATATATATATATAATAAAAAATAAAAATAAAAAATTAATAGTCTCAGCATTGTCTCGTAACATCAATAATTATTTACTGATATTAAAATTCGGAACGCGAGCATCAGTACACAAAAATCGGTCAAACTTACTAAAATCATCTACCTGAGCCTCTGCCCACGAATTTTCACACCCGAACTTTGCAAAAATCTACCCAGCTGTGGCAGCTATAGCAAATCAAATTCCGCTTCGCCTTCACTTGGTGTTTGCACGGCGCCATGTTAAATATTCAATTTATATTTGTTCAGTTATGTTTACAATTTATACTGGGTAGTGTTCACAAATATATATATATATATATATATATATATATAATATATATATATATATATATATATATATATATATATATATATATATATATATATATATATATATATATATATATATATATATATATATATATATATATATATTTATATATATATATATTGTGTGTGTGTATGTATGTATGTGTGTGTGTGTGTGTGTGTGTGTGTGTGTGCGTGCTGTGCGTGTGTGCGTGTGTGCGGGTGTGTGCGTGTGCGTGTGCGTGTGCGTGTGCGTGTGCGTGTGCGTGTGCGTGTGCGTGTGCGTGTGCGTGTGCGTGGTTCGTGTTCGTGTGCGTGTGCGTGTGCGTGTGCGTGTGGCGTGTGCGTGTGCGTGTGCGTGTGCGTGTGCGTGTGCGTGTGCGTGTGCGTGTGCGTGTGCGTGTGCGTGTGCGTGTGCGTGTGCGTGTGCGTGTGCGTGTGCGTGTGCGTTGCGTGTGCGTGTGCGTGTGCGTGTGCGTGGCGTGTGCGTGTGCGTGTGCGTGCGCGTGCGCGTGCGCGTGCGCGTGCGTGTGTGTGTTTGTATGTGCGTCTGAATCTGAATGGCATTCCCTGTAATAGCACCGTCGTGGAAACATTCCGATTGCCTCTCATTTCTGCTCGTCTGTACAATAACAATCATCGTCATATTACAATACGTAACTGTGTGTAATATTTACCAAACAGTGACTATCTTGGCGGTATTTACATAGTTTCATTCATTAGGTTCTTAATAGAGGCTATCCATAATAACCCATGACGCCTCTAGTGGATAATGTTGTAACACTGCATGCGTCGATGCAAACTCCCCGACAGTGGCGCATCTAAGCGCATCACCACAACGTGAGTATAAATTTAAAATGGACAGTGCGAAGAAGTATAACCGATTGGCTGACTGGGCGACGCTGTTTTTGTTTTCGACTTGGTACGTAACTTTCGCAATTGCAACGGTGCACCTGCGCTACAATTGAATGTAATTATAATTGAGATATTTCTTATCAAATGAAATAAAGATGTGCAGAATATGCACATGAAATGTAGGGTAGACCGGGGCTAGTTGCATACAGGGGCAAGTTGTTACAAAGGCGTTTTACGAAAACATAGTGCACACTTGGATACATAATTGACAGTAGTTGTTTCGAAGTACACCAGCAGACACACTGTCCATAAATCGGGAACTAAGAAGACGACAAACCACCTAAAATTTGTTTTTGGTATGTCAACATAATATCGTCTCACACAGCCTCTTTTTATGTTTCGTGAATGAAAATCGACACATGTCTACTACATAGTATAATATGTCAAGTAGAAAAGAAGTATAAGAAATCGTATATGGCAGGAAAAGCATGCATGTACGCCAAGTGATGATGAAAGTAGGAGCCTACAAACCATCGAATATAGTGAAAATGTTGTGCAGGAAATATCAAAATAAATCAATGAAAGAATAGATAGAGAAACAAATGTAATTACATTCAATGCCCCAGAAACAAACCTGGAGGAAGAGAGGGTGAGGCTAGACATTTAGTTTGTTGGAGGGTTGTGTAATGAGGTGTGCAACTTGAACCTAAACGCAAAATATGAGATAACAAAAGTTATCAGGCTAGGTAAAAACACACAGGCGTGGATACAGGTGATAACGAACACAAAATCTATACCCCTCAAGGTTACTAATGAAAGACGCAAAACGGTTGAATTGTTTAAACGACAACCAACCCTAATGGAAGCAGGTGACAAATATAAATGTATCAGCATCCAACGTCATCAGACAAAAAAAAAGAAAGAAAGAGAGGAAGGAAAGAAACTCCTAGATAAAACGTGAGGGTAAATGGCACAGGGTGAGAGGCCGACCATTGTAAGATTCAAGCCTCGAACGGACGAGGAGTAAAACAACAAGATCATCTGACCAGAAAAAAAAACAATGCAATAACAAATCATGCATATAAACAGTTAAAATATTTTTACATAGTCTAATCAATACATTTACTGAGTTCGAAGCTAGAGTTGTATCACATAAGTGTATAGTAACAAATTATGATCTTTCACAGAAAAGCGAAATAAAATAAAACTAATTCAAATTAAATAAGTGCAATTCTTCCAAATAGAAGGAAAACAAAATGTCATGCGTGCATGCGTGCCTGTAAATCTACAAAAGTGTATGTTCTCTCTCTCCTCTCTCTCTCTCTCTCTCTCTCTCCTCTCCCTCTCCCTCTCATCTCTCTCTCTCTCTCTCTCTCTCTCTCTCCTCTCCCTCTCCCTCTCTCCCTCTCTCTCTCTCTCCTCTCTCTCTCTCTCTCTCTCTCTCTCTCTCTCTCTCTCTCTCTCTCTCTCTCTCTCTCTCTCTCTCTGTGTAGTTGTGAATATGTGCGTTCGTTGAGTCCGTGCGCGTGTTTAGTTGCATGTTTTGTCATTGTTGGTTCTGCCTACATGTATAACAATTTGCTGTTTTGCATGAGGTTTGATCGTTTTGTATGTACTGAGCTGGTGTATTGGTTAAAATGTTCGGTAGATTTTGTATGTAATTCAGGTTGTCTTCGTGTGTTGTGAGTGTGGCTATTTATATTTGGGGTCAGCTTCCAATTGTTCAGGTACGATGATAGTATATTGTGCATATATCTATACTAGAACTTGAGTTATATTAATCTTACTAAATATGTTATTTTTTTATAACTTTAATCTTTTGAAAAGCTGATCCGTAATCTTCTGATCCATATGTGAGTTGGATCTACTCGTTGTTAGTATCCTAAAAACCTTCTTTTATACTTTGTACATTATTTTACTTTGAGAACCCCATGCCATGATTCAATAGTTCATATGTGGTAGGAATAGTGTATTCTATATAACTTTTGGGGTAATACATGTTTAACTTTGTTTAGCACTCTAATTTTTCTGGAACACGTATTTGAAGTTATTTCAGAGTGTTTCTTCCATTTGAAAAATTGTGTCCAGAGTTAGACATAGGACGCTGAATTCGTTTAATTTTTCAATGTTTGTGTTACTGATTTGGAGCGTTTGACGAATATGATACAGAAGGAATTTGAAACGAAGCTAACAACAGAGGCTAAGTAGAAACCTATGTATGTAAGTATATTAATTCTAAAATCAAGAACCGGGAAGGTGTTTCAGATCTGAACATAGATCCAAGTGATCCTAAATCTAGACTTACAGATTCTCATAGGGAAAAGGCACATGTTTTGGAACACTTTGTTCAAGCGCTTTTTTATTATAGAGCCATGTGGTGACGTCCCTGGTATTCAACCAGTGTATTTAAGACACAACATGGACGAACTGGCTATTGAATAGGTTAAGACATTTTTTTAATAATATTAATGTATGTAAATCAGTAGGACCAGGTGTTGTTCACCCTAGGTTGTTAAAATAATTATTCAATAATTTTGTATATCACTAGCTAGGCTATTTAATAATCCACTTATTGTGGGTGAACTGCAAACGAAATGGAAACAGGGAAGGATATCTGCTATATTTAATAAGGGTAGTCGAAAACAGCAGAAAATAATAGATTAGTCAGTCTGAAAAGTATATTATGCAAGTGTATGTTGCAGAAGTGCGACGTCGGACAAAAGCGGGAGCGAATGTTTGAGAGTAGTTATGTTAGACAAAACAATTTCGAAAAACTGAAAGGGAAAATCCTGAGAACGTGTGTCCTGAGAACAACTGGGTTCGTCGAATAACAACAACAAAGAGAGTGGACAGAAGAAGGGTGAACGACCTGAGGAAAAGAGCTTGGGATGCAATGCAGCCTAACAGGAATATTGATGAGAAGCAGGATGAGATGGGCAGGCCACTTGGTATGAATGGACGCAAGCAAACTAGCAAAGAGAGCAAAGGTGGAAAAACTTCAAGGACGCAGGAAAAGGGGAAGATGTGGACATGAGAAGATCGGGAGAGGATGAAAGATGGAGAGAGGGGGCGGCCGATAGAAAACTATGGACAGAAAGAACAGAAAGAGTGGCTCGACAATACGTTACCTGACCCTCACCCCTGAACAGCAGGGAACAAGAGTATATATATATATATATATATATATATATATATATATATATATATATATATATATATATATATATATATATATAATATATATATATTTATAATATATAATATATATATATATATATATATATATATATATATATATATATATATATATATATATATATATATATATATATATATATGTGTGTATTGTTCGTTGAATTCTGACCTAAACAATAAAGGCTACTCGAAATAACATGTGGGGACTCCATAATCATGTTTGATGCAAACGCATTGTGTTAACTTGAAAACAAATCATTACACTCAAAACAGAAGTAAAGTGAACACTTCTGAACTACAACAAAATTCGTACATGACCACAAAGTGCGGTGTGCACACGACGATCAGTATCAACAATATATGAATTGCCGCCATGGTGAACTCTATCTTAATAGGGATAAAAACCTGTAGGAAAACGAAAATATTAATTATACTGGGTGTGTTATTAATTGCAATGCACACACACATGCTCTAGCGCCTCAAATGTCAAACCTAGAACATGATCATGACATGAGTACATGAGTATCATTAATGCGTGTATATGAATACACATGTAGCCTCATTATGCTGGAGATAATGCATGTATAAACTTGGCTTCGTGATTGACTCTAAATATCCCGTCCAGTTGGACAATTCTTCTTTGAATAGTTTGCAGACTTTTCCACGGAAAGTGTATTATATATATATATATATATATATATATATATATATATATATATATATATATATATATATATATATATATATATATATATATATATATATATATATATACTAGGACACACATTCACGAAGAACAACTTACATATATATTCCCATCAGGATTTGTGAGAAAAAAAATCAGCATAGTCATTGTATTTTTTACACTATTTATGCATTGAACGACGAGCATTTATGCATAGGTTTCCAACTGCTGACTACTGGTGTAAACAGTTGTTGTCACATAAATATAAATAATATGCCTTGGTACTTGGTACTGGCGGTCAATATATCTCGAAATTGAGACGTAATACTTTCAGTAACTGCGACGTCTACCGACGCCTTGCCCTTATGTTACGTAACTTCGGACAATCGAAGAAAATACGCATGGCACTGGCAACAATTGTACGTAATTGCTCGCATAGCGTTGCGGACAGTTGTACGTAATAACTAAAAAGGGTAATTTGATTATTCGTAGAAAGGGTAAATACGGGGTGAATTTCGAAAACATAAATTTGAGACGACACGACCGTGGGTTGTAAATAAGGCCCTGACAGTTTGATGGCCGAGATGCAAAGGTTATACGAGGAGTAAAATAACATGAAACATTTGCTTGGTGATAGCACGATTATAACATAACGCGTACCTGTATGTTGTGTGTTTATGTGCCTCTGATGGTGTCTGTATCCTTCGCTTTCTGTAGTAAGGCGTCAACTTCTGCTTAGAACCAACGCGTTAAAAACACCCACTGTGTGACACAAATACGACACACTGTTGTGTGCATCATACTTTTAGCACATGGTAGCTATAGTCGGTTTATAAACAATATGTGGATTTAACTAATGAGTAAAATCGAAATATTATTCAATGGCAATAAATAACGACTAAATTGATATATGAGTTTTATTATAAATGCCCCAATAATTGTAATGGTAGTTTAACATTATATTTTACTTAAGCATTCAACGTGTTTGTTAGCAAACACTTGTTTAATGAATCATTTCGTGAGGGAACGTCCAACCGTCAACATTTCGTCGTCTAATTCCGTGAGATAATGACGACCATGTATGGTTAGATACAATGATATATACTGTACGTAGTCTATCGGTCAGTTACGTACTAGTGTCCACTACGGAATTACATCACTTATTTGACATGTGAACTCATATAATGTATGTTCTGGTAGGACACTGCGTGGTTATAGTTTGTACGCTAATTGATTTAGCGAATATAATATTATGGCAACTTTTTGTAGAAACGTTTCGGTTGTAAGAACACGCAAGTCGAAGCGTTATTAATGGTGCATGACTCACAATGTCCTTCAAACGTATCTATGTTTAGAATTATTCCGATGAAGACACTTCAAATGGACAGTCAGTTTGCTTACCTTCCCAACGTGACTTAAAGTAGAGTCCTTCAACGGTATTATTCACATGCCGCCTAAGGCCATCAGAGCTGTTCAAACTGCTTCCTA
Source organism: Lamellibrachia columna (assembly GCA_963662155.1). Classification (NCBI taxonomy): domain Eukaryota; kingdom Metazoa; phylum Annelida; class Polychaeta; order Sabellida; family Siboglinidae; genus Lamellibrachia; species Lamellibrachia columna. Next base: position 13,260,364 of record OY759264.1, on the reverse strand, counting down.
TTTGTGTAATGCATAGTCGGTTTAATTCATGCGTTGCATTTGTAATCTGTGTCGGTGTACTCAGGAGGGATCGGCCCACAGCATTAGTGCTCCGAGCAAGAAGAGTCAAGCATTATGCTAATCGACTAGAAACTGCCTAACCCCTTTTGTTTTGGTGCGCTGCCGAACTTGGGTCTCTCGATGATTTTGGCGCAATACACGTGTTCTATATTGTGTTGTTACGACGATGATATAATTACATTCAACTGTAATCAAATTATGTACATATCATCTTCAAACGTGTTTTGTAAGTAAATTATGATGGTCTGTTCTCTCTACAGAGGAACTACATTGACAATAACATTATCATGATGTTGTGTATGCCAGTACTGCCACCTATCGGGATATCATTGTTTCTTGTGAATACACCTTGCCACCCCTCGTTGAAATGGAAATTCAAAGGCAAATGTATGTCAATGATATAACACATGTTACTTATACAGTAAGGCTAGCATATTAAATTACCAGCGTGTAATGTGCACATTTGTTATACCTTGATATTACAAAATCACTATTTTGGATTTATGCGACCAATAGAATGATCGATGCAGTTTTTCGGCGTTTCTTTGTCAGATTTTTTGGTTCTATTCATCCTCTAACATAACCACAATAATGGTAAATGCAGACCTACTATTACAGACAGACCATCCTTAGGCAGCTCTTGAGCTCCTTTGCTCCCAATGCTTCCAGTAGAATAACGACCCGTAGAATAATAGCCATAATGATATGGTACACGCAGATCTTCGCTCACTAGTGCACACAGCACGAAGAAGAAATACGTCGACGCTTGAACCATCGATGTTGTTCTCTTGCCGTTGTCGCTTGCGAGTTGAAGAGGTGAGCCTCGATATGGTAAAACAAACCAAATTCTGACCTTATATTGTCAGCAAAAGCGTGGAATATTCAAAATAAGTGTTACTACACACACACACACACACACACACACACACACACACACACACACACACACACACACACACACACACACACACACACACACACACACACACGCACGCACGCACGCACGCACGCACGCACGCACGCACGAACGCATACACACACACACACACACACACACACACACACACACACACACACACACACACACACACACACACACACACACACACACACACACACACGCACACACAAATATATATATATATATATATATATATATATATATATATATATATACATATATATATATATATATATATATATATATATATATACATATATATATACATATATATATATATACATATATATATATATATATATATATATATATATATATATATATATATATATATATATATATATATATATATATATATAAACGTGTTCAGTAAAAAGAACTAGCAACAGGATTTTAGCGTTGATATATTCCGAGTACAATTGTTTTTGTTGCACAGTGTTCTGCGTATTCGCTAGGTGACAGGCTTTTTTTGGCTCATGCGAGCTTTGTAGATAGAATACAGCAAATATATTATATTATTGTCAAAATTAATTACAATTTAAGTTATTTAATTTGATAATAATAAAGTGTTCCTTTGAACACAAAACAGCCTTATTCAATGCTAACGTACCAAGGCGAAAACACCATAAACAACATTAGTCCAGCACAATCTAAATTCTATGATGGCGTCGTCCAAACGGCAGGTAAAGGCCACCAGGCATTTAGAATGCAGCAGTTGTAGCAACTGGGTGGACTTCGTCAAGTCCGGGTGCGAGAACTTCTGGGCTGAAGTTCAGGCGGATTGTTTTGAGTAAGGGATATGCGAAGATGAAGGGACTAGAGGGGGAGATGGAAAGGTTGAGGCAACTCGTTGTGGCATTGGTGGGAAGGGAAGAGGTGGTTTGTGCCAGTGGTTCCGATGGGGGGGGGGGGGCAGAGGATGATAAAGTGGGGGACGTTGATGAGAAAGTTGCCAGGGATAGCTCAGCTCAGCCTAAGAGGGTAATGTGACAGGGCGGAGGGAGACTGGACGTAAGGAGATGGGGCGGGAGACGATGATAATGAAGGAGGCGGGAGGGAAGGAGACGGTTGAGGGACGGAGGAGGGAGGATAGGAGACGGGAGCGAAGGAGACTGAAGGGAAGGAGTCGGGGTAGGGAAGGAGACGGGAGGGAAGGAGACAGGGGAGGGAAGCAGACGGTAGGGAAGTAGACGGGAGGGATGGAGACGGGAGGGAAGGAGCGCAATATAGCCCGCAGGTGTTTTGGGGAGATTCGATAGTTAAGAAGACAGATAGAGTGCTGGGAAAGGGGGACGACGTGGTAGTTTGTTTTCCATGGGCAAAAAATTAGGCTTATAACAGAGAGGGTGGAAAGATTGTGGGACCGGGCAAGGAAGAATCCGTTTTCGTACACGTAGGGACTAACAACTGTCATAGTTAGGAAATACAGGCAGTTATTTAGAAGAGATAACCAACAGACACGGGTTGAGGAAATAATTATGACATGGATTCTACCGGTAATGGGAAGAAGACGATAAGAATATCGAAATTGCCGGAGGATGGCAATTAACACGTTAGTTCAGCAACTTTGTAGGGAAGATGTAGTTGGATTTGTGGATATGTGGGGATGTTTTGTTGGGAAGGCTGATATGTACTTGAAGAATGGGCTTCATCTTGGTAGAAAGGGTGCAACAGGGTTTACTGATTATCAACAGCAGTCGAAAGTGGCATGGGAATATTTTTGGTAGTAAGCATTGTTTAAACTAGAAGCGCAATAGGGTTACTTAGTGGTGCCTCAAAAAGGACAATATGCCATTAGTACACACAAACCAGTAACAAAGTGTCAGGAAAGCATTTCTGAAGCGATGTCTAAATGTGTGTGTGTGTGTGTGTGTGTGTGTGTGTGTGTGTGTGTGTGTGTGTGTGTGTGTGTGTGTGTGTGTGTGTGTGTGTGTGTGTGTGTGTGTGTGTGAGTATGTGTGTGTGTGTGTGTTAAAATAAGAGAAACACGAATTAAACATTATGGTAGAAGATAATAACCCTCACATAACTGGAATAACCCAATCATGGGCCAACAAAGACATACCAGATATTAGTACGGGCAGAATACGTAATGTTTACGAGAGATCGAATAGGAAGAAGGAGAGGGGGAGTTATTTTATATATTAAATAATCTATTTAGGTTTACGAAATAAAACTAGAAAGGGAAGTATAGTTTTGCGATGAAACTGTTTAGCGCAAAATATTTACAGGAAATTCAACATTAACTATTGTATTAGTTTACCAAGTCCAAACTTAAAGGAAGTGGATAACAGAAAATATCAAAACGCTATAAAGGAAGTGAGCAAAGGGGAATGTATCATAATGGGAGATTTCAATTATGGACACATATAATGGAATTCTCTAGAGAGTGCAGGGGAGAGGACCAACAGTTTCTAAATTTAATTCAGGATAAGTTCCTTACTCAACACGTGCTACAACCAACCAGGGGAGAGAATGTATTAGATTTACTTTTGTCTTCACAAAATGAATTAGAGAACAATGTCAAAATACATGAGCCGTTGGGTAACAGTGATAAACATCAAATACATTTTGACATCATAGTAAAATCAGAAAGTACAAATAAAAAAATACGGGAGAAACTTCCACAAAGGTAAATATAAAGATATGAGAAAATACGTTGCTAATCTATATTGAAACAACGTGATGAGGAGTAAGACCGCAATTGAATGTTGGAACATTCTAAAATATAAAATTGAGAGTATCATTGATAAATTTGTTCCTTTGAAAAAAACAAGGAAAACGGTCTAAAAAGAAACATTTGTCAAAAGAAGCTACTAAAAAAATAGCGTACAAGGAAACTATGTGGAGGGTTTCTAGGCGCACCAGAAATGGTGAAGATTACACAATGTACAAAGAGGCGCTTAATGCAACTACGAATGAAATTGGACAATATAAAAGAAGCTATGAGCAAAAATTAGCATGTAACAAAAATTACAAAAAAATGATAGCAAGAGCTTTTATGTATATATCAGGATTAAACAACCCGTACGAGACAAGGTTGGATCACCAAACATTGCATGAAATAATATATCACAATGTTTGTTAATGGCGGAAGAACTAAATGGATACTACAGTTCGGTGTTTACCAGAGAGGATATCAGTTCAATACCAGTTCCAGATACTAAATTTCAGGAGGCAAAATCGTACTAATTAGGTCAGTTAATTGTAACTCAAGAAATGGTAGCTAAGAAAATAAAGGCTATAACAAACAAAAAGTAACCTGTAGTGGATGGAATTCCTCCAAAACAACTAATGGAAACAGTAGATCAAATTAGTGTACCGCTTGAAAGAGAGTTCAACTTGTCATTAAAAGAGGGAGCGATTCCTTTTGAATAGAAAGAAGCAAACATCATACCTTTATTTAAAAAGGGTTCGAGAAATAAGTAAGAGAATTACAGACCAGTGAGTACTATATCAGTGCTGTGTAAATTATTAGAAAGGTTAATCAAAGACCATATGGTGGACTTTTTTGTTAGGCATACATTATTAAATCAATATCAACATGGATTCTTAAAAGCGAGGTCATGCTTAACAGATACGTTATGTGTTTTGGAAGAAATCACAAAGGGGATAGACGAGCGATCACCGGTTGATATTTATATACTTAGATTTTCAGAAAGCTGCCTCATCAAAGATTACTACTTAAATTAAAAGCCCGTGGTATCGGCGATGGCATAATCGACTGAATAGAACAATGGGGAGGTTTCAAACTGGAAATCAGTTTTGAGTGGGGTACCACAAGGATCAGTATTAGGACCTTTATTACGCTTTATATATATATATATATATATATAAAGCGTAATAAAGGTCTTAATACTTTTCCTTGTATATATATATATATATATATATATATATATATATATATATATATATATATATATATATATATATATATGTATATATATGTATATATGTATATATGTATATATATATATATATATATATATATATATATATAAACACACACACACACACCCACACACACACACACACACACACACACACACACACACACACACACACACACACACACACACACACACACACACACACACACACACACACATATCAATGACTTGGACGATAATATAACAAGCAACGTACTGAAATGTGCGTATTACTCAAACGGTTTTAGAAGGGTTAACAATGATTTAACAAGATTTAACAAGATTTGCCATCCAAGCCAAAGGCCCAGATGGCAAGTGGACAAGGAAGCCATTGGCTTATCGAGAGTCCAACAATGTTCATCTACTTATAACCCGCCCTCCTGAGATATGTGTCAACCTTGTTTTTAAACATATTCACGCTGCTAGCAGTTACACAATCTGTAGACAATGTGTTCCATTCATTTATTGTCCTCTGTGAGAACGAGTGCTTCCTGATGTCCAATCTACATTGATTCTTTACTAATTTTACCTCATGTCCTCTAGTTCTGCTATCCTTCTTGAGTGAGAAAAACATATTTCTATCAATATTTTCATACCCATTCAATATCTTAAAAACTTCAATCTGATCTCCTCTTAACCTCCTTGTCTCTAGAGTTGTTAAACCACATTCGTTCAGGCGTTCTTCATAACTAAGGTCTCTCAGTTCTGGAATCATTTTAGTTGCTCTCCTTTGTATGCGTTCAAGCGTATCTATATCTTTCTTACGATATGGTCTCCATGCTTGTATACAGTATTCTAAATGAGGTCTAACTATTGCTTTATAAAGAGGTATAATTAACTTTTTTCCCTTGTATGTTATGTTTCTTCTAATCAATCCAAGAATTTGATTACCCTTTGAAGCTGCAATACCACACTGCTCTGAAACTTTCATATCAGCGCTTATTGTAACTCCTAAGTCCTTTTCTTTTACAGTAGTACCCAGAACAGTATCTCCCATTTTATAGTTTACATTCAAGTTCCCATGTCCTGTATGTAGGCATTTACATTTCCCAAAATTGAACAACATCTGCCATTTCTCAGACCATTTCACTAATCTGTCTAGATCGTTTTGTAAATGTTGTTTATCACCATCAGTATTAACCTTTCTAAACAGTTTTGTGTCATCCGCAAATTTCAGTACGTTACTTGTTATACTGTCGTCCAAGTCATTGATATAAATTAAGAATAATATAGGTCCTAATACTGATCCTTGAGGTACCCCACTCAAAACCGATTTCCAATTTGAAACTTCTCCATCTACTACAACTCGTTGTCTTCTGTCAGTCAGCCATTGTTCTATCCAGTCAGTTATGCTGTCCCCTATACCAAGGGCTTTTAATTTAAGTAGTAATCTTTGATGTGGCCCTTTGTCAAAAGCTTTCTGAAAATCTAAGTAGATAATATCTACTGGCGATCCCACGTCTATCCACTTAGTGATTTCTTCCAAAAAACATAACATATTTGTTAAGCATGACCTCGCTTTAAGGAATCCATGTTGAGATGAATTTAATAATTTATGCTTAACGAGGAATTCCACCATATGGTCTTTAATTAACCTTTCTAATAATTTACAAATCACTGACGTTAAACTCACTGGTCTGTAATTCTCTGACTTATTTCTCGAACCCTTTTTAAATAATGGTATGATGTTTGCTTCTTTCCATTCAAACGGAACAACTCCCTCTTTTAATGACAAGTTGAATACTCTTGCAAGTGGTATACTGATTTGTTCTACTGTTTCCATTAGTAATTTTGGAGGAATCCCATCCACTCCCGGTGATTTGTTATCTTTCATTGCCTTTATTTTCTTAGCTACCAATTCTAGAGTTACAACTAACGGACCTAAATAGTCAGATTTAGCCCCCTGAAATTTAGCATCAGCAACTGGTAATGAACTAATATCTTCTTTGGTAAACACTGAACTGAAGTAACCATTTAGGTCTTCCGCCATTAAAAACCCCTGTGATATTATATTATATATGATGGTGATAAACAACATTTACAAAACGATCTATACATATTAGTGAAATGATCTGAGAAATGGCAGATGTTTTAAAATTTTGGGAATTGTAAATGCCTACATACAGGACATGGGAACATGTGAGTAAACTAAAAATGGTAGATACTGTTCTGGGTACTACAGTAAAAGAAAAGGACTTAGTTACAATAAGCGCTGATATGAAAGTTTCAGAGCAGTGTGGTATTGCAGCTTCAAAAGGTATGCAAATTATTGAGTTGATTAGGAGAAATATAACACACACTGAGAAAAAGCTAATTATACATATACATAAAACAATAGTTAGGCTTCATTTAGAGTACTGTTTACAAGCGTGGAGACCATATCTTGAGAAGGATATAGATACGGTTGAAAGAATAAAGAGGAGAGCGACTAAAATGATTCCAGAACTGAGAGACCTTAGTTATGACGTACGACTGAAAGAATGTGATTTAACAACCCTTGAGACAAGGCGGATAAGAGGAGATCAAATTGAAGTTTTTTGAGATACGGGTATGCAAATATTGATAAGAAAAATTATTTTCTCACTCAAGAAAGATAATAGAACTAGAGAACATGAGGTAACATTAGTAAAGGGTCTGTGTATAGTGGATATCAGGAAGTACTCGTTCTCACAGAGGACAATCAATGGATGGAACAAACTATTTATAGATTATGTAATTGGTAGCATCTTGAATATATTTAAAGACAACGTTGTACATAAATCTCAGGAGGGCGGATTACACATATATTGAAAATGTTGGACTCTCAATAAGCAATTGGCTTCCTTGTCCACTTACGATCTGGGCCTTTGCCTTAGATGGCAATCTTGTTAAATATAGGGAAACTGTCGGGGTGGATGAGAAAGTTTAAATTACGAAGAAAATGGCGTTGTTTCTCATTGTGACTCGTCATGTTTCATTTGCATAAACATTGCTATGTCTCGACCTATCCTATACAAACCTAGCATATAACTTTTGGCAAAACACAACATAGTAGCCCTTAATATCTTACCACGACGCAGTTCGTAAACAGGTGCATATCACCGTAGAGAAACTGTGATGACCGCGGTGTTTTAAAATGACCTGACCCATCTCGTGTGTTACACGTTTAGGATTTACTGACTGAAAGCACTCTAGACGGCTCACACTGTGGTCAAAACATTTGTTTAATCGCTGTAGTCTGAATAGCATATATAACATTTGTTTAGGAAATCATACAGCTAAACATTCTATTAAGCACACATATCTACAACAATTCGTTCGTTGCACTGGCACCACGATAAAACCAGCTAAATCTCTATCTGAAGAAATTAAGAATGGTGCCACTACTTGCCAAATGTGTTCATTCGTTTATTATTATCTTTGTTTGGTGGCAGGTAAATATGTATTATACTGAATGCATGGAGACGATCTCAATTGAAAGGTAATGTCAAACATAGGAACGGAAGCAAGGAAATTCTCCCCCGAGGAGTGGCTGCACAGTAATAAACGTTTGTTATTTTGTAAAAGGTGATGTACAATGATCTAAATTAAATATACTATATTTCGTATTTTAATCATCGTTGCTGTAACATATTTCCTTTATAAATTGTAGAAAACGGGAATTGGTACAGACCAATAAATCGTTATATTTCACTTTCAGACTTGAAGAGTTATTGGTAGGTATTTTATTTCCACACAGCGATGTCTATATATGTAGCAAAAATGACATATTTTATTTCATCGCCAAATCGTGCATTTCCTCAAATATTAAGGTCACGACAGTAACAGTTTAGGTATGGATATTTTCTTTAAACAATTAAGATGTATGTCATAGAGTAACACAACTAAATTCAGTGTCGTAATGTCTGTAAAACAGTCATTCGGCTAACCAAAGTGTTGTACATCCCCTTTAAACAAAGACAGTTCGTCGATATCATATTCTTAATAGATCGCCCCATTTATGAATTGAATCGTCTATACGGTAACATATTTGATGAATGTGTTTGTTTGTTTCCTCGTATATCCTGGCGTGCCAAGGGGCCATACATTTGTACATTTTCGTAATTCTCCCGGGGGTAGTTCGTAGTTACGAACAATTGTTCGCAATGTTACGTCTCTTTTATACTATTGTTCCGAGTTACGTTATCTATGTTAAGCGCCTAAGTCTTACGGTACGAACGCAGATATACCGTGTGTGTGTATGTGTGTGTGTGTGTGTGTGTGTGTGTGTGTGTGTGTGTGTGTGTGCGTGTGCGTGTGCGTGTGCGTGTGCGTGTGCGTGTGCGTGTGCGTGTGCGTGTGCGTGTGCGTGTGCGTGTGCGTGTGCGTGTGCGTGTGCGTGTGCGTGTGCGTGTGCGTTTGCGTGTGCGTGTGCGTGAGCGTGTGCGTGTGCGTGTGCGTGTGCGTGTGCGTGTGCGTGTGCGTGTGCGTGTGCGTGCGTGTGTGTGTGTGTGTGTGTGTGTGTGTGTGTGTGTGTGTGTGTGTGTGTGTGTGTGTGTGTGTGTGTGTGTGTGTGTGTGTGTGTGTGTGTGTGTGTATGTGCGTATGTGTCTGCGTGCTTGCGGTGCATGTGTGTACGTGCGGTGCGTGCGTACGTTTGTCTTCAGCAAGTCAAAGCAGGTTAAGGTGGCCGATTACCCTGAAATAAAAGTAATGAAACTTTAAATGGCATAGATTGATCTCAAAAGCCCAAATAGCAAAAACAAAGTCGGATGGTCCCGTGCACATTTCTTTAATTTATGACATAGTAACAGCTACTTCAGCAGCAAATTAGCAAAAATAGCCATAACATTATATCTATTTACCGATCAAATATAAAGCTTGCAGGAATTTAGCAATTTGAAGAGTTCATACTACATGAAGCATAATATGTCAAATTCGCATAAAAATGGTAAAATTAACTATTTTAAGTCAATTAAGTCAAGTCACGAAAAAAACATATATAGCTCAATTTCAACCATATTCAATATTTGAGACACAAGGCATAATGTAACTTCAGTAAAACTTGGCTAAAATGTTCATTTATTATTTATCTATATAACAGGACAGTACATGTTTTAATACCTGACATAGTAACAGCAACGTCATGAGCCAAATTTCCAAAATACTGAGCTCTGGTCATAATCAATCATGACACGAGATTTATTTACTATTCATATATAACACTTGCAGGAATATTGCAATTTGATATGATAATATCATATAAAGCATAATATGTCACATATGCATAACACATTTTTAATTTTATATAATTTATTAAGTCACGGAAAAATATATCAATTTCGACAATATTTACTTAATATTTGACCAACAAGGATTAATGTATCTTCTGTAAAATTTTGCATAAATGTTCATCTAATATTTTTCTATGTAAAAAGGGGTGCGGGTTCCCATACACTTTTTTATATTTGTTACAGTACCAGCTACTTCAGCAGCAACATTAGCTAGACTGTTTTCAGCAGCCAAATTGTACCCACAAGGAATAATGTGATTTCAATAAAAGTTGGCCGAAATGTTAACTTAGTATTCCCCTGCATTCACATAGAAATAAACTAAGGAAGTGCCGGGCAAAAACGTAGGATTTTTTTAAATCACACGAGTTCCGAAAAAAAATTTCTGCAACGAATTTACAGCACATGTTGTTCGCTAGAAGGCGCTACTTGTACATTACGTTTAAATTAAACTTTTTTTATATTACAAAAGCATGAATTAGTTGTGTTTATATATAGGGGATACATTTTGTGTTGATTTCATGTCACGACTACGATGCGCAGACCGATGCTTGCTTGATTTCAATTTAGTCGGCTATCTTAAGAACAACGCGGAATTAGAATTACTGTGTAGGCGCTCGTGTATTCTTTGCATGCGGCGAGGGGTAGGCATGTCGTAATTATGTACGTTGTTTCGTACATCAAAGTGGCCAAAGTTGCATATATAGTTTTAAAAAACCTGGCTCTGAGCAGATAACAGTTATACACGTCTAATTAACACAAAGCGCCACTCGTAGACATCAAACACACAGTTTCTAGGCATGAATATTATTTTCAACCTTCTACGGCTGGCGGTCAGACCACACTTAGAATGTATGTGTTCTGATGATGTTGAACTATTAGACAATGATTTGATAATTTCTGGTGACGCCTGTTTCACACTGTGAGCTGCGATTGAGTCCATTTTTGTGTCAAGCTAGAAAAACAGTCAATCACATTCACGAGATCTTTTTAAATATTATGCGTGGTAAAACTGTGTATTTGATGGTGGGCGTATGCATTACGCGTTACGGTTACGTGTGGTTGGGCTGACACAATCCGAGTTGTCACAGTATCACTCAATGATGTACTCCACATTAATGAAAGCGCTGAGGAAGTTTCCTCTCCAGTTCACATGCCCTGATCTGCCTCACTGGTGGAATGCAACGGAATGAAGAGCAGAACATTTGTCACCAGTGAGATTGGTATGAAGGATAAGAAAAAGTTAAAAAAAGATAAGTATTCAGGCGAAGGCGACATGTAACTACACTTCCTGTTGGTCTATTCCCCTCCGCCTCGCGATGATATGCGTTTTCATAGACGATGTTTGATTAGCCTATGACAATATAAACAACACGTTGCCAACGACAGCACACAGTTGCAGTTTCACACATCTGACACACCATAACCTTTGGAACGACTTGAAATTAGTGTCACATGAGCAGTGACGATAGGTATACGTAATCGTCGCGTGATGTCAGTGTAGTTCATACCACATATCGATACAGATGGCTCTCGAGATATACTGGTTATCTCTGTGCGGCAACAGCTCGCTGTACGATGCGTTCTGGGTAAGATCGTTTCTGCAATTCGCATTGTGGATTATTTATTTGTGAAATCACTTTTGTGCTTGCGTAAGGAACGTATATAGACATGTAGGGATGATATGCCAATATATGAAGAAACAGGTGTTTCAAAAGGAGAATCATATTAAATGGTGTTGAAAATTGAGTGCTTATTGTTTTTAGCTTCAGGTTAGCAACAACACTGCCACATTGGTAAAGTGCCACGAAATGCAGCAAAGGAAGCCAAGTTCAAATTGTTCACAATCACGTGGGTTTTAATCGAGACGTAAATGCCATTGCCATTGCCAGCGAGGCATGTCTCACTTAAACATTAAATCGCAACTTCTTCGTAGACACCTGCGCTGAGGAATTATCAATATTACGACGTAATAACGTATAGCCATTTGGAATGGACGATCATTAATCGTTGTGCGCATGAGTGTGTGTGTGCGCGCGCGCGTGTGTGTGTGTGTGTTTGTGTGCACGAACCACAATATAGTCTAGTCTTGTGTGTCGAGGTTTACAGTGTGATTAAGGATGATTTACAAGTAGGTGTACTCTAGTATGTGCACTGATTGTCAGTCGTGAATTCATTAATGCCAGCCACTTGTTCTAGCTGTATCTACGCAACATCTATATCCCTCATCCCTCTTTTGACAGTAGATAAATGTAAAAACTTGTCTTCAATGCGCTAGGTCAAACCGGTCAAACCGGCAGACAAAGCAGACCCCAAATCATAGTTTAGTTAAACGAGACCGTAACCAAGCAATGTTAGTTGTAAAGTAGTCATGGTGTCGCAAATGAAAATGAGTGGCAACATTGATAGAAATCAATTGTTTGGACCA
>OY759264.1:13090237-13242737 GCA_963662155.1 Lamellibrachia columna | reverse complement strand
TCATTAACTCCCCTGTTTCAGGACGACACGTCTGGAACATTTCGCTTGGTGATCTTCTACGTCAGCTACGCAATGTTCCTCCTCCAGTATGTTCTTTCCTTCTTCGTCGACCACGTCGAGAAGGCGGGCAAAACGAAAACACAGGACGAGCACAGCTTATTGTTAGGCGAACAAAATGACGACATCGTTGACGCCGTGAGTTGGATTATAATTGCAGTTATGGTTAATACTACATAATAAGTCAGTGAGTTCGACCACGGCATCTAATGTTACGATAATATGTGTCTTAATTTCAGAAAACGTCTCCAGAAGCCGATGCAAACTTCCCTTCACGCTTGCTTTTCTTGTGGATTACGAGGTTAGATAATTTTGTTCTAGAGAAAACGTCTATGAAAATCGCCTGAAAGAATATGGCTTAACTACACCATATATAAATTAATTAAGATGAGATCATATAAAGCGTTAGTGAATGAACAGTGGAGATTGGATATAGAAAAGTATTCATGCTCACCTAGAACATCAATAAATGGAACAAATTGTCTTTCTTTTGAATGTGTTTATACACAACATTGAAAACTATCTCAAAGGCGCGGGGTTATATGAATAACTGATGAACCAACTGCTTCCTTGTCCACTTGACATCTGTTTGTTTCGTTGGATGACAATGTATCTTAATAAGTGTTGCGAAATCTTGCTAAGACGTGACGTGCACACGCATACATTTGGTCACAGGTTATCGTATATTATTATATTCGTATACGTTTCTTGTGAATACTCCTGCAAATTATTAGTTTCTGTGGTGTATTTGGTCAGACTGTACACGAGCATGTTGCTTTTTTCAGGTTCCTGATCAGGGGTTACCGCAAGAGTCTGCGGTTCGATGATCTCTACGATATCGATCAGGGACAGAAATGCAAGAACCTCGTGGAAAGGTTCGAGCGTGCCACAGATAATATACAATCGAACATAAATAGGTAAGTTGTGCGTATGCGTTGACGCAGACAACAGTAGAACACGCAATGGTACAGTTATTTCCCTGAGCCATCCAATGTTCTAGTGATGCCGTTGGTTGCAAAGTATATGATGGATGTTCATTACGTTTTTTATTATAATAAACTGTTTGAAGTTGAATTGTGCAGAAGGTTTCATATTTGTATTGCAGATCAGTCGCCATAGAAGAAACATATTTATTTGTTAACATTATGGTAATAGAAAAAATATTGTTTTCGCGTCAAATAATAAAAATATTGTAAACATTGGCTAAAACTGCGATTGGTAAGAACTAAGAGTTGGCATCATAACACAGTAACTGATTTTGAAGAATACGTTTCAATATATCGATATACAATTGTTCTTGTTAGTGTCATGTAAGAAAATGTGGCAAACTAAACGTACACTCGTTGTGTGCTACACGTACACTCGTTGATGCTACTTTCGTTTATTCAAACTGATGTGAAATGTGTTCTATGCAGCATACAGTGCAATGCAGCATACAACGCACACATTGCGCGTTTCTTGATATTTCGTGTGTGTATTGACTGCTCGATAAGAACGCAGTGACCTTCGTTGGCGTTGCTTTGAATTTCCCCTGATGAGTGGAAACGGTTGAACATCTGAAATATAGAAACAAAATATTATGATAATTGCAATTTAATGTATTTAAATTATTCAACTATAATAATATTATTGTTTTTGGTGTATTATATTATATGTTATATATAATATAATTTTAAGGTTATAATTATCGTCCCGCTGACTGCGTGTTGAAATGGAAAACATCTAGCGCCGTATTTTATGCGAAAGGACCCGAAAGCTATAAAAGCATTATCAAAGTAACACTTTCGGGTTAATGTGGAACAAAATCAATTCAAACAAATGAGATAATAAATAGTATGCTTTATTCACAGTAAGACACACACTAAATTCCTTGTGCTCGCTACACAATCGTTTGCGCCGAGATCACTATGCCCGTTGTGCTCTGAGGCCGAAGTTACCAGAGTGGCGGGCCGAACTCTAAAAAAAAGATGTCCGAATTCACCGTGAGCCGAAGTCACCTGTATCAGCGCCGACAGCTGGTAGCTCGCTTCTATCCTAGATGGACCGTGATCTTCGACCTTCTATGGATTGGTGGCATCAACATAACTTCCACTACTGGGACTAATGTGGGCATACCAACCTCTTTCAAAGATATTTTAGCACCCGAATAACCCAGGGCTACCACCTTCTCTGGTCCGGATCGCAGTCGAAGTTTTCTCGAAGCAGGTAAAGCCGGCTGTGCTTCGTCGGTTTGACGCTTGCTTTTTTAAAACAAAGTTGGCTCCGTAGGGAACTTAAACCAACTACATGTTATTATATTCTTACTACTGTTTGTGTTGCAATCACATGCAGCACAATGAACCATTCTGACGCTTCTAAACATCCGTTATATCTGTCAATGGTACGGTGAATGAGTGGAAGGTCCCGGTCTCGATGCACTTTCTTATTATCACTGACGTCACGTCGAAGCTTGCCGATAAGCGTGGGAAAAATATGCGTAATCGAGGCAGGCCGGTAGAACAGATATTATTTGGAATGTTTAGTTAATGGAATTGTAATGAATTTTTCGTGTTGTGGAAACGGAAATATATGACAACATGTAATATAATCTGATTTCAAGCAATCGTTGTTGTTATTCCTTTTAACCTTTGGTGAATTCTTGCATACCGCAGTATCCAGTACGTGGGACCGCTTAGCGCCATACACACGTCACCCCCGGCAGATCTGTTCATAGCAACACTAACTTGACCTCTATGGGATTATTGTTCGAACAATATACGTACACATATATACACAACTGTCTATAGCCATGTATTCATTACTACAGCTGCATGAGCTAAGGCAACGTGGAGGAACGAAACTACTCAAGCTTCCAAACAGCATCAAGATGATTCGAACACCGGTTCTCTCGACTTCATCAGAATAAAAAAGAGATTACTAATGTACCATCGAATGACATACTTTATCAGACAAATACCTGTGTTGCAGTCGTGAGGATGGGAAGGACATTACGACGACTGTTTCACTGTTCCTGGCGTTGGCGTGGACGCTGAAAGGTTGGATGATCCTTTCCACGTTTTGTCGCTTTGTCGCATCGGCATTGCTCTTCGCCAATCCGCCCATTCTCAGGTACATACAACTCCGCTATTAAACAATGTAAGCACCTACCTGATTATTCAGATCCGCCAACCAGTTTGTGTTGATTATCCCGCAATGCCACAGTGAACGGTCGCAGTCGCTTCTGTGTGGAAGAGCCGACACTTTGGAATGCTCGTTGCCGCTTTCAAAGCAATTTTATAGACACATCTTTTTCCATGCGGCAGCTGTAGACAGCAGCTATGTTTTTGTTTGTGACATGAACTTTTATATGGCTATTTACTTAACATAGCTTAACTTATTTTAACTTAATTTTAAACTTATTTTAAACTAATTTTAACTAATGTTGTTTATTAATTTTTACTTATTTGTCTTATTTTAACATTGGTTTAACCGTGTACATGGCGAATTACATAAAACAATTATTAATTAATTAATTAATCATTATTTGTTATTATTATATGTTCACCCGTCCGTACTCGGGTACCTACAACTAAGTTGTGGTTGATTGAATGACTGACTAATTGAGTGAAATATTGATTGATTGATTGATTGATTGATTGATTGATGTATTTTCGTACTCTTGTATATCTGTATTTTTTTATGTATTTCTGCATTGATGCACGTATATATTGATGTATTTATTATTTGAATATACTGCCGCTTTGCTTACTCGTTTCGCTGTAGGTTGCTGATCGTATTCGTGAGGAGCCAGGACGGGTATATGTGGCAGGCCATCACTTACGCGGTCTTGTTATGTCTCTCCAAGTTTGCCTTCTGTGTCTTCATTCACTGGTGGCGGTACGCAGTCTACCTGGCATCGATGCAAGCCCGGACCATCCTCAACGCAGTCGTCTACCGGAAGGTAAGATTAGGGAAGAACGGAGCTATTTGTCCACTGTGGCTTGTTGTTACAAAGCCGTTTTACGACAACATACCACTAATGTGGACTTATATTCCATTCACAACTGTTTGTTATGTAAGAATTCGTGGAAAATGTCCCCAATGGTAAAGGACAACGAAAAGCATAATATATGAAACTGTGAACAGCTACAATGTCATAAGCATTGTGTATAAGATGCAAAGTGTACATGATTGCTAAATTTCAGGAGGCTACATCTGTATATTTAGGACCGTGAATTGTAACTCCAGAAACGGCTGCTAAGAAAACAAAGGCAACAAAAGATAATAAATCACCGGGAGTGGATGGAATTCCTCCAAAACTATTGATGGAAACAGTATAACAAATCAGTATACCACTTGCAAGAGCACTCAACTTATCATTAAAAGAGGGGTTTGTTCCTTTTGAATGGAAAGAAGCAAACATTATACCATTATTTAAAAAGGGTTCGAGAAATAAGTCAGAGCATTACAGACCTGTGAGTTTAACGTCAGTGATTTGTAAATTATTAGAAATGTTAATTAAATACCATATGGTGGACTTCCTTGTTAGGCATACATTATTAAATTCATCTCACTAAAATCGAGGTCATGCTTTTTTGGAAGAAATCACTAAGTGGATTAACGAGGGATCGCCAGTAGATATTATCTACTTAGATTTTCAGAAAGCTTTTGACAAAGTGCCACATCAAAGATTACTATTTAAATTAAAAGCCCATGGTATCGGGGATGACTGGATAGAACAATGGCTGACTGACCGAAGACAGCGTGTTGTAGTAGATGGAGAAGTTTCAAACTGGACATCAATTTTGAGTGAGGTACCACAAGGATCAGTATTAGGACTTTTATTATTCTTAATGTATATCAATGACTTGACGACAATATAACAAGTAACGTACTCAACTTTGCAGATGACACAAAGTGTTTAGAAAGTTTAACACAGATAGTGATAAACAACATTGACAAGATAATCTAGACAGACTAGTGAATTGGTCTGAGAAATGGCAGATGTTGTTAAATTTTGGGAAATGTAAATGCCTACATACAGGACATGGGAACTTGGATGTAAACTATAAAATAGGAGATACCGTTCTGGGTACTACTGTAAAAGAAAAGGACTTAGGAGTTACAATAAGTGTTGATATGACATTTTCAGAACTGTGTGGTATTGCAGCTTCAAAGGGTAATCAAATTCTTGGGTTGATTAGGAGAAATATAACTTACAAGGATAACAAGCTAATTATACCTCCATATAAAGCAATATTTATACCTCTTTAGAATACTGTATACAAGGGTGGATACCATATCGTAATAAGAAATATATATATACGCTTGAACGCATATAGAGGAGAGCATTTAAAATTATTCCAGAACTGAGAGACCTTAGTTATGAAGAACGCTTGACAGATTGTGCTTTAACAACTCTGGAGACAAGGAGGTTAAGAGGAGATCAGATTGAAGTGTTTAAGATATTGAATGGGTATGGAAATATTGATAGAAATATGTTTTTTCTCTCTCAATAAAGATAGCAGGACTGGAGGACATGAGGTAGAGTTAGTAAAGGATCAGTGCAGATTGGATATCAGAAAGTACTCATTCTCACACAGGACAGTAAATGAATGGAACAAATTATCAACGGATTGTATAACCGCTAGCAGCGTTAAGTTAAAATAAAAAAAAACAAGTTGGACACATATCTCAGGACGGCGGATTACACGTAGACGAACACTGGTAGACTCTCGATAAGTCAATGGCTTCCATGTCCAATTGCCATCTGGGCCTTTGGCTTGGATGGCAAATCTTGTTAAATAATCCAATTAATTTAATAACAGTAATATGTACGAGTGACACATGCTTTGCGATCCACGCGTCCCTCGTCTATCCACTTAGTGAATTCGTCACAAAAAGAAAAACATATTTAATAAGCTTGATCTCGCTTTAGCAATCCATATTGAAATGGATTAAGTAATGTATGCCTAATAAGGAAGTTCACCGTACGCTCTATTATTTATCTCGTCTAATTATTTACAAATCACTGATGTTAAACTCACTGTTTGCTTCTTTAAAATCAAAAGGAACCACTCCCTCTTTTAATGACAAGTAGCAAGTGGTATACTCATTTTTTATTCAGCTTCCAATAGTAGATTTGGCGGAATTCCATCCACTCCAGGTGACTTGGCATCCTTCATTGCCTTTATTTTCTTAGCTACCATATCTGGAGTTACAAATAACTGCCCCAAATAGTCTCATTTAGCCTCTTGAAATTTAGCAGCTGGCACTGATAAACACTGAATTCAAGTATCCAGATAAGTCTTCTAAAATTCAAACTTTGCTTCGTACGTTTTGTTTACTCCTGGCATATGCAACAAACTCTTGCTGTCATGTTTTATGTTATATGTTAATTGTTGTCAGTTGTTCCCTTCCTATCTGCGTTATTAGTGCCTATGTGTACTAGAATAAATCCTCTCTTGCGAGGACCCATGGTTTTCTCCACCCGTTCTGTGATAGCTTCTGTCTCCACCCGTCCTGACACCTTATCTCCTCTCAACCTCCTCCCTTGCTGAGGTGAGCTCTCACTAGTAACTCTGTCATCGCCTCCCCCACTTTGTCGTTCACTGCCCACCACCGGAACGACTGGCACAACCCACCTCTTCCATTACTTTAACATATAATTACTACCAATGCTAAAACGAGCTGCCTCAGCCGATCCATCTCCACCTCTAGTCCCTTCATCTTCGCACATCCCCTACACTGAAAGTAGAAATTGTCCACCTGAACCTCAGGCTCACAACCAGGACTTGAACCTCAGCCCAGGAATCACAACCAGGACTTGATGAAGTCCACCCAGTTGTTACATTTATCGCCTACTAAATGTTTGTGGCCTTTACCTGCTGTTTGCAGATTAAAAAATGGTTAGATTGTGTTAGATTAATGTTGTTTACAATGGTATCTCCTTACTACGTTAGCCTAAATAAGAATGTTCCTGTGTTCAAAATAATACTTCTAGCTGGATTATTTAGGAACTAATTTAATTTTGTCGATAACATACTAGCTAACTATGTTATATCTGGTAAGCTCGCGTGAACCCAAAAAAGCCTGTGACCTAGCGAATGCGCAGAACAATAATGTGAACAAACCAACAAGACTTGTGTATACCAACTTAAGCTGAAATCTTGTTGTTTACACTTTTTACCAAAAATGCTACAACTATGGCAAATATTACATTATATATGCAATTGTAATTGATGTAATTTTATAAATTTATGTGATATATATATATATGATATATATATATATATATATATATAGTTACATATATAATTATATATGTATACACACATATATAGTCCCAGAAACTTGCTCTTGGTACAGATTGACGTATTTATTTTGGTGTGTATATATATATATATATATATATATATATACACCAAAATAAATATGTCAATCTGTACCAAGAGCAAGTTTCTGGGACTAAGTTACTCTAATACTCTTGCTTTTAACAAAAACTGTTTCTTTATATATTTCAATACTTATTTTTTTTTCATTTTGTGTCAATACTAATGTTCTTTATACTCAACTGATATGCTGTTTTTAAGGATCTTTTCCAGCGAATAAACTAATGACTGAATTAATGAACTGTACGCAAACCCTATTGTTATTTGTGTCCTGGAATAACTTACTCAAAAATACTGCCTTTGAATAAATGTTAGCAAAAACGGTTTCTGAATATATGTCTATAACAAGTTTATGTATAATATATGTGTAATAGTAATACTTATTCTAATCAATATTCCATTTTGGGGCAATTCCCTAATCTAACTTTACTCTAGAACTGAAAAGAAACTCTATTTTTTCTCGCTGATTTTCCTTCCGGAGTCCGGGACTAACTTACACTGAAATTTTGCTTCTGACTAAATGCTAACAAAACTGTTTCTAAATACAAGCCTGTAATAAGTGTATCTATAATATATGCGATACTAATACTCGTAATATTATTTCCGCAAACATGGACTCATTATAATTGTTATTTCTGAAATCTAGCGCTTTTTTCAGGCTCTGCGGCTCTCGAGCACGGCGAGACACGGGCGCAGCGTTGGTGAAACGGTCAACCTGGTGTCGGTCGACTCCCAGAAAGTCGAAGAAATGATCACTTACTTCGACTCGTTGTGGAACATGCCGGTCTGCCTTGTCGTCTGCACGGTCTACCTGTGGCACATCGTCGGCCCCGCGGCCCTCGCCGGGCTGGTCGTACTCGCTGTGCTCATCCCAACCAATGCCGTCTTCCTCGGAGGCAAGATCGGCCAGTACCAGGTACCGGTGTAGTTAGTGGCGTATTTAGGAAGGGGTGTGGCAGTGGTTTCAACTTCCCTGTTATGGAGGATAATCTCCCATCTCCAAGCTGTTTCTGTGGCCATCTACCCACCAATTTTGAGTGTCCTCGTCCCACCTCTCACCAATCCTACCTTCCACTTCCCACCATTATTTAGGAACAACATCCCACTTCTCACGTCCTGTGACACCCTACTCTTTAGACCACCTCCGGCTTAAATGTTTGATTTTTCGTGCGCAACCTGTTGCACATGCTAACCACGCAAACTATTGGCAGACTAAACTTGCTCCCTCCCCCTTGTGAGATTCCAGATACGCTATTAGGTGTAGTAAGTTAAAAACGCTCCCCTAAAAACACTACTATAGTTTTTTTATGAACGTTCAAAAGACTACACTACTACGCGCTACTGACAAGAACATGTCATACGCCATGACGTTTATTGTATGATTTTAGGCACTTTTTCACGAGCGATTTTGTTATCCTAATCTCGCCACTCCCGATTTGAGTTTTACATAAATGTCACGACCTGCTATTGGTCGCTTGTTGGACGCAAGTTCAACATCGGGGTCAACTAGTGGTTAATCAGATACAATGCTTCCACAAACATTCGTTTCAACAACAATAGTTTCATGTTCTCGCGCGACACCGTGTCGGTCGACTAATTGGTAATTAACCTCTCGTGCAAACCTGTCTTTGCTATATAGTCGAAATTGCAGCATTAGGAATCTGCAGCATTATGTGTAAATTGACGAGACTGTCATAGTTGTTCATGTTATCTTGTTGTCACAGACTCTACGGATGAAAATTAATGATTCACGGATGCGGCTTACAAACGAAATTCTAAATGGAATTAAGGTAACATAGTTGCACGAAATATACACTTGTTTCAATTTAATATAAGTATCATACATGCGCAAACAGCATAACAACGACACATATACAACAAATGACTGTTGTTTAACAATTTTTTTTGAAATATCATGCACAGCAGAGGCTGCTTACCAATATATCTTAGTCACTGTTTAAAGATTGTGAAGGATATCATATAACAGCACCCATTTTATTTACTTCAATTAACTGTTGAATTACCGACATGACTGACAGTCGTATCCCAAGATGCCTGCAATTTTCCGTAACAATACATACATATGATTATCTGATCCTTGTAGGTACTCAAATTCTATGCGTGGGAGACACTTTTTCAAAAGAAGTTACTACAAATTCGCAAGAAAGAGCTGACGCTACTGCGAAAGGTCGCATGCGTTAACGTCATTACAGCAGTCACGTGGTTCCTGTCGCCATACCTCGTATGTACAACAGTCAAGAAGGCATAACAGATGCATGTAAACACGTAGAACTATTTTGATATGTTGATAGGACCTTTTAATGTTCACTTTTGCTTGGCCTACAGTTGTTTAATCAAGTTGTATACATACCATACTGAACATCTTATACAGTTTTATATTTATTTATTAGTATTTATATGTATGTCAGACATCTAAACAACATCACTAATAATAATGATAATAATTTTTTTTTTATAAAACTATTACTACTACTACTACTAATAATAAAAATAACAATAATAAAAACATTAACACCAAACTAGTAACAATAATGATAATACTCGTTCTAATTATGATGATGATGATAATATTAATAATAATTATGGTTATGGTGGTGGTGATGATGATGGTGGTGATCGTGATGGTGGTGATGATTCCATAATAATAGTACTAATAATAATAATAATAATACATTTTAAACACTATGCCTTGTCCAGATATCATTGGCGATATTCGCGGCGTACGTGGTGTCGTCAGACGACCACGTGCTCACAGCCGAGACGGCCTTCATGACTCTGTCTCTCATCAATACCCTCGCCTACCCCACGTCGCTGCTTCCCATGACTGTCAAGAATATTGGACAAGTACGACAACGACGATACTGGGAGGCAGCTAAAGGCCGTTTCACACGAGTCATGTTTCCACAGAATTACCGGGAGACACCGTGCTTCCTAGATCTTTACTCGTCCCACTCTCGATTTGAGTTTTAATACAATTACATCACAATTATATTGCAATGACGTAATAAGCACATCGCAATAACGTCACAAACACGTACTTTTATTCTTAGGTGTCGTACATGTTATGAATATAGTGTATTCTCTCAGATACAATGGTAAAAAAACTGGCCTCGCTAATCGGTCTTGCGTGGGGTTTACACGGCTGAGGTTACCATGTATACCTACATGTGGAAAATCACCCGAAAAGCTGCCAAGTCAACCGTCTACACGTTCGAATTTCGCAAATGAGATATTATTATTAATACATTCAATTATCTCAAGTACTTCTCTCAAATGTTTCCTGAAGAATGTTGATAGAATGTAAACACTGTGTGTTCTGTTTAAGGGAGTCGTGTCACTGAAACGCATTGCAGAGTTTCTCTCGCTTGATGAAATACCTGCCAACGAGAATAGTACCACCAGAACGACGAAAGGTTAGAACGCGTGGTTCTTTCTATGTTGACTGAACCACCATTTTACTGTGTTTTGTTGGTAATGTATTATGATGCTTATGAATCGCGGTCCTAATAGAAGGAGAGGATAGCGAGCTATGCAATAACAATAGTTATATAAAATATGTTATACACGCACGCACGCACGCACGCACGCACGCAAACACAAATACAAACGCTCATAAAACACACGCTCACAAACACACACACACACACACACACACACACACACACACACACACACACACACACACACACACACACACACACAAACACACACACATACATACACACTCATACACACACACAAACACACACACACACACACACACACACACAAACACACACACACGCGCGCGCGCACGCACGCATGCACACACACACACCAAACGTTCTTCACTAATGTATGTGTGTGTAATATATATATATATATATATATATATATATATATTGTGTTTTCAGTTGATGCTGATGTGATAATAATGGAGAGTGCAACTTATAGCTGGGACGGAGTAACGCCTGTGCTCAGAGGGTACGTCTGGCTAATGTATATAACAACGCACCATTGGATTTCACTGTATCTGCTATTCCAGAACTCGACAATATCATGTTGCTTAAGTATCATTAAAATCAGATGCATATATATATGATTAAAATAAGACTTTCAAGAAACCCCAGTTGTGGGTTAAAGTTGCTCTCTCCAACTTAATTACACGTTATGTTAGCAAAATATATTGATTATATTGAAGACGATTTTCAGAGAGTATCAGTTGATAGACACTAAGCTAAATTGTTAACTGATTACCTGAATTTAAACAATGGCATATGCATTTAAAATCGGCTAGTTGTGTGTTGGTTCTGGCTGCTATGTAGATATACGATGTATCTTGGTAGTTCTCCCGCTAATTTAAATGTAGCTTGTTATACACACTCTATGTAATGAACGAATCTTTATTTTTAACAACAACAGTAGACAAACATAATATAAGCAGCTATGTCAGAACAACATTACATAACCATAAAAGTGTCTAAAAAGGGACAGGAACAATATTGTACGCATGTGACAGATAGTTTTCAGAACATAGTACATCAGTACTTTAAACCATTGCAGAATATAATGGTATACTGATGTACTGCCATCTATGATACATCGACCAAACAATAGCGTGCGAGTGTGTGAGTTTGTTTTATGTTTGTTACGGATACAACGATTGGCTCGTTCATTTCAGAATTGATTTACAAATACCACGTGGAAGTCTCGTGGCAGTTGTCGGTCACGTGGGCAGCGGAAAGTCGTCAATGCTGTCGGCCATACTGGGTGAAATGGCTCGACTTTCAGGCATATGTGCCGTGGAGGTAAATTAGTTTGTATTACCGTTTGCGATGGTGTTGTAACGCGGGAGTCTCGCGTTTTGCAGCAATAACAAGAGAGTGTGATGACGCCAACGAATCAACTCAAAGTCTACTACTTTTGTTCGTAAAACAGTCGACGCCATCATTCCTCCGCTCCTGCAATGCAAGTACAATGTGTAGGCCACTGTTCCAGGAATAAAGCAGTGGTGAGAGAGCTGGTTCTTTGCAAGCAAAGCATGGACAGATTAGACATATGGTGCCCTGTCTGATGTATCCAAAACTACCCGGGTCTGAATTCGGGAAATTAGTGAAATTGAAAAAAAGGTTATGCAAAAACACAAACCAATGTACAAGTACCGTGAACATTTTATTTGCCCCTCCCCCAAAACGATTATAATGATGATGTGTTCATATTGTAGGGCTCACTGGCCTATGTACCGCAGCAACCGTGGATACAGAACGTCACTCTGCGAGACAACATCCTGTTCGGGCGGGTACACGTCGCAGCAAGGTACCAGAAAGTCGTGTCTGCCTGCGCCATGCTTCCAGACCTGCAGATACTGCCGGCCGGCGACATGACAGAGATCGGCGAGAAGGTAGCAATCTTGTATTATCGCCAACATTAAGCGACAATCTAAAATCTGTTAGTATTGCCATTTACTACGATGTCAGGGCGGGATTAAATGCGGGCATGGTGTATGTCCTCTAATCGAATGCAGACAATTAATATTTATTCGCATTTTGTAAGAAATATACAAATGCGATGCATCGCGCTGGTTTCTGTTTCATCCATTGTTGGATGTCTAGTATATTTTATATGATCAATAAACCAATATCGCATAAACATACCCACGCTACATATAATATATAATTATTGAACGTAAACAAAGGAATGATGTTGGATATGAGTAAATGCATTACATGGAGAACGATGCATTATGATACATGATGATTGTGTGTATTGTTCACATCTGTTTCTTTAGTTTTTTAGATACACCTGCATAAGTGGCCATGCGGGCATACCCCAACCTACTTGACGTGTTGCGCTCAGACTTTAAAGAGACGGCCGTTAGGCTGCGATCGGACACACACCTTGTGAGGCTCAGGCCGGACGAGATTCGAGGGGGGGACTTATTGCGACAATATAAGTATTATTTATGTCACATAAACAGTACTCGATCATTCAATGTTTACTTGTCGTGTCCAGGGGACTAATCTGAGCGGTGGACAGAGACAGCGGTTGAGTCTGGCCCGAGCTGTCTACCAGGACACGGACGTCTATCTCCTCGACGATCCGCTCAGTGCTGTCGACGTCCACGTCGCCAAGCATCTCTTCCAGCACGTCATCGGACCAACCGGCCTGCTCGCTGATAAGGTAGGCCGCGGTCACTGGCACATTGTTTTGTGGTGCGTATTGGATAGAACGCCAGACTCTCAATTGAGGTAGTCTATGTTCAAATCGTCATATTGTCGTTCAGAAGCTTGGGCAATTTCGTTAATTCCACGTTGCTCCAGTTCACTCAGCTGTGTGATTTAGTATCTGTCAGTGGTGGATATGTGAACGAATAATCTTTGCGCAGTAATTGCAGCGTGGCTGTATTCTTCCCAGAGAAGGGTTCAGTGCTTTCATCAGCCACAAGGACGGGATACTGCGATATATAAGACAGTATCATTACCAATGTTTAATTACTTAATATATCATCTTCCTGCACTGACGTCGCACACCCGTCACGCACAGGTATCGTCAGTTCCCTCTATCATGGGCTCTTGTGCCCCATTTCAACCCTGTATCTGTCAGTTCATCTTCCATGGTTCGTCTACATTTGTGTTGGTCTGCCCCGTTTCTCTCCTGTTCGGGGTTTAAAATCAATGCAGTTTACGCTTGTAGGTCATATGCCATGTTGAAGGCATACCTAGCCGTTTTCACCACATCCTCTTCAAGATGATGAATGTTCTCATGTCTTGACGTTTGGTGGAGTCTGCTGTTGGAGGCGGTCTCAGGCCAATACACTTAACAACGTGTTGTTGTAATTGGATATGAAAAGAAATGTAATACAATATGGTTGTTGTTCCTCTTCATTCCCTTTGTAAAGGGTTGAGGCCGACTACTTATTGCACTGCTGCACTGCTTTGTTTGTTGTCATTTCCCACTTATCCCCATCATCAGCGGTTTCCCTCCACTTTTCATCTCTCTCCGTCTTTATCATATCCTTCGATGACTTGACGAATGTGCGCTCTCTACCTTAGACACGGATCCTCGCCACGCACAATGTCACAGTGTTGCCGATGGTTGACCGCATCGTCGTCCTCCACGAGGGTCGGATTGTTGACGTCGGGACCTACGAAGAGGTTTCAACTACGAGTGAGACGTTTGCCAGACTGCTGAAGGCCCAGAATGAGGAGACGGCTAAAGTGGAAGCGGGTACTCTATGTCTTCCCTAAACACGCACCCACGCTCGCACGCACGCTAGCACTCACGCATGCACGCACGTTTTCCGTTATCTCATGTATGCTACTATAAAAAAATTCATTTATATAAATCAATAACAATGCATTCCTGTTAATTTATTTATGTCGTTTTACCTGTTACTCATTCCACATGTCAGATATCGAGTACATTGCTATTTTTAGATGGAGGATCGCAATCAGAACTAACTGTTTCGTCGGCGACAGCGACCGAAAGTAGTGGCACTGAAGCAATGTCTGTCTCGAAAGGCAAATCGCGGTACAGTTGATTTAAATCAACGGTTACATCATATGACATCTTAGTAATAAGTCCTTTTTGTTGAAAATCGTGGGTTTGAGATGCGTAATGTAAATGAGGATAATTCGTGGAATTTTGCTAAAAGGACTCGTAAGGACTTGCGGTTCGCGAACAGCCGTTTAAAAGGAACAACGCTGAATTTCCTGTTCTGGCCGGCGCTGTGTATCCATTTATATAAATAAAGTCGTATACATGGAAGAGTTTGACAAAGTTATTCTGCATTTTATTCTGGAGTATCATACAATAGATATTTGCATTGTTGGATATCACGATATAATGATCGAATCAATTATATCGATCGATTAAATCGGTTATGTAATTCGATGGCTACATTGCAATCGACCCAATACATAATTCGGCATTGCAGCATAATTAGATGCTTGCGTGATTTATAAGGATGTTAATGTTATTCCATTCACCACGTTACCTCTGCCTGTTTTGTTCTTGCAAAGTAAACGGAAACGAACTCGGCATGAGACACGCCACCGATCACCTGATGACATAATGCCGTTTCCCAAAGACTCTCTCGTAGGGAAAGACACACTAATCGAGGAGGAAGAATCATCTGTGGGAGCCGTATGTCAGCCTACTTTGTGTTATAACTGTCTATGTTAAACTATTTTAAACTATATGATGTTCTTCTAACCACAACTATTGGTTTACTTGCTCTATGTATTGGTTTACTTACTCAACGGGTTAGAAGAAAATCGTGATTAATATCATTTCTGCTAACGTGATGGACATTTTCACGAATATTTTAAACTATTCTACAGCAAACATTTGCTAGACAGTCCTTGTAAGCAAATCAAATGATGACGTGCATGTTTATGACTTACGTTCTAATATATTTGTGTACTATTTCTGAAATTAATATGATGTAGACAGCATCTTTCAAGTACTATAGACAAGGGAGTTACTCTATATGTAGTTTCTTCTTCACTTTTGGTCCTTTCAAATTATTCTATTATAAGCTTTGCATATATTTAACTTTTTTTTTTTATTTGATGTGTCTGGGTAAACGCTTTTGGTTGATTGAATTTTTCTGAAATTAAATATGTGATCTCTATTTTCTTTAGAACTCAACTACTTAAGCTTGCTTCTTCTGCTCGCCGTTTATATGGCAAACATGCTGTCATATAACGAAGATTAGGATACCTCAATCCCATGATTCCATTTCGGGAGAAGGCAACTATCGGTTGCGTAGAAGTGAGAAAACGTTAATCTTCGCGTTCAAAATAAAATCTTTATTAAACTATTCTCCCATTTTGTTCAACATTGTGATTCACACTCACACACTTTTTCTGTGGCAGTAGTAGCACAGTCAGTGTTGAACTACTCTCCCAACTTGTCCAACATTGTGATTACCACTCACACTCACACGTCTTCTGTGGCAGTTGTCGCACGGTCAGTGTTGTCTGCTTCAGGTAAAGTTGCGGACGATCTGGGGATATATCGACAGTGGAGGACTCGGGTCGTTTGCCTTTATGGCGTGCGGCCTGGTATTCTTCGTTCTCAGCCAGATATTGACGAATGTTTGGTTGAGCAGCTGGAGCAATGATCCCGTAGTGAACGGAACACGTGACAGAGGACGTGAATACACGAGACTGGGCGCGTACGGCGGATTCGGTGTTTTACAACGTAAGTTTTGCCCAATCCATAACGTAGACCATATCATTGAAGGGGGTAGAGTGTACGATCAACATCCACCATGAAGACAGGTCTAGTTACTATATCCATCTGACACTTACTATAATGAGTATTTCGCAAGTTAGCAAATAACCTTTAAACGCACATTTTAACACTTATCATATCATCATATATACATATCACATATGAACACCATGCATATATCGGCTTTCTGAAGTTACAATTTGACACCAAAGTTTGTTTGTTTTGGTTGCCACTGAAGCCTACATACATCCTTGCGTGCGTGCGTGTATACGTGTGTGCGTGCGTGCGTTCGTCTGTCCATCAATCCATGCATTCCTTAGAGATGCGTAACTTCATATATTGCAGTGTTCTTCGTTTCGATGCTGTCGATCGCCCTCGCCTGCGGTTCTGTCTGCGCTTCATCCAAACTCTATTCAGCCCTGCTCGGTGCCATCCTGCGCGCTCCGGTCTCGTTCTTCGACACGACCCCTATCGGCCGTATAGTGAACCGCTTCGCTAAAGACATGGACGTTGTCGACTCGGCTCTGCCTGCCTACATCAGTTGGTTTTTGATCGTTCTGGTGCCGTTCATCTCGACCATAGGCATTGTATTGTACTCGTTTCCGGTGTTCGCCGCTGTCCTGATTCCGTTTGGCGCTATCTTCGTACTCGTCAAAGTACATATCTTAAGCTGTGTATCTTGAATATTCCACTTGTGCCCCTCACTAGGACATTTTCCCATGCGTGACGTTAGTCACTACGATCCGTGCAACACCTGCATGGGGCGATTACCTTAAGTTCATCGTTAACTTCCAAAAATTAAGTTAACATTGACTTAACTTGGTTAGTTAACCGTTCAATGTTACGTTATATTAATTCGTAGTGAAATGAACTGATTATTAAAATGTTATCAATTAATTTTCATATGACTTTTTTTTTTTACATAGTAATTATATTAATAATTAAGTTAACATTGACTTAACTTGGTTAGTTAACCGTTCAATGTTACGTTATATTAATTCGTAGTGAAATGAACTGATTATTAAAATGTTATCAATTAATTTTCATATGACTTATTTTTTTTACATAGTAATTATATTAATATCATCCACATGCATAGATACAGGTAACATGACATTGGCTCAGTGGGTAACACTTGGATTTTATAGGATGTGCAGCCGCTATATTATTTTACCGGCGACAAGAGGCTGCAAATCCTATAAACTCCAGATTGACATTTAGTGTAAGTCAACTTAATTAGTAGCTCAACTAGTTAACTCCATACGTTAACTTAACTTAACTAGTTACCTTTCAAAATACAAGTTCACTTAACTTAATCGAAAACATTCCAAGATTAACTTACTTAGTTAACGTAGTAAATTAATCACCCAATGTCAGAATTTTCCTTCTCCTCAGCTTGTCTACTCGGCCAACCTACGACAGTTGAAACGCATTGACTCTGTCAGTCGTTCGCCCATCTACAGCTACTTCGAGGACACCTTAGTCGGTCTGGCCTCGGTTCGCGCCTATCGCAGACAGGCAGACTTCACCGCCGCCTTCGACGTTCTGGTTGATCGCAGTCAGAGAGCCTGGTACTTCTACGTCATCTGCGTGAGGTCAGTAGTTACAGAAACATCGCTATGTCTTTGTTGAAGTGTAGTGATATTAAAACTTGTATTGAGTGAATAGTTTAAGTAATAAGTGAATAGTTTAAGTAATAAGCTTTAATGGTAGTTTTGCCCGTTCCTTTTCACTTATTTGTCGTCCTATTGCTTAAAGTAGTTTGAAGTAATTATAATTTATTTTTATGACAGTTGTAATGTTGTAGCAACAATTGTACAATATAACAAGTTATGACGATAAGAAGTACCGAATTAACAGGGCAACTTCACGAAATTTTTTTTAAAAGTAAACATAGTTGATCAAGAAAAATAGTAACACTAACAACAATACATACACATATCAAAATTAGGCATACTACGATGTTGTATACGTCAGTGGAATTGTCGCAGCGAGGAGCAGCTCATTGATATTATGTGTTTCTAGTTATTTTACATTGAGGTGTCTGCCGGATAGAGTTTGTTTACTATACCAAGATACCGCCTTGAGCTGGTATAGACGTTATAGATGAGAAACGTATTATTATTGCAGGTGGCTGGGAGTAGTGACGGAAACCATCGCAGCCATATTTGTCTTGCTTGTGTCGCTATTCGTTGTGTTCGAGAGTGATTCACTCTCGGCTGGAGTTGCTGGTTTGGCACTGACGTACGCTTTGCAAGTAAGTATCTGTTGGTGCTAGTAGCTATTCTTCCTCGCAGTTCCCGTCATAACGGGACATGCCGACTAGCTTTTCTTGAGCGCTTCTTGTAATTCCTGTTTGCTCTCTACAACTATGGCCGGGTCGACTGGGTACATATTCCTCCAGATAACAAACCTTGTGGTGATTTGCTGCTGATTAATTATATCACAATGGCACGACAAACAGAAAGCGCACTTCCTTGCCTAAGACCGATGTTAACCTGAATCTCATCCGACAGCCCATGGCAAACTACTCCGCTTTCTTTTGTTATATAAAATCAGGCCGAAATAATTACGCTATACATTTTTTTACAACATTGCATCTTGCTATTATAGTATTTTATTTCAGTTGTTGTTTGTGCATTTTGTTGGAATTATGCAACCATCAACAGTATGTTCTAAAGCATACTAATAAACGTATACCGTATATGTTGTTTGATGCTAAGCGTGTATGTTGTTACCGGACTCTTATGTTAAATGAAATGTACTTACCTTGGAGAGTCTCTAAATTTTTATCCGACGGAGCTTTCAAGACTCTCTCGTTCCACTCGTCAGCGTCAGTCTAAAAAGTGAACTGACACGGAACCAGATGAGCAGGTCCGACTGTGGTTTTAGAAGGAGGGATCATGAGCGTATTTAAAGCTCCATCGCTACACAGTCGCTACTAGATAAACAAATTAAAAGTTCTTTGATAAGTCATTTTCTAGCTTACACCAATCAAAGTCCGTTTAAAAAGTAAAATAAAAGCATAAGTGTCATCCACGGCAACGGCCATAGTCAATAAAACAGTTGTTAGCACATTGCCATATGCACATTGGAAGGGATGAATCTTTAGTTTGCGCTTAATACTTTCAACGAAGGTGCGTCATTGAGGGAAACTGATAGTGTGTTCCAATGTGCGTGGCCAGTTGTTCCAAAACTACGTCTGCCGATCGATATACAGTAGGTATGTTTCCTTTAATAGTTAGACTTTTTTATACTACACGCCATTATTTAAATTAAGTAATATCAACACGATGAATTATTGTGTACAGGTCACCACTTATATCAATCTCTGCTTGAGAAGCGCCGCTGAGGTAGAAGCAAACATCATCTCTGTCGAAAGGATCAAGGAATACATCGGCGTCGGTAGCGAGGTATGAACTGCCCAGCTATGTAAACAAACATGAACAGCAGAATGGGACCAGTTCACCAGGTGATCTCAATAAACAAACGTTGATTTCTACGAATAGTTAAACCTGGCCGAACACAACATTTGTCTGCGTGTATTGTTATTAATTTTACTAGAGTTGTACTCACGACAGACGTGACATTTAGATGCGCAGTTAATACTTTGAGTACCGTGTTAAAGGGAACAACAATTGCTTCATTGCTATATTGGAACGTATCTTTAATCAGGGATTATACAACACTCGACGATCACAAACGTATGTTTAATATACGATTCTCAGAACGAGACATTAATTATGGATTATACAACGGCAAGCCGTGCTGGTACCTAATCGACGTCCACAAGCGTATGTGTAACATAGGATCCTCAGAACGAGGCTGCCTTGACATCTTGTTCGTATGCTTCCCTAACAATGCTTATATAGGATTACATAGGATTATCAGGACGAGATTATCAGGAACAGATCGCCTTAAAACAATGCGTACGGCAGTCTTCTGTTTCTCATGACATCTATGGAGGATTCAGGGGTGAATATATCATTTCTGATATTTAGCTTTGTAATGTGTCATAGTAACACCGTGTTTCCTAGGCAGCGTGATTGTTTTGTTGCAGGCCCCGTGGTGCGTGCCAACCCACACACCTCCAGCTTCATGGCCTCAACATGGCGCCATCGAATTCATCCGTTTCTCGACAAGATATCGCCCAGGACTTGATCTCGTCTTACGGGGAATATCTGCTCAGATTTCGCCCAGAGAAAAGGTTGTGTAACTGGGTATTACATATTATGCATTTTTATATCCATCATAAAACATGTCACTTACGGATATTGTCCGTATAATTTGTTGATAGACACATTCATGCAAATATGTTATAAATTGCGTTGTTATTTTACTAAATTTAGCAACATTCGTCAAATCGCACCAATTGGGAGTTACGCCCCCTGTGTTGGTGATTAGATAAGCACTTTGTGCAATTACAAGCCCAACGCACGGCAACATGGCAACATTGTCACCATAAGCACTATCTGAAAAAAGTAGACGAAAACTAGAAAACATACATGTAAAGGAAAGATATTGCTAGAAGACAGCTTAAAACAGTAAAACAAAGACGTAGTAAATTATGTTATGAATGATATAATGTGAAACAGCGGCAACGTGGTTTTGCGTAAGTAACATCGTTTTGTAACTAAGGCAACAAGTGTACAATATTAAGTACGTAAACAAATTATCCACAACTACATCACCTTCAGCTATTCGCATTGCACCTGATTGAGGAATCTGTTCCGTGTATACAAGAAGACAAAAAGGCGCATTGCTTAATAAATGCATCCAACTAATAGGTTCTATAACAACTATGATGTTGACATTCTGGTAAAATCATTAATTCAGTCAACTCGATGCTGTCCAATCTTATTGAAAGTTGCAATACGTCTTCTCAGTCTCTGTTTGGCCGGGAAGCTAATTTTTTAGAATGAGTCAACAAATTACGTTTTTATAATCAGTGATAAGTTGCCATCCCTGGGGTTATGGTGCTAGAATAATCACTTCAGAGTCAGTTTGCTTGTCCGTATAAAAAGCAATGATTTATAGTCAAAGTGAGGCAGTGGAGAATGTGCACTTATTAAAAAAGTATTTTATTCCCACTAAAATATGTTGTCAGTTTAATGAAATATATGTTTTTTTTTATAGAAAAATAACATTTGTTCGCTTCGACCAAGATACGTATGTTTACGGAAATAAAAAGAAGTCACACAAGTCCACTGCGAATACATGCATGCCAATCACTTGCAGGTGATTTATTATGTAATATGTCTTGTAGATTGGCGTGGTGGGTCGAACTGGAGCCGGTAAGTCGTCCTTGACTTTGGCACTGTTTCGAATCATCGAAGCTGCTGATGGTCAAATCGCCATTGACGGGGTCCGTATCGCTGATCTCGGCTTGCACGACCTGAGAACCAAACTTACTATCATACCGCAGGTATAATATACACTTATCTCCAAGAGGGATTCATGATATGTTCAAACATATTAGTTTTTCGTATTGTGTGTTTATAGATTACAAAGAAAAGCAACCGCCATGGATGGTTATTCATAAAACATGGGGATATTCGTTTTTAGAAATGCTTAGCCTTAGTACATTTGTCTATATAGATATTGGCTTTGACTATAAATATTATTGATGATAAAGAATACTGTTTATGCACACACACACACACACACACACACACACACACACACACACACACACACACACACACACACACACACACACACACACACACACACACACACACACACACACACACACACACACACACACACACACACACACACACACACACACACACACACACACACACACACACACACACACACACACACACATATAATGTTATGGTGGAGAAGACCATACAATGTCCCGTCTCTTCTACTGCCGACTTCTGGTCGATTCGTGCACACTGAAAGACGTAGCCACCCTCACGGCTGCTCGGACAGTGCCAACACCTCGAGTGAAGGACACGAAAATAAGAAGAACCATTGCTAATGTATACACAACTTTACTCCATTTATGCTGTCATAACAAAATTATATATTTTAATGTCGAATTGTTCTTAATCAAAGGCCAGTTACGCCAATAATTGACTCTTACCGTATACATTTTCCCGACAGGACCCTGTGTTGTTCTCTGGTTCGCTCAGAGGCAATCTTGACCCATTCGCGCAATATAGCGACTCACAGATTTGGTTGGCGTTGAGAAAAACAAATATGGAAACGGCAGTGACAGCTTTGGTAGACCAATTAGACTATGACGTTGGTGAGAACGGAGACGCATTAAGGTAAGAAGGATATGCCGTTTCACGAAATAATGTTTTTTATTAACGTAGTTTTTAACTTTCCATCAGTTGTGCTGGTAGCTAGAAACGTTTTAGGAAGGCTTTCGGGGAGTATGCACATAACACAAGAAGGCATGCTTTGGCAAATAATGCAGAACTGTGATATTTATTGGTTTTGTATATGTGTTACATCTATGTAATTAGTGCATCAGCGTTATGTTGTATTGGAAGTTGATATTATAGGGACGTATTGTATGTCAGTGTAGATAGATAACGTATTTCGCTTCAGACGTTTGGTAATCAATCACAAATAAAAATGTATTATTCTTCATAAACAGTTTCTGCTTCGAATCGGTGCCAACGCTCTCTCGCACGCACGCACGCACGCACGCACGCACGCACGCACTCCCGCACGCATGCTTGCTCGCATGCACTCAAACAAGCACGCACGCATGCACGCACGCACGCACGCACTGTTCCTGCGACAGAAGTTTGCGAAGCAC
Organism: Lamellibrachia columna; assembly: GCA_963662155.1. Taxonomy (NCBI): domain Eukaryota; kingdom Metazoa; phylum Annelida; class Polychaeta; order Sabellida; family Siboglinidae; genus Lamellibrachia; species Lamellibrachia columna. Next base: position 13,219,286 of record OY759264.1, on the reverse strand, counting down.
AGTGGGTGGTACTGCACAGCTGCAGAAGCTGGGCAGTACCAACATAACTCTACACCAGCATTCGTTTATTCAGAGGTATATTGAGCCCGCTTATCCACATCTTCCAGAAGGACTGGAATGCGACGCTGCCCAGCGTGCATCGAGTACGCACTGTGCTGCAGAGTGAATATCCCAGTGTATCACTGGACCGTTACTTCTATTTCCCTCGCAGCATACCACACTCATCATATGTCTCGAATGTATTCGCGAGGAGTATGTTAACGTTGCCAGTCTTTGTCTTGTTGACGAAGATGTTCCAATTGGTTAACTGAAGCAGGTTATAAATGCATGTGTTTAAATGCAAGGAGCATAGGAAATATGAAAAAACGAATTAAACGTTATGGTAGAATATGTTGACCCTCACATATTTAGATAGGGTCGCTAGGAGGCAGCATGTGTAGAACATTCACATTTGTAGCGCTGACATTTTTTAAAGTAATTTTTCAGCATTATGGTGTCGCATACTACGCCCTGTTTGTCTACATCCCACTTTTTCGCCCACTCGCCGGTTAGCAAGCTGTTTTATATCTAGTGAATCGTCCCTTCGTGTTGGTAATTTTATTAAATTGTATGTGCTATATGCGTACCTACTGGCTTTTTTATAATATGCATTAATATAATTATTTAGAACTATATTATTTGGTCGTTATATGTACTTTATTATTGTAATATTTTGACAAACTTTTGGCTTTGCGTTGTCTGGATTAACAAAAACAAAAAACAAGTTGGACATAGGGATAGTGCCCTATAAATAATTTACTAACAGGTTCCCCAAAAACGTTTATTATACCCAGCGTCGCCCTGTGGTGAAAATTCTAACATCTGTCCTTTATTAACATGTTTTTCTATAACGTCTTGGTCCCACTATTTTGCATCTCTGGTGGTGCCTATATGGTTTATTTCTGACTTTTCTGTTGACTTAGGCTACCCGGAATTTAAAAACAGATGTATAGTTTTAATTACATCTGATCCTGAATTTGTAATTTTGGTTATGTCTTAGCCATTAAAAAATCACTGTATATAACATTTTCAGTACTAAATATGTGGTTAAGCAAGGGTGCCTTGAATTATGCGGAATTTGTACAGTTACATATACTTGGTTATTAAACCTTCACTTTCAGAATCTTAATATTTATATTATTTTGTATGATTGGCCTGTTTATATCAATTGTTTATAATATTAAAGACAATGAAGCCTCTATTCCTACTGTGTATTTTCTTCCTGTCCTGTTCGATGGCATTGGGAAGTGATGACTTTGCCCTGTGCAAGCCAAGAAGCATGACAGGAGGCAATACGTTGTAGTAGATGGGAATTTTTAAACTGGAAATCAGTTTTCAATGGTGTACAGCAATGATCAGTATTAGCACCTTTATTATTCTTAATATGTATCAATGACTTGGACGATAACATAACAAGCAACGTACTGAAATTTGCATATGACACAACGGTGTTTAGAAAGGTTAAAATGATGGTGATAAACAACATTTAAAAAAATTATCTAGACAAATTAGATGTTATTTAATGTTTTGTAATTGCATTCAAGCTTAGAGACCATATCGTAAAAAGGATATAGATACGCTTGAACGAACGCAAAGGAGAGCAACTAAAATTATTCCAGAACTTAGAGACCTTAGCTACGAAGAACGACTAAGAGAATGTGTTTTAACGACTATAAAGAGAATGAGGTTAGAAGAGATCAAATTTAAGTTTTTAAGATATTGAATGGGTATGAAAATATTGATAGAGATATTTTGCTCTCACTCAAGACAGATAGTAGAACTAGAGGACATGTTAGCTAAGGTCAATGTAGATTGGATATCAGGAATTACTCGTCACACAGAGGAAAATGAATGAATTGAACAATTTATACACATATTATGTAAATGCAAGCATCGTGAATATGCTTAAAAACAAGATTGACACATATCTGAAGAGGGCTGGTTACACATAGATTAAAAATGTTGGATTCTCGATAAGCCAATGGCTTCTTTGTTCACTTACCATACTGGCCTTTGTCTTGGATAACAATTTAGTTAAATCATCAAAGTCCACATCGTTTGCGTCTTCCCGCTCTAGTGGCATTCCTAGGGTCGAAATTGGTGGGTCAGGCCTAGTTGTTTTCTGCCTGACCGCACCCAGGACTGCAGCAAGGTAAAACGTAAGCAGTACAGGCAATAATTTGTCGCTTTGTGGGGATCCGAGCGTCGTATCAAATCAGGCTGACGGGGCAGATCACAGACGAACCAGTAAGCGCGTACCTGCGGGGAGGAGGCGCACAAGTTGGAGGTTGTCGTCGCTACAGCCTGTCAGGTGTGGGACTTCTGGTATTCCGCGTCGTTGTATGATATTAACACTGGATGGCTAGCAAGATTATGCAATGTCAGTGGTCTTCGACACTCTTACAGACTAAAAGACCATTATAACATATAGGGTCGCAAATAAAATATCATCACGGTCGCCAGCCTGATAAATAAGTATCCGACACCATTATTTTCCTGTTGTTGTTGCACAGTGTCGGACAACGCCAACTGCTGTGTCTGGCCCGGACGCTGCTGGCGAAGACGAAGATCGTGATCCTCGACGAGGCAACAGCGGCCGTGGATGTCGCCACTGACCAGATGATCCAACGGACGATCCGCATCGAGTTGGCCGACTGTACCGTCATCACTGTCGCTCACCGTCTCAACACAGTGCTGCAATACGACAGGTATAGCATCAGCAGTAGCGAACTTCCGAAATTTGTAATGAAATATGATTGTGTTATTTAAAAAAATGTCGATGTAGTACATTTCCTGGTTAAGGCTGGTCGTGCGAATACGGGGTGGTTCAAATTTGACCGACTGCTGGTTGCGACTCTGAAGCAGCGCCAACCAGCGACCGCCGAGACTCGCATTTGGTGCACACCTTTCATCAAAGCTCATGTCGGGTTTGGCGCGAGTCAATATGCCTCTATTGCAATGCACAGACTTGTCACCTGACTGAAAACACCTATAAGTTTGCTTCGTATTTTCATGCGACAAGCTGTCGCCCAATTGGGGAATAAATCGCTCGTGTAGACCCACCTTTTATCATGCTAGTCATGTTGTCTAGTTATTGAGCTCCACCCATCAGCTATGTCCTAACACACCTGATTTTCAACACATTGATGTCAACCACTTTGCGACGGCGACACTGCACCCGTCTTCTGCATGGTGTCTGCTTCATCCTGACATTCCCGCATCATCATCCACCATTTCGATCACCCTACCGTCTTTTGTTCTTCCTCGGAGTGTCGTCCATGCATACCTTTTATCATTATTATTTTTTTATTTCCCTTGGTCCTTTGCGGTGAAGGGGCCAAATCACTTAGTTTGTTCCGCCGTCTCGACGAGTCGTCTCCATCCATCGCGATTTTCTGAATTTCTCTGACTCTCTTTGCCGTTCACTCCTGCCCTTTCGTTCACCCTTGCCCTATCGATGTCTAGTAATACTCTCCTTCCACCTTAATTTTTATCCTCCTCTTCTCCTTCTATCTCTCTCTTCTATGTTCCATGCTCTCTTTGTTACCCTCTCCTCACCCATTCTCTTTATGTTTATGTCCATCGCAGTCTCCTCCCCACTACCTTCATCCTCGGGTATCAATCCGTTATCTTCTCTTAATTCCCCCCATCGTTCTTCTCGTTTCACTTTTACGTTTCACACATATTCAACGAACTGATTATTGTTCTCTGCTGCCAGTACCTTCTCCTCATGTGTCTATAACAACAATTATTATTATTTCAGGTTGATGGTTCTGGACGCAGGACATATCCAAGAATTCGACACGCCCCGTCGACTTCTCAGCAATCGCCGTTCAGTGTTGTACGCCATGGCGAAACAACTGAAGAACGTCAACTGATGTCTTCTTGCATAGTCTGATTTTAAATCATATTCCAATGGCCATTGTGGAATAAAGACCAGCAACAGAGTCCGATATTGCGTTGTGGAATACATACAAGTAGCAGAGTCAACTACACGATACAATGACCGGCGAAACAAAATTGTCGATTGGGATGTGGCGTTTTTTCCGGACGTCTTGACACAATGACCTCATATAATGTGTCACGTCGTGTCATAGAGTTGCAATTGATATGTGGACACTAAAACAGTGGATTACTGATCGGTGCACTACATACGTTTACTTCGGTTATCAGAATCGAAGGACGATTTATACGCAAAGTCCGCAGCATTGTGTTACTGTTCACACTATACACGAGCAATATATGACAACAACTTAAAGAAATATGTAGAGTAAAATGAAGCGTCGTGTCGGTAAACGAATGTAGAAGTGGATATGTCAAAATATTGATCGTGTACTATATGAGCAGAGGGCGCAGCAGTGCAATACAACAAAGTCATGTTATACTGACTACTGAAAATATAAATCAATATAGCTTCAATATAATATGCATTTTACTTATCTTGTAAAACACAAAAACCATACGAATAATTCAAACAATGTGGCTCATGATAAGCTATGGTAGGAAGTTATTGAATGTGGGGTGCCACAACGTCTATGGTATAAAGTAATCGAATTTGGGGTACCAACGTCTGGTATGATTGATCAACAAAATGCATAACATAAACATAACACAAGTGTCAACGCGTCAACTGGACGCACACAGACAGTATCCAGTTTCAGCGAGGTGTCCGACAGAAGTGCGTTCTTTCATTAATATTGTTCAATGTCTGTGGTGTATATATGTATGTAGCCTAGCTAATGATGGAGATGATTCTAGTTCAGGCACAAGTTTTCACACTTACACTGCATGCACACAATACTTGTGGTGGGAGAAGCGCTTGTCACCTTCTCGTGGTTCACAACAGCAAACTTTGTTGTCGTGTGAACTAAGAACAGCGCGCACTGGCACTATCTTGTAAATCGTGGATATTGTGTTTATTTTATACTGAGGGGCTTGGTGCTCTGCAAAGTCATATCAGTTGCCGACTCGATATGGTAGGTGCACGGTTTTGAGACCTTAACATGTCTAAAGGGAAATGTGGTTGATACCAAATAAATATTCAACTGCCACATTATTCACACAGCTTGACGTCTAAAATGATGGTGATATGGAGCCAGTTTGTTATGAAGGAAACGCATATTTGGCGTCGTTGCAATATTGACAGTTGCAATCCGACCCATGTTTGCTGTTGTGACCGACTATATGCAGCGGAAACATCGTCATGTCTTTGGGATGGTCTACAACTGAGTCTCCTTTAATGTATCTGGCATTTCAAGAGGTACCTCTTTGGCAACCTAAACAATGTTGGTTAGTGCAATAAGGTAATGAACATAACAAGTTACATGCTTCCTGATAATTATGCTCTCATTGATATCTAATTTTTGTCCAGTGGGATAGTAGTTTTGTATGTTAGTATGCTGAATCAAACTCCTAAGAATGTAGAATATTATATTACATAACATAGTAGCTGTCACACCATCTTGGGACCACTACCTGAATAAATGAATTCACATGGACAATACATGCTCTCGCATGTTTAATTGCACATGTCCAAAATGGCTTCTTTCATAAATATATACCTTGTACAGATATTGGGCTTTTAGAGTCATTCTTACAAATATATGTCTTAAGTTTTCACTTTGTCATATTTCACGTGTTGTGTCATAAACTGTTGAATAACAACAGCAGATTATTTGGTAACAATTTCTGCTTGTATGTTAGGTCAGGGCATTTATCAAGTCGTGGCCGTAGACTTTTGTCTATGCCTGACTGGCACTCTGCGTCGGCAACTGCCAGCAATCCTGAAGGAGTGGTTTGCACCACTTTGTCAAAGTCATCCTGGCTTAGTCGTAGCAACCAAACCCCACTGCTAACCCCACCGGGTTCCTGTTGGATTGTGGCATCTGATGGTTTGTGGTAACAGTGGCCACCCTTGAAGCCACCAACCTTCATCTTAATTCCACCGGCAGGTGGACATTTCTCCTCACTCTTTCTACTACTACAACTACTACTACTTCTTCTTCTACTATTACTATTACTACTACTACTACTACTACTACTACTACTACTACTACTACTACTACTACTACTACTATCATGTATTGTCTACTCCATTGTAAAATGCCAGGTAAATCCAAGAAAATTACTAAAGAAAGTGACAAAACCGTTATTTTAATTGAAAGACGTCTAATCCACCTGAGAATCCAGATGACAGTGACAGGAGACCAGTACATTAGGGGAGGTGGGGACATGTTCACACGAGTTCTACTGAATTTAACATTCTTCGGCAATGAAGCAGTTGTTAAGATTGTGTGGTGTCATCTGGAGTGCTGAATTTTTCAGACGTATTTATATTATTCCTTGAAATGTTGCTCGTTCATTATATGTCATATCCAGTCCACTATATATACTGTGTACTCCATCTCTCATGAGTAAATGCTGTGTACTCCATCTCTCATGAGTAAATACTGTGTACTCCACCACTCATAATTACATGCTGTGTACTCCATCTCTCATGACTAAATGCCATATACTCCATCTCTCATGAGTAAATACTGTGTACTCCATCTCTCATGAGTAAATTATGTGTACTCCATCTCTCATGAGTAAATACTGTGTACTCCATTTCTCATGAATAAATGCTGTGTACTCCATCTCTCATGAGTAAATGCCATATACTCCATTTATCATGACTAAATGCTGAGGACTCCATCTTTCATAAGTAAATGCTGTGTACTCCATCTCTCTAGTGTAAATGTTGCGGACACCATCTCTTATGAGTAAATATCATGTACACCATCTCTCATGAGTAATTGCTGTGTACTCCATCTCTCTTATGAGTAAATGTCATGTACACCATCTCTCATGAGTAAATGCTGTGTACTCCGTCTCTCATAAGTACATGATGTGGACTCCATCTCTCATGAGTAAATGCTGTGGACTCCATCTCTCATGAGTAAATTCTTTGTACTCCATATCTCGTGAATAAAAGCTGTAGACTCCATCTATCATGAGTAAATGCTGTGGATTAGTGGTGAGGATGAAGGGGAAACAAAAATCGACGACCGGTATCCGCGCCAGTTTCTCACCGCATTAAATGGAAAAGGAAGAGAGCAACAATTGCGTATCTCGTGTAAATGCTGTGCACTACATCTATTGTGAGTAAATGCTGTGGATTCCATCTCTTATGAATAAATGCTGTGGACTCCACCTCTCATGAGTAAAAGCTTTGGAATCCATTTCTCACAAGTAAATTCTGTAGATTCCATCTCTCGCGAGTAAATGCTATGTACTCCATCTCTCATGAATAAATGGTGTGGACTCCATCTCTCATTAGCGAATGCTGTGGACTCCATCTCTCGTGAGTCAATGCGGTGCACTTAATCTCTCTTGATTAAATGCTGTGTACTCCATCTCTCATGAGAAAATGCTGTATACTCCATCTCGCATAAGTAAATGTTGTGTATTCCATCTCTCAAGAATAATTGCTGTGTACTCCATCTCTCATGAGTATATGCTGAGTACTCCATCTCTCCTGGGTAAATGCTGCGTACTGCAATTCTCACGAGTAAATGCTGTGTACTCCATCTCTCGTGTGTAAAAGCTGTGGATTCCATCTCTTGAGAGTCAATGCTGTGGAATCCATATCTAGTGAGTAAGTGTTGTGGACTCCACCTCTCATGTGTAAATGCTGTGGACCAGTGATGCAGAAGAATGGGGGAAAAAGTCGACTACAGGTATTTCTCTCAGCATCACACAGGACTACAGGGAAAGGAGCTGAGCAACAATTCCATTTCTTGTGTATAGATGCTGTGGACTGCAACTGTCGTGAGTAAGTGCTGTGGACTCCACCTCTTACGAGTAAGTGCCATGGACTCCATCTCTCATAACGAAATGTTGAGTACTCCATCTCTCACGATTAACTGCACAAGAGTCTAAGATGCAGTTAGCAGAATTTACTGGAGTCAAAGATGCAATTCAGTAAATTCTGCTAACTACATCTCAAGAGAATGCAACTGAATGATTGAATGCTATGGCATAGGTGAGCGAGTAGATAATGGTGATGTTTTGTTGATAGGGCAAGCATATGTTGGACGCAGATGGTGCGGAGAGGTTCAGCAACATGTTCCACGAGAATTTGATGTTACACAGAGAACAACAACCTGCGTATGCACGTGAAAGCGCTACAACAAACATTCGTCGGCATGACAACCAAGAACATCGTCTTGCTGGCCTAGCACAAAACAGTAATGATTGCCAGTGGTGACGGTAAGAACAAACTCTGGCATTTCGTTTCAGTTTGAAGTTCGGTAAAAGCACTTTTATCGACTAAACACAAATATGTTTGAAGATTGCCCCTCAAAGCAATACGTTCCAAATGGCTAGTGGATTAGGAAGCCATTGGCTTGTAATCCACCATTATCATACAGTTTTCTTACCAGGCCGGCTAGTGGATATGAACTTGTCAAATAACAGTGACAGGTCATCGCTGTGGGTTGATCTGAGGAAGTTTGTTATTTGACAGGTTGATACTCATAGTGCTGGAATGACTTAAATCCGGGTATCACGTCAATATCCTATCTTTTGTCACGCTTGTCGTCATTGATGTAATACTAATAATGTCGCTGGTACATCAAATATCACCTGGTTCTGTGCTGGCTACGAGGGGAATGTTATTTTCTAGGGCACAAGAAAGAGTCTACAACACTATAGTTCTCTACTTCCAACATGCCACCAACCCTGTCGACCAAAAGAGCGGCGTCGCGATAATCTTGCGCTTTGTTTACAGGCAACTGAGACAGTAAACTGGCTTCATTGGTTCGTGTCAATATCAACCTATAATTAAATGATGTGACTGGTTTTCAGTTAATATTATAGGTAAGGTATTGTTTAGACTTGGTTGTAAAACAAATAATAATGATTTGACAAGCAGGAGTGTTCCAGAATATGTTGTGAAGCAATTTGACATTTTACAGTGCTCAAACAAAAAATCCCTATTAATGTCGCTGCCAAACCTGTACTATAGCATAGAAGGCCAAGACTAATAAAGCCTAGAAGAGAAATGACACTTCCAATGCATGCTCACAAACAATAGTTAAGAGCAGGTAAAAGGATAATAGCCTGTTCTGTTCAGTGTGCGCGGGTGGGTGGGTGTTGGGGGAGGGGGGTGTTTGGAAGGGTGAGCGTTTGTTTTTGCAGCTGCATGGACATAAATTATTCTGTGTGTCATACCGTATTATTAATCTTGGCTAGTTCTGGTGTAAACTGGTTGTCCTAAACCCCTCAGTTTTTGCCATTTTGTTTACGTGCTTCAAGACAGCAACAAACGCACATGTATTCTACATGTTTTTCAATGAAAATGCTACTGGCCAAATTGGCTCAAATGGGAAACTTTTGTTTAGCAAAATCTGATGCCATGTGGTCTATGGCCCAAATGACCACCGGTAGCGCTAGCCTAGCTAATGATGGAGATGATTCTGTTTCAGACACAACTTCCTTTGGAAGAGTGAGCGTTCGTTGTTGCAGCTGCATGGACATAAATTATTCTGTGTATCATACAGTATTACTAATCTTTGCTAGTTCTAGTAAACTGATTGGCCTAAAGCCCTCAGTTTTTGCCATTTTGTTTACGTGCATCAAGACAGCAACAAATGCACATGTATTCTACATGTTTTTCAATGAAAATGCTACTGGCCAAATTGGTTCAAATGGGAAACTTTTGTTTAGCAATATCTGATGCCATGTGGTCTTTTGCCCAAATGACCACCGGTAGCGCTAGCCTAGCTAATGATGGAGATGATTATGTTTCAGGCGCAACTTTTCACACTTACACTGCATGCACACAATACTTGTGGTGGGAGAAGCGCCAACGTGTGGAGTATAGAGCGCTTTGAGTAGTCCCAACGACTGTATACTGCTCTACATAAGGACGCACATTTCCTACCCGGCCGCCCACCTGCCTCCCCGCGTCCATCCCTGTGTGGTTTCATCCCTGTCTCTTTCCCTTTCAGTGCGTGCATGCGTGCGTATAGGTCCTATGTAAGGGGCTTTCCTTTTCTGTCCACATTGAAATCACACGTTCATTTACAGCAGAACGCATAATTCACACAACTGATGTTTGTTTTTTGAGTAAACGTGTTGAGAAAATTGTTGTAACCAGAATGATTACGTGTCCTCGATAGAACAACATGCATGTGTCGTTACAATTAGGATACCAGAATAATTGTGACATAGAAACAGCGCTTCTAGGTGAGGATTTCAACGTTGTTGAAGGCGTTGACAAGTGTGAATACGTGGAGTTGCAAAAGAGTATCTGATGCATACAGGACAACAATGCTAATCGTGATTCGTTGCCTACCACCAAAGAAGACCACATGGCTTATATCTTATATGTAGGAATATTTTTTGTCGAGTAATTGCAGCATCCCTGCCTTACGTAAGACAATCATGACGTTAATTAAATATCCCAGGTAACATTGACACGTGATTTAATGTGTTCTGAAGGTGAATTCACATGTTTCCGTACGTGAATTCACGGGATTGTGTGGACAAATTGGGTGTACACACACGTGGGTACAGTGGTTCAGAACACGTGAAATCACGTGTCTCAATTGGTTCAATTCACGTGGTACCATTCGTGAATTCACGATATTCTGAGGCCAAATGGGTGTACAGATACTATTAACTCTGGTTCAGAACACGTGGAATCACGTGTTTCAGCTAGTTCAGTTCATGTTTTACCGAACATGAATTAACGAAATTCTGTGGACACATTTTCCCGTGAAAACACATGTCCATAAACTTGTGTTAACAGGTTCAGAACACGAGAAAACACATTTCCGTAGAGGTCGATTGGTGCATATTGTAAATCAAGACAACTTATGTAGGATACAAGTCATTTATTGTACGGTAATGATAACGCATAATATCCGTTCTAAGTAAGACAACCAGAACTCCCTACTTTGTTTACACATGCATCACTATGTGAGCATAAATAGAATTGTACATTGAAATGATTTACCACTAACATTTTACTTCTCTTACCATAAGGATACATTTAATTGGGTCTTTGCACCGAGAACACATGACAAATCCGGGAGTGCATATTAATAATATATTTGCTCAGTGTCTCCACATGACAGTCCTTCTGTGTTAACAATGCATTCACTCAATGTCTCAACATGACAGTTCTTCTGTGTTAACCATACGTAATTGGTATTCTTCTCGTCAAATACCAGAATGAAAAAAATAATTTAACATAAATATAAATAAGGGCATACATATAGATCATATGATGCTATTTAATCATCCTGTATTTCTACACAGTAATATATCATCTATGTAATAACATATATTTTGTTGTCTTCTGACACTAACTGCCTGTACCTACTATACAAGGGTAAAACGCGAATGAAGATCACCCGATGCTATTCGTCCATACAACTAAAAATATAAAATCTCAGTGGGTGTGTAGAATCATTTATGTTTGAAAAGTAGGATATATGAGTATCACAAACTAATTTTTGAAGATAAATCGAATTGTTGACAATACACAGCCCTTAGAAAATAAAATATATAGGTTGACTTAAATTTGCTTGAGGAGCCTGTCATGTGAATCACGCTATTCTAACCTTCATTTCCCAATAATGTGGGGGGGGGGGAGGGTGCCTCGGCTATTCTTTTCTGGGCAGTCTACAAATTACATTAGAAAGTAAGGAGGAGTTGGTAGCAGTGGTTGCATATGCAGTGCATACACGGGGGGTCTATAGGCTACTGCATGCGTACCGTACGCAATTGGCCTAGTTGTCCGCTTACCAGCTTGGTAGTGCAGCAGCTAGTCTGGTAACTTCATCCCAGGTTGTCAAACCATTGATAAATATTGTATCAATGTAAGTATAACATTGTGCGGAAGTTCAGTATCAGCGCTTCTGGGATGGCATTATTGATTGGTTTAGTTAATTCACCGCTAGCACTACACTGCCTGTGTGGTCAGACGTCACGCGTACGGTGTGCATACAGGGAGAGGGGGCGGACAATTTTTGCGGTGTATGTAATTTGTAGAGGATCCCTTTTATGAAATTGTTGGTGGCTTATACCTTTACAAAACTGTCGATAGCACACAGGTAATTTCGTATAACCATAGAATAGCTGAATCATCCAATTTGAGATTTCAGTGTAACTGTCATGCTGGTATGGCTGCTAAGACTGGCGGCGACTGAGCGGGCCACTGGCAGTATGGTGGCCATCAGCACAAATGTGTGGACTCCTCGTTGGTCAAGCTTTCGTGCTTCACTCGCTCGGACAAATCTGCCAAACAAAGGGTGGCTGAGTACATAATTCCCTGGTATATCGACCAATTGAAACGTGGATTTACCACAGTTTACAATTTACCGTACCTACAACACGACTTTTTCCGCGTATTGATACGTCAAATATGTTTCGAGAGATACACTTTTAAATTAAAGGAAATCCCCATCACTTGCATGGTTTCCTAACGTGGTAGGCTGTGTTGATGGTATCCACGTGTGAACACATGCAGTCTCTCACGGCCAATGAACACGAATGTGGTGTGTGCATGTTTAGTGGTGGAACGTGACCGGAATATCACATTCTAATACACGGACTTGGGTCAAATACTTTTTGTTGTACTCACATAACTGATGACGCAACTGGAGTTGAAACGATCTCTACGGAAGCGTAGAAAGAACATGGTGCAAATCACAAAACATGTTTTGTGGGATAACTAGTTTCTTGTCATATCAAGATTGGTAACCAGTTTATTGATATAATAAGAACAATTATCTGCTGAATATTGAAAAAATATTAGGCAGATTTTATATCGCAATCTTATAACCCTATCATCAGCTCAACCTATTGTATACATCATTACACGTTGCCTTTCAGTATAAATTATATTTATAGAGTATTCAATTGGCTGAATATCTTTAACTATCCCGTTATGCCCCTACTTCCCCCATGGGGTATGTAACATTTACGCTGTCTCGTTCCATAAGTTTTCTGCTAGCATTAACAAATGCATAGAGTACAACCATTTGTGAAAGGACAGGATATTTGATATGCATGCATACATTGGACAAATACGTGGTGCAGTTCATGCAGAAATTACAAAAAAACACTCACATTCGAAGATCCGAATCACTTTGAACACTTGAAACTGCCAACTGCACACTTGGAATTCAAAACGCACAATGAAGACCCAACTGCCCGTTTTGATTACATAATATTATGGGGACACTCAACATAATGACCATGGCGACGTGTCCACATTCCCACGCTGTTAAGGGTCAAGCAATTCGAATTGATCATTGCGCTACTAGGACCGCCCATCCTCGTGGACCATGAGTGTTTGTAATAATGAAACTGAGCTAGCGCCAGATGTGGAAGCAAAGAAGCAAGGAATATAATCACTTTCCTTGCTACAAAATCAGTTAGCAAGGATTGTCAGCAATGTATACTATTGCCATTATACAAATGGATTATAGTGTGAATTGCAAATATTAAAGCAATCTGATTTTTATAAAACTAAAAACTCCCATTATAATGTGTGAAACAAACAAAAAGTTTTTACCAAATAACCTGCTGTTGTTATTCAACAGTTTATGACACAACACGTGAAACACGACAAAGTGGAAACTTATAAAAGAAGCAAATTTGGACATATGCAATTAAAAATGCGAGAACGTGTACTGTCCATGTGAATTCATTTATTCAGGTAGCGGTCCCATGAAGGTGTGACAGCTACTATGTTATATAATATAATATTCTATTTTTGTATTTTCGTGCACACACTGTTCTTCTGCTTATCGTTCATTGATGTCACATCCTAAGATGCAGGTACAATTACATTATATATAAGTTCCTGATGTATCCACTGTGGTCTATGATACGTAGTGACTTGGCCACAAGCTGAGCATAATAAGTGGTCCCACCTTTGGGGTTCATGGTCCCTGCTATAGCCACACTTAGCAAAAACCCTGTATCATGCTAACCAAACTATGTTTCAAGTTATTGGAATATTAGCTGATATAACCTGTGATATTCCATCGTTGTGAAGTCGGATTCACGTGTAAGGTGTAATCTCGTTAATCCGGATGCCGCTAATCTGGAAGCCTCGGCATCCGGACATCCTTTTACGGGATCGGAAATTCAAACGTTGATATACCCCGTCAATTGCATGATTCGTGTATCCGGAAAACTCGCTAATCCGGACACATACATTGGGATCAAGCTATACGGATTAATGAAGTTCCCCATATATGTTAAGATATTGTTGTACGTCGTTGTTGACTAACGAATTTGCAATGTTCAGAATATTTCGACGAGTCAGCGACCGCCACTGCACTGAGAGCGTTTCACGAATAGAGAAGTTCTAAGGCGACCTAACCGCAAAAAAATCCTTCATTAAAATACAGAAACAAAATTCATATAAGCAGGATAGAAGGAATTCAACGGGAATATCGTAGAGAATGGTTGCGCCAAAAAGATTTTTAGGATGACCAAGAACCGAATGGATAAACATCTGCATAGCACGGATGGGGAAATCTTGTCAGAACGGTACAACACCGACATGGTGGGGAACTTCCAATAGGAGATGGGACAATAATTTTATAAAGACAAGTGGCACCAAATGGCAGTTCCTTTAAAACGTTCTCCGTAATGTTTCGCTCGTCTTACTTTATATTCGTTTCGCCAAACGTCAAGCCTATAACACAATATATATATATATATATATATATATATATATATATATATATATATATATATATGTATGTATATATATGTATATATATATATATATATATATATATATATATATATATGTATATATATATATTTATATATATATATATATATATATATATATATATATATATATTTATATATATATATATATATATATATATATATATTCAATTATATTTGAAGGAGCCTAGTAGAAATTCAGCACAGGTTAAAAGTGGCTACGCCTAGATGTACCATAACGCAGGGTTGCTAACACTGGTGGTTTAACAAAAGTACGCACTCTGTCATTAAACGGATAGCGAATCTTTTTTAACGGTTCACACACTCTGTTACTAATACATAACCATTTGAATATCATGGTAGTTATTTACTAGGAAAACCTTGTTGAACAGGCCATATCTTAATTTCATGGGCCGTGTCTAGTGTTAGATAACTATACGTCACGAGTATTGGTATTTTGGCAATATTCGCTCGCCAAATGAAAATATGTTTGTATACACCAAATCCTGCACTTGCCAATAGGATATGGGCATGCTATTTGTGTACAAGCTAAAACTTATGTAAACTATTTTAGCCTTTGTTTACTAAACTAAATCCCTAATTCTGACAAAATAACACGTTTGTTTGAGACTCTGCGTTGGTTCTGTGTATACTGGCGTCCATTAATACGTAGTCTATGTTACCTCGATTTACTAGAACTGCGCATGCGCTTATCGGTGCGCTGGTAACCATGTCAGCCGTCGAGAAATGACCAGAATCTCTCACTTTTAGAAAATATTCTGAGTAAACCACTAGCGTGATATTTTGGATTTAATAATAATAATTTAATAATTGTATTAAAATGGCAACTATAGCAGTTGAATTATACGATTGGCACAGTAAAACAACCAATGATAATAGATTAATTAAGAAAAAAATATGACTTAAAATATAACAAATTTAAAAGATGCATGTACATCATGTTTAAAGTTATGTTTGTAAATAAACAAGGTAAATATGAAGGACATAATCATAAATTAAAACAGGCAATACTATAGTAGAATAAATTATATAGCCTACTACTATTATGTAAAAACTAACTAATTTATTAATGAGTTTATAATTACTGTTAGTGTCTTAAAGCATATGGTATAAGAGTTCTGAAATCTTGCAGTTCTGCAACGCGGCACACAGCAAGTCCTCGTGTTTCGAGTTGTATACGGAGTTTCCCGGAGGGGAGGCAAAAGATGGTGCAATTTATGTGTAGAGTGTTGCATGCTTATGAATAGTGTTCTACATAACTTCTCCCTTCGGTTTGACAGCGTTGGTAGATTGGCTGCGGTGATGGCTTCGGTGTACGACTTATCTTGGAAAATGAACCGCATTGCCCGTCTCTGGATGTATTCTGTCTGTCTTGTTTGCTTTTTTGTAAGACTCGTGTGCCACACTTAGCAAGCGTACTCCAATACTGATCGGACTATTGTAGTGTATATGTTGATGAGATGGTGAGGGTCAAAGCCGGCTCTTTTGAGAAGGATGATGAAATATAGACGTTGCGATGTTTTTGTAGTGATTTCGTCTATGTGTGATTGCCACTTCAGTGCTGTTAACTTGTTGGATTGGTCTACTTCGATGGTTAGCAGTGCGATGTCCGGAGTTGATTTCTTGAAGCGTATCCGCAGTTCTTTCATCTTGTCGTAGTTCGATTTCAGTTGCACGTGGTTAGTTTTTATTATCTCTTTTTGGTTTTGGTTTTGGGGTCATGCACCTAAAAGAGATAATAAAAACAAACCACGTGCAACTGAAATCGAACTACAAGCACAAACGCTTAACAACAAAATAATGAACGTTTATTTATGTGTTCCTATGATTACTTGTTAAAGCAAAACATGCATTACTTGCAAGCTAAATCCATTTTGCAACTGAGCACAACTCATCAATATCTTCGGGCAACAATTTCGTCAATTCGGATACAACAATAAATACGATGGTGGAACAAATATGCCATTTATACTATGCATTTAAGACATATCTCATTGTAGGAATCTGCTGAATTTAGAACACCTTTTCAATTTCAGAGTTCATGTTGTAGTGATGTTATTTTGCTTCAACTGAGACTTCATGTGTTCCTTGCAATAAGCGTCTGGACTTGGCGGCTACCCGCAGTATATAAAAAACACATCATTAGCATTACGAATTATGATACAATGGGCGTTTTCAAAGGGTGGCCTTTTTCGAGGCGTTATGTTGTATTTGTTTTGATAAATTAAGCGATATTGCTGTGATATGAGTTTTGGTAAAATATGTTTTAGTTGCTATTCTGTTTTGGTAGTAGGTGAATATTTCTTTTCAACATGTCTTGATCTTGTTCCTCTCAACTGACACGTTGAGTATTGTTATTCCACAGTTATATACATACATGTCGTCTCTAATTCAGGGATGCGAAGCCGGCCGGTTGATTCGCAGTGCTTTTTAATTTCGCGGTGTAAGGTACGTGGGCTGCACGCTTTTATCGGACCGGGGTAAGATGTGAACATTTCAACAACGAACATTTCGACAACGCGCATGTTACTGCATATCGAATTGCACGTCCGTTTTGTGAACCATGTTGTAAGAAAGCAGTATTGTTAGTATTTTTTCTCTCTCTCTAAAATATAGACTATTATTGTTATGTACCGAGGGAGGTAGACATTGATCAGGATATTTTGTGCGAGTACTCGCTATATGAACAAAAGCATGGTAAGGTGTTACAAATCGTGGACACATGCACCAAAATATTTTTTTTACTTACTTTTGAAACTGATGTTTTTTTGTAAGCTATCAGTCTTAGTGAATCCTAAACATATTATGTTTAGGATTCACTAAGACTGATACAATCACGTGACCTTTACCTATTTATTTTAATATGTGTTAACGTGCGTTATTTTTGACGGACAAAAATGGTAGAAAAGTATGTTTTCAACACACCTGATCAATTATTATTGACAAAAATGTTTCAATTTACAGTGTAAGGTAAAGTACTCGACAACATTACACTATTTATATGACAAAGTTGTACGTTACTGACGTTGTATACAACACTCGCCGTTACCCATATCAAGTGCTACAGCAAGAACAATTGTAATAATAACTGAACAATAACTTCACATTATTATTTTCCTGCTTTAAATAAATTAGGATGCTATCCAGCACTTTAACTGGCTAGTGGACATAATTATCTATAATATGGATGTTTTGAGCTGTCCTGTTTGCTTATTAAGCTAAACGCACGTACGTTATATTTGAAATAAATATAAAGAAAATAAATAAACAAAATGTGCAATACTAACGCAGACTTTATTTTTTTAACAAATGCTTGTACGGACACACAGCGCAATTTAAATGAAACAAAGGACAATCTGTCGTTTAACCGATCGACGAATGTTAACAGTGTCTGTCAATTTATAACGCACGTGCATAAAATCTGTAAAATTCTCATCATTTATAAATTATTGTAATTCTTTGTATGGACAACGGATACATTTGTTACAAAGTTTTCCATATAGTATCACTTTTATATCATCAAAGACGAACGTGCGTTAGATTGTAACAACTGCATAAACTTTGACAAACACATGTTTTAAATGTGATAAATCTACGTACGTTGCAAGCACTCAAATATGGCGTCGGCAAAGCAAACGTAATACACGAATATGTGTACTCTTGCCGCGTCATCACTTTTGTGGCTATTTTTCTGGGAAAAACCACGCAGTGTCACGTGCGTCATAATTGACAGACAGTCTGCAGCATTGATTTATTGTCGGCATTTATACTTGTCAGAGACCGGACAACATAAGAAAACAGTTTCACACAACTAATAGTGTATGTGTACAGCGGTAGAGAGCATAATGTTGTCGTCCTGTTATATTTTACTATGAATATTGATAGAGATCTGACAAATATTGTTT
Organism: Lamellibrachia columna; assembly: GCA_963662155.1. Classification (NCBI taxonomy): domain Eukaryota; kingdom Metazoa; phylum Annelida; class Polychaeta; order Sabellida; family Siboglinidae; genus Lamellibrachia; species Lamellibrachia columna. The sequence continues at coordinate 13,200,576 of OY759264.1, read as the reverse complement.
TGATAGACACACTTCACGCACGTGACAAAGACAAATAAAAATTTGGCAATTTTTTTTTGTCTGATGAATCTGCGAAGGCAACCACGTTTGTTAGCCGTATGCAAATGACCTCCGTGAGCATGTCCCAAAATAGCTATGCGTTTATCACCACGTTTCGTCAAATAAACATGAAAATAGGAAATATTAAACCTTTTTACGCAACCAGGATTGTTTTTCCTATTACTTAACACTGATAGGTTGTAACATGACAGAAGGAAAACATATATTAGATTCTTATTATTTGTTTAATGACGCAATATGCAAACACTATCACGCGTTATACAGTTATAACGCATTACCATGCTTCTGTTCATATATATATATATATATATATATATATACATAATACACACACGCACGCACGCACGCACGCACGCACGCACGCACGCACGCACGCACGCACGCACGCACGCACACACACACACACACACACACACACACATTACATAAGTATCTTCACTGGAATTGCAATGGCGAAAGGATCGAACTATGTGACAAATACAACAAATACGCAATGAGAGAAGGAACTGACATAACTAAATATGTAACTTGCTTCCTTGTATGCAAACATACATGCAAATATATATATACATGCATGTATGTATATATATATATATTTGCATGTATGTATGTATATATATATATATATATATTTGCATGTATATATATATATATATATATATATATATATATATATATATATATATATATATATATATATATATATATATATATGTATATATATATATATATATTGCATGTATGTATGCATGCATATATAATATGTAAGTATGCATGATATAAATTATTGTGCTTATCATGTTTCATGATGATGAAGTACAATTTTGAAGTCATGTCACATTATTAACTCATAAGTTCAACCCTTCATTTCTGAAATGCATAACGCATTCGTTGGCTAGTTCAGTGGCGTGTCAGTTAATATCTACGTTATGTTTTCAGATAGTTCAACTTGCTGATCTCGGGACAACACATCTTCAAGCAGAAAGATCATAGTGATTTGCGAGATAAACATGTCAGCCATACAAATATAACGCATCTTAGTTATCCATATTTGTCCAAATAGAAATGGTCTTGTTATCGATGAAAGTAGCGAGCATGACCGGATATAGTCGAGTTCATTATTGAAATATGCCATATTTCATCTTGACAACAGTCAACACGATATACCAGTTACTGCTACATGCATGAGATTTATGAGTGTATGGAAATCTTTAATTTCTATTTGTTCCTGATTGGTAGGTAAATAAAAAAACTATATTATTATGCTAACTTGGTTGTTAACGTTATTGTCTGTAGTATATTTCTGGTTTGTGCACACTTGGATAGCAGGTTTTCAGCCGTCGCAAGGTGGCGCCACCATGGATATTTTGAATGAATTACTCGTTATGTATGCGTTATAATTTTTTTTAAACTAAAATAGATAATGTGCGCATTGTTCATAGCATGCTTATGCATGAGGTATTTTGTGTATAAAACATAACTCATTTGTTACATATTGAGTAAAAAAATGTTAATAACATAATGGAGTCGTCGTACAATTTAACCAGGAAACAACTCTTCCCTATCGTATTGACATTGCAAATAAACAAAACACAAATTTGGAGCTTAGAAACAGAAAGACGTATTTTCGTTGTGTAGTCAACAAGTGTTTCTTTCGAGAATGTTTGTCAACGGCAGCGAAGATCAATCACAGTCGGTGGTGTACTGGATTTAATCGCTAACAACAATACTGACTGATTGGATCTGGCGTCCGGTGTTGATTCCACGAAACGTGTTAATGCATATGCTTGTTACAGTGTGTACTTTAGCAAATAACTCGATGCTTGTGAGTGCAAATACGTGATGTCTTACACACACACACACACACACACACACACACACACACACACACACACACACACACACACACACACACACACACACACACACACACACACACACACACACACACACACACACACACACACACACACACACACACACACACACACACACACACACACACACACACACACACACACACACACACACACACACACACACACACACACACACACACACACACACACACACACACACACACACACACACACACACACACACACACACACACACACACACACACACACACACACACACACACACACACACACACACACACACACACACACACACACACACACACACACACACACACACACACACACACACACACACACACACACACACACACACACACACACACACACACACACACACACACACACACACACACACACGTGTTCTGCGGAAATAAAATTGCCGGATGTTGACGAGACAACTAACATCGAATTCGCTTAGTAAAGTAGCGCTATTTCCCTACGACGACGCATTGACATTTCCCTACAGCTATTTCTTGGGCAAACACTGAAAGGTGTACCCTGGTAACGGGGAAGAACAAACGTGTCACAATATCAGAGCGATGGTAAAGGTTTCAATGCCAGTAACCACCAACATCCATGCCAATCTGACAACTCGTGGACTGACAATAAGTCCATTGGGGAGGTAGGCATTGACATTGAATAGGAATAACAATTAACGGGTTCCCAGTTTGCTTTGGAGTCATAAACACACCAGTGTCACAGTATTCGCATGCACACAGGCAACTCAGACCCTATCTTAAATAAATATGGGAATATATTGGAAGTAAAACCGGAATGCGTGACGCTTTTGATGCCTCGTGACTGAAGCACGACTAATCGGAACACCTGAAAGCAATTGAAACAGTTGATACAGACAAAGTATTATATAATACTATTATATAATACCGGACGAGATAACTTGGTAGTTCGTACCTGAATGTCGTCATAACAATAGTTATGTATTTCAGGATACACAACATTATAACATATATAACCATATACGCCATTATACTTGGTGCTGCCTTTCTGCCTTACTGGTAATCATAGTAACGTCTAGCGACGAATTTTCCTTGTATTACGTAACTTAGGATAATCATATAAAAGAGGCATAGCATAGTTTTGCGAACAGTTGTAGGTAATACCTACAAAGGGTAATTCGATTGTTCAAAGAAAGGGTATTTGAGGAGTGCATTTAGAAAACAGTGTCACGACGCGGTAGGGTCGTAGATGAACCTCTGAAAGTTTGGCGCCCGAGATACAAAGCGTCTATGATGAGTAGTACAGCATGCATATATATATACACACGCACACGCTCACGCACAAGCACTCACTCACACACGCACGCACGCACGCACGCACACATTTATAAATGCAATATAAAATGGACCCTGCGCCGGAAATGTGGTCGCAATGTTTACATGTAGTAAAATACATCACTGGGCTGGATTGAATGATTAGTAACATACACATTTACTTTAGGTGGATCATCACAAGATGTATCATATCATTATCATCACAATATGTATCATATCATTATCATCACAATATGTATCATATCATTATCATCACAAGATGTATCATATCATTATCATCACAATATGTATCATATCATTATCATCACAAGATGTATCATATCATTATCATCACAAGATGTATCATATCATTATCATCACAAGATGTATCATATCATTATCATCACAAGATGTATCATATCTTTATTATCACAAGATGTATCATATCGTTATCATCACAATATGTATCATATCATTATCATCACAAGATGTATCATATCATTATCATCACAAGATGTATCATATCATTATCATCACAAGATGTATCATATCATAATCATCACAAGATGTATCGTATCATTATCATCACAATATGTATCATATCATTATCATCATAAGATGTATCATATCATTATCATCACAACATGTATCATATCATTATCATCACAAGATGTATCATATTATTATCATCACAATATGTATCACATCATTATCATCACTGTGACGAATAACATGCATGTGTTCAAACATTTAACTATACTCAAAATAAAACTAACTTATATGAAGTAGTTTGTAAACGTACATTGTTGTATTTAATTACGCTCTCTAAGGAATCCATTCATGTATGTTATTGTGCAAATATGATCCAAGAAGATGGGCAATATATATGCGTCGAGATACAAATATTCAACAAGGTATGAATCCATAGAGGAGGATGTTCCAAACGTTAATAATGTATGGTTGTTACTATTATGGGTCAACATGTAAATGTCTCACAACGAATAAATAAATAATGTCTAACACGACTTCAACATTCAACACATGTTGGGTATCGATGAGTAAAAGATTTACAACTGATGTTCATACCAGGCTGGAATGAGCACGTCGGTGCAATGCTAGGAAGTATATGTTCACACAAAGCTATTGGTTCTCCGTGACTGACCTAGTTCAGTATTCGAGTAGCTCACAGAAAGCAAGGAAACACATACCAGTGCACGCCGTTCCTTTCAAATCAAATATTTACAGTCACACTTTTCTGGCTGGCAGATTGGTTGTATTCCATAACATCTGAAAAATCCTCCGCACTCGATAGCAAAACATCTGTATAGAGAAAAAGTAAATAAAAATTATTGCACCTAAGTGGGATTTCAGTCAATATAACACGAGAAGAAGAAACACTTTAACAATTGTCGACATTTACCTGTTCGTATAAAGCGCACTAATTCGCCTGCCCTTTCAACAAATTATTACTTTGAATTGCTGATAATTGTCCACGTTGAAAAATATATCGATTTAACAACTTTATGACACCGTGCATGTGCATAGTGTTTTAATACCAGTGAGTGCCACTCTGGTGAATACAGTGACACCACTTAACGGACTATTACCTTGTGTACTTGGCCAATAAAACTATGCTCGTTGGCATAACTGCCAGTGTTATGAATAATTAAGTGACTAAAGCAACTCAAAATATGGTGGCAGCCGGTATGTATGAAACTAACTCACGAACTCTGAAACCACTTTAGCGATGCACGCGCTTAAGCGTCAAATGTTGTGTTTTAAGACTCTTGGTCTATATTAGAACCAAACGCAAATCAACCCACTTCTTAAAAAGTCAACTTTGCCTAAAGAAAACATAAATAGTTATAAACCTATTCATATTCTAAACTTTATTTCCAAGGTACTAGGAAAAGTTGTAGCAAGCCGTCGAGTCAAATTGCATGTCTAATGTAATACCATCAGCTTAGAAACAGCTTCATTATACAGAGTTTTAAAAGTACACAATGATGTTACTCTAAATTTGGACAAGGTTAAAGTAACAGCACTTGCCTTGCTTGATTGATCTGCTGCTTTTGATACTATTTATCATAACATACTCATTAAACGCGGCACTACCCACTTCATTTGGTGTTCCTCAGGGTTCTGTTCTTGGAACATTGTTGATTAATCTTTACACTACTCCACTCAGCTCAGTTATTCAAAGTCACAACTTGGATCACCAACTATATGTAGATGATACACATATTTAGCTTTCCTTGGCCACCCCGGATATAAATTACTCTTTAAAAAAGCTCACAGATTGTCTCCATGATATCTTCCACTGGATGACTGACAGCAAATTAAAGTTAAATGCAGATAAAACATGGTTTCTTATTATCGGTGCACAAAACAAAGCTACAAAAATTGCTCTTGTTAGCAGTAGACTTGACTATTGCAATTCTCGTTATCACAATATTGCTTTCAAGTACATCTTGAAACTTCCACGAGTTCAACATTATTTATCAAGAGTAGTTACCCGGTCTCCTCGTTTCCCTCACTCAGTGCCACTTAAATCATTGCACTGGCTCCCTGTCAGCTATTGCATTATTTTTAAGATCTGCACATTTACCTATCAAGCATGTTTACATTCACTGCTCACTCCTGCTAGACAGCCCAGACAGCTTCGACGATCTAATTCTAATCTACGTTTTGTTCCCAGTGTTAAGACAAATGTCGGAACTAGAGCTTTTTAGTTGTTGCACCGACTCTGTGGAACTCACTCCCTGTTAGTGTTAAGTATGTAGGAAATACAACAACATTTCGCCGTAAATTAAAAACCCACCTGCTTAGACTTGCTTAGCCTCCATAGCTTTATGCTCTATTTGATATAAATTAATAATAATTTCTAACAAAAAAATACGTTAAAGTATTTCATTCTTCTGAAGACTCCTGGGATATGTGACTTACTCTTTTGCTGTCTTATTTTTACTGACAATTTTCTTGAGTAACTTCTCCACATGAAGAAAGATCTCTCTGATTTGAAACCAAATCCCGTCGCATGTCTGAAAATTACATGACACCGTTGTTATCGTTTTCACCAACGCCGTTACGAGAATTCGTGTTACAGCTTTATATATCTTTACACGAAACATTTACCATTGTTTATGTAAGCTGATATAATAATAAACATTACAAATATAATTAACAACAACAACAACAAGTGACCACAACCTATTATTGTTCTATACATTTTGCTAAACTTCCACCGTAGCTGACGTTACATGTTAAATATGATGATGTCAAGCAATTTGTATTTACTTCCATAAGATAGTATTTCAAATAGTTCACCGTTTGTATATAGCAAGCTTATACTAAGTGCTAATGGAAGACATACATTTTCAAACATAACTGTTATAGCCAGTAATTAATGGTAGGTGTTTAATGAATTGTGACTGATGGTACACAACAAAGACAAATTGAAATATTTGGTTGAACTAAGTTACAACATCCTCCTCAAACTTCACATTGAACATCCACTGACGTACTCATGCATTACATACCTTAAACTAACAAATGCATATTCGATTATATTTTCGGAAATTGATTGAAAACAAAACAAGAAAAATACTTACAAATGTGTGTGACTGACGTTACCGTGACTGACATTATAATGTTTCGACATATCGAAATGGCAGTGTATTGGTACATTGATAACACTATGATTTCAGATAATTGTCATATTACATGTGAAAAAGTTTACTGCACTAATAAGGAACTTTATCATAGGTGACATTGTTATTGGATAAACATTTACTCTAGATTGACCTATTGAAATGATGTCATCAATACAAAATTATTTATTTATTCCCTAAATATAGTTCTGCCAAATCATGAGTTTTCAAGCAGCTTCACCTAATTAACTGGGTACAGAAATAATAAACCGAATTTTCAAATGTTGTCTTTATTACCTTGGTAAAATTACAGTTATAATTGTAAATTAATGTAATAGACACTAGTAATGTAATCGGCATTCTCGAAACCAGTTGCCTTCTACAACTATTTTTCAAAGGGAATTGGCACATGGCTCCTTAATTAAAACCGTTATGGACACAACAAATAGTTTATAATTTACCTCGCAGAAACAAGCACAAACCAGGAATAACGTGACCAAGGCTGGCACGTTGGCCATGTCTTCAGCAGATCCAAGCAAACTTCACCCTGCGAAATGAAGGTATCACACCTGATCATTGTTTGGTCAGAGATGCCAAATATCCTGCTTCCAGAAAACATATCCTGCTTTTCCTTTTTTTAAGCATTCTCAATAATCTTTACTAATACAGAGATATATCATAATTTCCACATCCATATGTTTTACAACATCCCTGTCTGGGATCCAACATCTCAGCTCCCAGCTGTTTTGTGAGTCCAACCTTCCAACGTCAACGTAATTTATTTTGTCCATTTTAGTCGCAAGATGGCACAACTCAAAGTAAGTTAAATATGCGAATTCGAGTATCAAAAAAGGTGATTAAACGTGTTTTTACACACAACCTGTTTAATAATTTACATGTTCTGTATGCATTATGCGTGGTTACTATACATATTGCATGTTAATAGCAGCGATATAGAGGTGGGCCGGGATTCTAGGAAAGTGCCGAATCATATTATACTAGTTAATGTGGATTTTTGCCTTAAGTAATATGAATAATATGAATGAATATTCGTGACACTATCCCGTTATTTCATATATCGAGTAATTTGGTTTGAATGAACTACTCACCAATATGGAATGACGGAATTATACGTTTGTGAAAGCGAGACAAGCACCCACTGTGTGACATAAATACGACATACTGTTTAGTGCATCATACATTTAGCACATGGTAGCAATATTCGGTTTAAAAACAATATGTGTGTTTAACTAATGACTAAAATGTAAATATTATTCAAAGCCAGTAACTAACGATTAAACTGTTATATGAGTTTTATCATAAATTCCGCAATAATCGTAATGTCTGTTTAAAATTATATTTTAGCTAAGCATTCAACCTGTTGGTTAGTAAAAACTTGTTTAAAGAATCATTTCGTGAGGGAACGTCCAACCGTCAGCAACAAATTACCTATTACTATTATTATTGGAAAATTTCTCATATAATTAATTCAGAATTTGAGTTGAATTGGAGTAGGAATTGAATTGGAATTGAATTGTAATTAAAATGTTTTAGCTGGAATTGGAATTGAAAAAATCGATTGAATATGGCTAAATTATATATATATATATATATATATATATATATATATATATATATATATATATACATACATCCTAAGGCAATAATAGAAAGTCACCTATTAGACTCACTTTGGCCTTGCCTTTGGCTAAAATCGCCCAAGGGCCAGCCAAGACCAGTTTCGCAGATTCAAAATGTTTCGTTCAAATCCTAGTCGTGTTCAGCGTGTTCGAAACGCCTCACTGTGCGGTAAGACGCAACCAAGGCTGGGGTCAATTCCATTTAATCAATTCAAATTCAAATTCTTTTTAATTCAATTTAGCCAGTTTCAATTAAATTTATTTTTTTCAATTCCAATTCCAGCTCAAATATTTGAATTACAATGCAATTCCAATTCAATTCCTACTGCAATTCAATTCAAATTCTGAATTAATTATTTGAGAGATTTTCCAATAATAATAGTAATAGGTATTCTGTTTTTTTAATAGTAGTAGAGGAACTTTTTCAAAAGTAATAGTAATAGATTATAAAGTAATATATACTAGGTTATTACTTTTCTATTACATCTATTGCTGCAAACTTACAAAATATCAGTTTTTTTGCATGTTATTCCAACTGCTAGTAATTGTAAGCAGTGCACACACAATGGCTCAGCCGTTATTCAAACAACACGAAAAGACCAGTAGGCTGATAATTTTATGGTTTCATTAATACCTGCTCAATGAAGCAATGCATGAGTAGCAAACCAACTACTAATTGCTGGGATGCTCCATTGGGGTGGCTATGGCTTCATACATTCCTAACACATACAAAGGGCATTGTTTCAGATGTGTGCAGACAGACAACATGTGCAGGATCTGCCACCTGTATTGAATTTAAATTAAGTTCATCACACCTAACCATAGTTTGATTTGAGCAGTTTTTTTTTTCAAATTGCCAATTGCCACTAGGTAGCATAGCCATGCAGACCCTTTGTTCAATTTTGGACAAATTAATGTTCTCACCTTAGATCTTAAAATGTTGTGCAAATGTATGTTTATCTGCTACAAAAACTTGATATGCTATTCTATTGTTGGATTTAGGACAACATCGGAAACACAACCACATCGCACTAGAACAAGAAAATTACGTTCAATTATTTTTTCTTTCAATTCCAATTCCATTTCAACTTACTAAAAATCTTTAAATTCAAATTCAAATCCCGCTTGGTGAAAATCTTTCAATTCAAATTCAGGAACTGAATTTAATAATTCCAATTCATTTTTGAATTCACCCCAGCGCTGGACGCTACGCATTAAATGTATAAACACCTTGGGTCCGTTCGTTACATTTTCTGTGATGATCATTACGAACAGAACGTTGCATGCATGCTCTCCGATAAAGAGAAATATGGCATATTTGCGTCAATTCCATCAATGTCTCCGACGTGTCGCGAGACCAGTGGTTGCGACTTCCGATAGTTGTGCCATCTAGCGATCATTGTGATATTAAATACTAAAATATGTCTAAAAAATCTTTTTGGCCTCATGTTTTCTCACAACAATTAACGGCGTTGGTCGTTTACACTAGTAAAGACCGGTTTATCCAACTATTGACGTACGCATTGCGATATCCAGCGATATCTCAAAATAGGTCAGATTTGGGATGTAAATCGAATTTGACTCTAGTCTAGTGACTAATAATGGCACGGTCCCGTTTGACAAGCTCCAACCTCTGGCTCTGCACGAGACATATTTTATCAAAACACGGCGAGACTAATCCCGAAGACACATTTGTAAAATTAAGAAGTAATAATGACATGTAAGTCAACAACTAGGAATTGTGATGCCAAATATATTCGGGAACGACTTACGAATGATCTTGGCTAAGAAAATCGCAACTTACACAAATTTCGCGAGGTTTCGTCCGCGTTGCAACGGCTACAGACACTAACATCTACTCCCGGTTTGCTATGTTTTGCCGTTTGACCCATGGACACGGGTTCATGGACAGACGACCGAACTTTGTGAGTATTCAGAGTGGATACTGGTTGGGGTTATGTTTGAAAAGATATCAGTATAAAAAAACATATGCAGAAACCTTTGTGCAAGAGGTCAACATTCTAAACACCAATCATTTTATCGATTAGCCGCAAAATAATTGTTAAACATCGTGTAGTCGTAAGGCCGTTTAGCATAACGACGGCCACTGCATACAATTGAAGTGTTCGCAATTTCTCCTCACTGACACTGTATGACAAGACGCAATGAATGAAACTGATTAAATATCATCGGACCGTAGTTAACTTATCTGTGGTGATTATGATGAATAGTTGCGTACATTTACGTCTGGTGAAGTGAAGTATGTTGAATGTTTACATCAAGAGTCACCGCGATGTGTCTGAATATAGTGAATATATTGGTTTATTGTATAATATATCATTGATATTAACCACATGTGTTCCACAAACCTGTTTATGCTTCATCGTCGGGTGTTTGACGTTCCCAGTCAGCGATGTATTTCACCAGTGACGTCTCTAACTCGAGATCCAGCGGCACATAATGGCAGTGAGCAGAATGTTAGTCCGTTATTGCTGTTAACTATAACTTGTATATTTATAACTACGTGGCATCCTTGATTTCATGGCATCTTAGTACTGCGGTACTTTCACCTGACTACAATTTAGTATATAAAATAAAGTGCCCGCCCGCCCGCATGCGCGTGTGTATACGCATGTATACACCTTCAATATTGTTACCGTTTTATTAACTTCACGTCTGGAAAAGTATTAGTAGTTAATGATGCACGGTGCTCTGACTTTTAATGTTGCGCCAAAACAATGCGCCTTATCATATACTTGTGAAGAAATTGTTATCATAAAAGTCAGTTATATATTTAATTGCACGCTCAAATAAATTAACAAAGCTTCATATCAAAATAGTTTAATGTGCAACACTTGTGTCATCGTACATTCTTTGTCGGAAAGTTAAAGGGCGATTTCACATTCGGTAAACATTTATAAGTGTCCGTATATACTCATCAGACGAATGTTGATCTTCGCCAAACCGTGTAAACCATCGACGTTTTAAAAAAACGGATGGATTTCCGGATTGATTTAATACGCGACCTCGTCGGCTCAGAATGTCATTAACAAAATACAATGAAGTCTAACACAGCTGACGGCGTCGATGTAGATGCCGAATACATGATTCCAGTAAAGAAAGATCTGCAGAAGGCTTCCCTCGTTGCAAAACCTGAATGCATAGATTAATATACATCGTAATAGTTGATATAGACAACAAAGAAAGTTTCAAGAATGTGGCACATTCCAAAGCAAGACCATGTTGTTGATATATGTTGTTAGATATTACCCAGCAACATTTATTGTAAAGTGTTCTGGAAATAATCATGTCGAGAAGAAGTCACTTAGTGGGCGATTGATGGATTACATCATAACACAAATGTGTGCTGAAATCATCGGACATATCTTTAAATTAGTTTGGTTTGGGACAAACCGAAATTAAGCTGCACAAGGACAACCTTTTATTATGCATAGCCCGCCTGTATATGCTATGACATAAGGTTAAGCACAGTTTCGCAAGTTACCCGATGTAACGATCAAAATCAATAATTATTATTTCGGTGGTATTAAAAAACTACGTGCTATTGCAAAACACTAATTGATTGATACAAAGTCATTGCCAATAACACAGCACTATTGCAATAACAGTAGAGGCTACTCAAAATAACTCGTGACGCATCTGGTGGATGATCTACCACTGCATGCGTCGACACTTATTTTGAAGAATAATTTTGCATCTTCGATAATGAATGTCCAATCTTAGTCCCCAAAGTTATTCTGTGAGTTAAGAATACCATGCATTAACAATGACGCTTACTTAAATGTAAACACAAAAATAAAAATGCTGTTACCAGAACGCAATCATAGGTCGATCTGACGTTTGAATAATTTTGTGCTCGATTGTTTCGGCACACGACAACTATCTACTAATGTAGCTAGTTGTTCAAATTAAGTGATCCACTTATGAATGTAAATAGGGGAAGACAGTGTTATATGAGCCATTTCTCATTCTTTTTAATATGTAGGATACACTCATATTCCTAAGTCAAAATTGTTTTACACACATAAATTATGATTAGTAGCTAATCGTTTTATACCAAGATAGTATATATACGTGCATAGATAATTATATGTAGCTGATTCAAACAGGGTCGGTAAACTGGCTCAACTAACATTTAGTGTGGGCTGCGTTTAGCCACAGCGTGCCGTCACTTGAGTCACAATGGGTAAATGCTTTATTTGTGTAATTTACGTAGTCCTAAAATGTCACCAACTCAGCCAACACATCTACACAATGGGGACAACGTGTCACTGGTGACTCAACAACTTTGCCTTCTCTTGGATCACGTGGTTTGGCTTCAATATGGTCAAAAGTTAATTAGATATGGTTTCTTTTAGCATTACAGAATAAACAGAGGCTTTGTAGAGTTTCTTTTTGAAATAAACGTAAGTTATTGGGGATTTAGTAAATGTCGTATTTAAATAAATAATAATTTAAATGACTAAGAGTTCACTCAACGCAAACCTGACTAGTACAATTATTTATCTCACCAAAATGGTAACTTATGTTAAATGTACAACTAATAGTTGCCTATAAACATTACACCTGGAGTATGGAATTATAATGAAAAAGTGTAATAGCTATCCTGATGCAGAAGAGGCAACGTGGGAACAATAGCAGCGTAAACGAAGTGGGAATACCATCAGTAGACGAAGTATGACTTTGACATGCTCCTCATATTGAAACAGTCCATTGTGTTGACATTAATAGTAACGCCATTATTGTTCACCAATTGTTCGCAAGTATTTCGAACACTTACCTATCAGTAATGTGGATAGTTGTGTGCGTTGTCTCCACGCCAGTAACTGTACCTATTTGGCGAAAATCGACAACGGCAAAACGAAGCACATCTTGGTCTCACTCCAATGCAAGAGTACCATGACTTTTTGAGACCACAGTAACAGCTGGAACAACAAAACGTCGAATTAGACTTATGTCGAACAGATTTCTGTCGGTACACATGACAGTGGTATACGTCGTTTTATAACATACATGAGGTGTATCATTGCCATGCCTTAATGTATTATATATGTAAAACAGACAATAAAACTAGTAGAATATACCCATCCTGGGATAACGGCTTCATGGAATCCAACTCTCGAAATTGAGAGGTTCCGGGCAACACTGGTCAGGAGAAAACATATGGATTGGCATGTAGATGCACATTTCTTTTTCATGGTGTTGGTGTTGATGGCTTTTTTTTTACTTCCAAACCAGTTCTCCCCATGATTTAATATCCTTACATTTGACACTGAACATTGTTGGCCTGTTTTTTTTTTTACTGATGACATCAACATCGAAATGCACCGAACCAAACTTGCGTGGAACAGAGACGCAGTCAGGAGCTCTCACAGGCCTTCGCTTGTGTCACGTGACTAACATCACGTCCGATTTCATATTGAATACGTGTATGACAAAGACCGAAATCGGACACAGATAACTAAAAAGCCAGCAGTGCGGCTAAGACGCAAATAACCTTCAATAAAAATTCGCACAAACAGTGGCCAGCGTATTTACGGGGGAAATTGTTCATACCCCCTTTAGCTTACCTTTTTTATTTCTTAAGTATATGTAAGTTTGGCCTCCCCCTTTGCAACGCGCAAATAATGTTATGTCTTATTTAACAAACGCCACTTACAAACGCAATGATTGTGACTCTAAGTAGCGTGGCTTCCGGTTGTGAACCTTCCGGCTCCTGCTCTCCGCCTCACTTAGCTGAATAATAAATGTTAATATCATTCACAATGTTGTCTCTGCATACTGATATATGCCGACGGCGCCACCGTTTTATTGTTCTCATTAGCCTCGATTATCCAACCTCCGGGATGTGGCGCCACCGTTTGTCGCACACATCAGCGGCTGGAATCACAGTGTAGGTGCCGTCGTGACGGAAATTATGTATATGCACCAGGTTGTGAGTGCGTACATATTTAGATTAATTAGGTTCTCATCCGGGTAATTGGCTAACTCATCAAAAAGAGTCAAATGTATTTTTATCAGTTTGTAAATCACGCAAAATAATCTTATAGTTTGGAATTTTATTGTAACTTGTTTATGTTCGTTACCTATGAATGACAATACAATTTAAATCTTTATATTCAAATTAGGCACCATAAATATATAGAAACCAATAAAACGTATGAAAAACAATCATAACATACTTATTTTAAGTACTGGTAACATGAAGGACATTTGATAACAGTAATGACAAAACCAAAATAAATATTAAAAATGCATAATCTCTACCGTGACAAAAATGTTTAGTAAAAGTTGAAACAGTTCTTACTCAAAACAGTTATAAATGTTAACTGTCTTGTTTGCTTCAGTTTGTGTCACTCCTGATGCCGAACACTGTTTTGTCACTCCTGTTTCCGTCACTCCTGTTTCCTTTTTATAGAAAACTATGTCGAGGCATTTTAATGTAGATTTTGAGACAATTCATATTTTACTTTAATACTTACATTTAATTTGCGTGGTTCTCATGAATATGTAAGCTTAGGAGATAAAATAGCAAGAAGCCAAAGTGTCATACATTTCATAACATTACAATGCAGGTAACAGGAGTGACAAAAAGTGCTTATAACATAATACTTACTCCCTATAAAAGAACACTGCACATTGTTGTTATAAACAAAATGCTCTGTCAGGAAAAGTACGACGAACATTGCGCGTTAACCAGCCTCTTCTGTGGCCGAGCGGTTATGGTGCGTCAACCCTAATCGTACACGTAAATAAAAGCTCCGCAAATGAATTAATTACTCCGTGATGTTGTGTACGGTAAAGTATAACCAGCGACGAGACTCTGTCCACGGCGTGTTCTCGAAGGCGGGCGAGAGTCGATGAGAAAATATGTATGAAAGGCGACATATTTATGTTAATACCCATTATCTCTTAACTCACTAATTAGGCATGTTTTGCATATTTGCTGAGGCAACTTTACCTTAACCAACGTTGCACACATCAGTACCAGAAGAAAGATCACATGGACATTCGCCATATCTTCAGGAGAGCTAATAGGAATTGCGCCTGAAAAGCAACGAGCACATCTTACAATCGTACGAAACTAAATTTGATATTATCAGTACACGGCCCCAACATACGGGTGATCTAACAAGTAAAATCCCAACATCCGGGTCAGTTGCATAGAATAGGAAAGAGGATATTTGGCACGTTAACAAAATCATTAATATAAATTAAGAATAGTAGTGGCCCTGTGGAACTCCACAGCATATAGGCTGGAGATGCGACAAAACATATTGCCTTATATTAGACAAATAACTTTCATGCCAGGCAAGCATCATAATAGTCTAGTTTATATTAGTCTCCTTGTCTCTATTGTTATTAAACCATATGATCTCATGTGTATTCGTACTAACGTATCTATATCCGTCTTCTTCCGATATGGTCTCATGCGATTGCTTGCAGAGATGATCATTGATTGTAGGTGTCGTCTATGTCAGGTATGTCTGGGTGGGGGAGGACCGTCGTCTATGTCAGGTATGTCTGGGCGAGGGAGGACCGTCGTCTATGTCAGGTATGTCTGGGTGGGGGAGGACCGTCGTCTATGTCAGGTATGTCTGGGTGAGGGAGGACCGTCGTCTATGTCAGGTATGTCTGGGTGAGGGAGGACCGTCGTCTATGTCAGGTATGTCTGGGTGAGGGAGGACCGTCGTCTATGTCAGGTATGTCTGGGTGAGGGAGGACCGTCGTCTATGTCAGGTATGTCTGGGTGAGGGAGGACCGTCGTCTATGTCAGGTATGTCTGGGTGATGGAGGACCGTCGTCTATGTCACGTATGTCTGGGTGAGGGAGGACCGTCGTCTATGTCAGGTATGTCTGGGTGAGGGAGGACCGTCGTCTATGTCAGGTATGTCTGGGTGAGGGAGGACCGTCGTCAGCTAATGAGTGTCAGCGGTAAAGTCATCATACAATTACAGCGTGGCAGTGAAGAGTAAACACATATTCATTCGCTTCACGTTCGACGTTTTTCAATATGTGGACCAAAGTTCAAACAGTAATCATGTGTTTACTTGTTGGTCTGCGAAGTCGTCAGGGGTCAGGCCAACAGACATATGGGCGTCGTGGAAATTGCCCCGCGAAAAAAATACATTCGCGTTCCGGTCTGCACTACTCATTACGACCAACTCTACTCGACTCGCTACAACAATCTAAACTCTAGTTGCGTTGAGTCATTACGTATCTACCCGATGCAACGCTACTGGTGTTTAGTTTATTGTAGCAAGCATCGGCAAGCTGGAAGAACCAGTTTCATAGATCTAAGAACAAACCCCAACCTTAACCATAAATCTAACCCTAGTTACTCCTCAAATAACAACAACACAGTTATCGGGGAGGAACACAGAACAGTTGGAACAGCAATATTTTAACGTGAGAACTGCGGCACTTCCGCTTGGCTACGGACCACTTCGGTTAAACGTTTCATCGACAGTCACGTCTATTGTGACTATAATTATGTACCGCTATTACGCCTTAACCTCCTTTCTAGTTGATTTTTATATTTGGATACATGAATGGTATAATTATGTGTGGCTTTTTTAAAAAGTACCCAACGCGACATACCTGCGAAACGTTTTTTGAACTTCGACTCGCGATTATACTCGATACGTAATGCGAACCGACTTGACGTTTCGGGCGTCACTGATTATTACGTCATCAAGTGATTCACCGTTAACGTTTGCGCGCAAGTAATTCGAGACGGAAGACATCATCACCGCGCTCTGGATGGGTGTCACTCCAATATCTGTAGTAACGGCACGTTGCAATTCCAGCTGGAAGTTGGACGCTTATTTTACATCCCCCGGCGTCCAAATTGGCGGAACTTAAAGAAGTTCGTATGAATGTTATTATCAAGAACAACTAGTGTGATACAAATATACACCACAGACATTGAACAATATTAATGAAAGAACGCACTTCTGTCGGACACCTCGTTGAAACTGGAAACTGTCTGTGTGCGTCCAGTTGACGCGTTGACACTTGTGTTATGTTTATGTTATGCATTTTGTTGATCAATCATACCAGACGTTGTGGTACCCTAAATTCGATTACTTTCTACCATAGACGTTGTAGTATCCCAAATTCGATTACTTTCTACCATAGATGTGCTACCCCAAATTCGATTACTTTCTATCATAGACGTTGTGGTACCCCAAATTCGATAACTTCCTACCATAGCTTATCATGAGCCACATTGTTTGAATTATTCGTATGGTTTGTGTGTTTTACAAGATAAGTAAAATGCATATTATATGCTCTGTGCATAAATTAGACGATCACCTAAAATGTGTGACAGTTTTGACGGTGGAGAAAACTCGTATAATTTTTTTGGAAACCGCCAAAGTAACGCAAATGTATGTACACGTTGTGCATATTATTTTATTATTCAGCATGGGCCCTTCTACGAACATATGTTAGCCGCTAGAGTGCCGGACAGTCACCCAAGCAGCCGGATCCACCTATTGCCGTTTTGACGTTTTCGGCAATTTCTTTTCAACCATTTTGCCTGTGTATTTCTGTAGATATACATTTTCTATAAATAGACACGTTGTTGACCTCCTCTACCTTGTGTCTATATCAGGGGAAGTAATAACTCAATTTAAACACATATATTATCAAATGCTAGCAACGTATCCTATTGGACAGCGAGGCTTCTGGGTCGACGTTCCCTTTCACGTTTGTTCCAGCGCGTACTCAACATTCATGCTTGCAAAAACTATTCGCAAACGGAGAGAACACGTTTAAACCAGGAAAAAGAATGCAAAGTAATCATTACAATGAAATGATTGATGAATCTTGCATCCGTGCAATGGTACCCGACACTCTGTCTTACTGACACTACTTACCCATATGTGTTATTCGATGAGCTCTAAACACACATTTCTCTATTGACGAATCAAATTTCGGACGGTTTGTTTTGATATATCCACATCTATATTCGTTTACCGACACGATGCTTCATTTAAATGTACATATTGCGTTAAGCTGTTGCCATATATTGCTCATGTATTATACGAACATCAACACAATGCTGTGGACTCGTATAAATCGTCCTTCGATTATGATACGATGATCTACGATACGACGCGACACATTATATGACATCCAAAAAACCGCCAAACAGCACATCCCAATCGACAAATTTGCTTCGCCGGTCATTGCATTATCTAATTGATTCTGCTTGTATTTTTTCCACAACGCAGTATCAGGCGTTAAGTCTTTAAAATCAGACTATACAAGAAGACATCAGTTCTTCAGTTGTTTCGCAATGGCGTACAACGCTGAACGGCGATTGCTGAGAAGTCGACGGGGCGTGTCGAACTCTTGGATCTGTCCTGCGTCCAGAATCATCAACCTGAAATAATAATAATTGTTGTTATAGAGACACGAGGATAAGGCACTGACAGCAGTGAACAATATTCGGTTTGGTGAATTTGTAACCAAATGACGGAG
Source organism: Lamellibrachia columna (assembly GCA_963662155.1). NCBI lineage: Eukaryota > Metazoa > Annelida > Polychaeta > Sabellida > Siboglinidae > Lamellibrachia > Lamellibrachia columna. The sequence goes on along the minus strand of OY759264.1, from coordinate 13,181,521 downwards.
GAACGATGGGGGAATTAAACGAAGATATCGAAGGTAGTGGGAAACAGACTGCGATGGACAAGACATATAAAGAGAATAGGCGAGGAGAGGTTAACAAAGAGAGCATGGAAAACAGAAGAGGGAGATAGAAGGAGAATATATATATCGAAATTAAGGTGGAAGGAGAGTATTACGAGATATCTCTAAAGGGCAAGGGTGAACGGCCGAGAGAGAAACGGAATTTCAGAAAATCGCGATGGATGGAGACGACTCTTCAAGAGCGGAACAAACGAAGCGATTTGGCCCCTACACCGCAAAGGACCAAGGGAAATAAAAATAATCATGATAAAATGTATGCATGGACGACACTCCGAGGAAGAACAAAAGAAGGTAGGGTTATCGATATGTTGGAATATGATGCGGGAATGTCAGGATGGAGCAGACGTCATGCAGAAGACGGGTGCAGTGTTGCCCCTGACACATCAATTTGTCAGGTGTGTTAAGACAGCTAGTGGGTGGAACTCAGTAACTAGACAGCATGACTAGCATGACAAAAGGTGGGTCTACACGAGCGATTTGTGCCCCAATTGATTGGGCGAGAGCGTGTCGCATGAAAATACGAAACAAAAGAATAGATGCTCTTAGACAAGTCCTACACCTAGCAGGCGCCTCCTCCTCACTTATTGATTCGTGTGAGATCTGCCCAGTCAGCCTGGTTCGATAATACACTCGGCTAACTACAAGGCTACAGTTTATCGCCTGTACTATTTATGTGCTACCATGCTGCGGCGCTGGTGGCGATCAGAGAGAAAACAACTATGCTTGACCCAACCATTTCGACCCGGGTCATGCCACTAGAGCGGGAATTCGCAAACGATCAGCGATCCCATTGGATGCAATTCTGTCCACTACTTGCACTGAGTTATCCAACTGAAACTTCTTCGTCAACGAGGCAAATACTGACAACGTCCACATATTCCTCGTGAATACCGTAGAGACAGATTATGACTATGGTATGCTTCGAAGCAACGAGAAGTGGCGGTCCAGTAAGACACTGGGACCTTCTCTCTGCAGCACCAAAAACGTGCAGACTCGATGCACGCTGAGTGATTGCTGGTGTACAATGCGATGGTTTTCCCAGTTATGTTGTACAACTGCAGCAGCTGGGCAGTACCAACCATTGTGTTTCACAAACTAGATGTCTACCACAGACCCCACCTGTGATCGATATTGGACATGCGTTGGCCTAACGGGATCATATCCAATGAATATGTGTACGTACACTGTTGCACCGGACCGGTGTCACAGCAAGTACGGAGGATATGTAGATCCATGTTCGGAGTTACGCATGCCGGTGGATACCCCTGCACAACTGCAGTTTGCATTTGAGGGGTCAACCCGATACAGGCGCACCACCAACCTATTTGACATGTTGCGCTCAGACCTCGAAGAGAAGGACGTCAAATGGCGATCGGGTAGAGATCATGTAAGGCGACTGTTGCATCCAAAGTTTTACGACAAACGTTTACCAAATTTTGGAGGATGAGGAAAAATGCCCTACTATTATTGTAGTAATACATTTATTATAAGCATCATAATTACATGGTCAGATTCAGTACAAGTGACAATTTTCTGAATTTCATGAACTGACAAACTAATACTACATCACTAAGTTGCCTATGTTATGTTTACAAAGCTTTATCATGTAGACTATACATTTCTTCTAATAAACGTCGAGGTTCCACAAATATGGTTATGGAAATGTAAATTAGTTCAACACATTAGTGATATCCACATTATTGTGAAGAAAATATAACATTAATAAGACCAGATTTACGTTGAGTAAATAATAATGAGCACATATGGGAAACACACAGGCGTGGGGTCAAACACAATATTTTTTTTCAATTATTTTGCATTTTTTACATTTTTCACCGTGGCATACACAAGTACTTGCGATGACATCGTGGCGTACACAAGAACTATCGATGGCATCGTGGCGTACACAAGCATTAGCGATGACAGGGATCTTACACCCACAATGTAATATCGTGGCGTACACAAGCACTAGCGATGACAGGGATTGTACACCCACAATGTAACATGTATTCACCTTTTCCCACTGAGCAAACGTGGCTAGGAAGATCTTTATCTAGGACAACCGCACAATTCCCACTACGGGCCTTACTTTCTACTCACTAGGCCTACCGTGCAATTCCGCGCTATGTGCCCTGACCGGTTTCAAAGGGGTTGTAACTTTACAACCCCTTTAGGGTCGAGAAGAAAAATTGGGCGTCGGATACTTCCGCTCCTCAAACTTACTAGTCGGGCATGATGCAGGAACGGGATTAGATCGAATCCGATCTCTATGAATCGCCCTCTTTCCAAAAGAGGGATGGGCATCAGTAAAGGTCTTTACCAACTTTAATGATTCCCCCTTTCCTTCAAGTATGTGTTCCCTCAGGAAATTATTTCAACCCATCAAAAGTTTCATCAATCTTTCATAATGCGATCCACTTGGATGGATAGTGCTCCATGCCGAAAAAGAATTGCGACATGGTTTCGTATGAATTCATCGTGCACGATAAAAAACGTCTTACGAAAATCTCCTTAAATAGTACCAACAGGGCAGGGCCTGCTTCAACTGGAACTAACCACTCAATAAATGCCGGAGGATGGTAAACAACTTCCATGATATAACCCGTTAACAAAGCGCTTAGAAAAAAAACTGCATAATTTTCTTCACATATTATTGGCGCAGCTTTCAAAACGCTGAAGATCAACATCGATGGAATCAGTGTTTTCGTTAAAGCAACGCAGTGGAGGACTGCGGACTACCTTAGGGATTCCATTGCCCTCACTTACCGACCTCTTGTGGCCTGCTGCTGCAGCCTCCTTATGGATCATTCGAGGGGTTGATGAAACGTTTGAGAGGTTGAAAGAACTTGTAATGAAAGAACAATTCTTGTTGATTTGTTCCCGAGAGTTATTTATCTTTCTGAGCGAGAACAAACTTGAAGGAAAGGGGAAATTGTTACAGTTGGTAAAGACCTTTACTGATGACCATTGCTCTTTTGGAAAGAGTGAAATTCCTGAAGATCGAATTCGATCTAATCCCGGTCCGGCACCACGCCCGGCTAGTAAGTTTGAGTATCGGAAGTACCAAACTCCCAAGTTTCCTCCTCGCCCATTTCCAACCTTCGTACCTGTTTCCTTTGTAACTGGTCTGGGCACATAGTGCGGAAATGTACGTTAGGCATAGTGAGTAGAAATTCCCCGCATTCGAAAGTAAGGCCCGCAGTGGGAAATTGTGCGGTTGTCCTAGAGAAAAATCTTTCTGTCCACCGTTGCACAGTGGGAAAAGGTGAATACATGTTACATTGTGCGTGCAAGATCCCAGCCGTCGCTAGTGCTTGTGTTCACCACGATGGAAAATGTAACTTACCAGTGATGAATGGATATGTGGGGATTTCCCTGCTAAGGTGTTACGAGACAATGGGTGTAATGGGGTGGTAATTAGGCGCAACCTGTTCACAGAGAGTCAGCTAACCGGGATAACCAGGGTTTTGATGTTGATGGATCAATCCCTCACTGAAGTCCCAACTGCCCGTTATTTTGTGAAAACCCCCATTTATTCTGGGGAGCAGAAGCGTTTATCTACAACGGTGTATGTTTTAGTAATTGGTCATATTGAGGGTCTTCATTCTCCTTGTCCCATTGACAGAGAAAACCCTCCACATGTAGAAGCAAACGCTTCAGACGTCGCCGTAACCGCTGATACCCCAGCGGCCGACGAGCAGGTAACTGGTTGTGCTGTAGAAACCCGCAATCAACAAAAGAGCCGAGAGAAACCTACAAACCGTTAGTGCATAGCGTTGTCGGCACGAGTGCATACTCTGAGGATTTCCTACGGGAACAATATGGGGATGTCTCATTAAGAAAATGCTTCGTATCGGCCGATGTCAATAAGGGAAACCCTGTTAGTGAGCATATTAGTCACTTTGTAGTTCAAAATGGATTGCTGTAACGGATGAACCGCAAATCGTGAAGTTAAGACATGAAACTATCCAATGGGAACAGTAGGGGATCAGTAAGCCACTAGAACGGATTCTTCTACACTTCTACTAGCCGGTGATAATGGGCGATGTCCACCGGTTCTGCTAGTCGCGTGACATTTCTCAACGAACCGTTAGTCGGGGTAGCGTCCCTAGGGCCCCAGTACATATGTTTCCTGTCGTTATCGCCCCTTTTGAGAAGGTAGAGATTGATTTGGTGGGTCCCATGACGCCCGTAACGTAAAGTGTAAATTGATTGATCTTAACCGTAGTTCATTTTGTGACTAGATATCCAATGTTCTGAATGTTGTATCGAATAAATGTTCATGTGATGTGATCATGGTGTCATCTTTTATAAATTTAACGAGGCGTAACAGAAAGACAACATAAAATGAGGAATGTGATACACTGTATATACATTTACAGGTACTGGTTGGTTCTGTCCAAGAAGACACACTCATTGGCCCAATCAGTTTTTGTTAGTTGGGGCCAGAAATATCGGCACATTAGCGTTTGACATGGCCCGGTGTGCAAATTCTCATTGGCCCAATGAAAAAAACAGCCCATCATGGTCTAGTGGTGCTGAATTGTTGGCAATTCATTGGCTCAATCAGGATTTGTTAGTTGGGGCCAAGAAAGGGCCAATTAAATCAGCATATTGCTAAAAGCGATAGCGGTAGCGAATATCCATATTGAGACGAGAGGAGAAGCTTTGTTGAAGCAGGTGGTCTGCCTAAAGTATCTTTGAATGACAAAGGAAGTCAGTTGAGAAGTAGAGAAGTTGAACAGTACCTTGAAAAGAATGTCAAGACGTGTGTGTTCGGAACGACCGAGGAACTGGGATCGATATTTAGAACCCCCATGTTTGCTTGTCGTGACGCGCCCCAGAAGATTACAAAATGTTCTTCTTTTGAAGTACTGTATTGACTAAAGTGAGGGGGCCAGTTATAATCATCAGGGAACTGTAGGTGAATGACAGACCCGACGAAGAGTTAATTGAGACGTACCAATACGTCCTAGATCTCCATAACCAACTTGCCAAATGGCTAGAGAGCATCTGATTAATTGAGGTCTAAAGCGCATTTCGATAGGAAAGCAACGGCACGATACCTGGAGATAGGAGGTACGGCCACCAATCAACTTCCGACGGACTCAAATAAATTGCTAATGCAGTGCAAGGGTCCTTGGGTATAAACGATTATAGAGTAAATATTATAGGAAATAATCATAGACTATTCCACATCTACATGAAGAAGTTGTACTATGAGAGGAATGATGATGATGTAATGGGCTTAGCAGCTATTATCGAGGATCAGCCCGATTGGGAAACTGAAGAGAATTTTTCCAGTAGTGGAAGGGAGGAAAGTATCAGTCCATGTAAATGGCAAATTATCGCCTGCCCAGAGCCTTCAAAGAGTTGATGGATGAGTTTCCATCGATATTTTCAAGTAAAACCGGACAGATTAATCTCCTGTCTTACTCGATTGAGGTAACCTCCCCTGAACCCATACGATGTAAACCGTCTCCTACCCCATTGACCAAGTTGGGAAATGTAGAACTAAAGGTTGTGAAGATGAGAAACATGTGTGTGATCGAGCCGTTATGATCGCCCTACTCCTCTGTTGTTGGTTAAGAAAGCCGATTCCACGTTTAGGCCGGTCGTTGACTTTCGCCGTTTGACTAAAGTGACGGTTTTCGACCCGGAATCTAAACTCCGAAATTATCATCGTCAGAGTGGGGCAAGATAAATATCAGTAAAAACTAGATTTCTGCAAAGAATATTGGCAGATACTTATGAAACAGTAAGATCTGGAAAAAACCGCGTTTTGCGCTCCCCGGGGTTTGTTTAATTTACGCGTTATGCCATTTGATCTTGTAAACGCCGGGCGTAGTTACTTAGTCAAGAACATACATCAACGGCAGGGCAATTCCGGACATCTGGCGTAATTCTCTGTCATTTGGAGTAATGTCCGGTCATCTGGGATGAGAGAAGGTGGGGTGGTGGGCGGTCATATGGAGTCATCTACGATCACCTGGGGTCGTTTGGGGTGGGGCACGGTCATAAGGGGTTACTTCCGATCACTACATGTCAGTGGAGGTCAGTGAGGGTCAGTAGGTGTCAATGCTGGTCAATGGATATCACATCACATATCAATTAGGAAGCATCTGGACAGCAAGGGTCATATCCGAGAAGGTTACCCTCCACCCTTAGCGCGCCCGCTTTCTTCATCAACCGGTCTCCACGTGTCCTGCCCACTTCAGCCGGTTCCTCACCAGCTTCCTTGTGAAACGCTCTTTCACAACAACTTTCTCCCTCAGCTAATCCATTCTTCGCCTTTCTACTCGTTTCACTACCGCAGTTCTTCTCACCCTGTTACTCTCGCAAACTTGCAGTTTCTCTTATTGTTTTTCCGGCATTGGTATGGTCTCTAGGCTGAATAGGGAGGCTGGTCTTACGCACGAGCTAAGCACATTTTCTTTTAGCTTCCGATATATATGCATATCTCCAATCACACCTGTCACAGATCGGAGAAATTTTGGTGAGTACGAGTCGTACTAGTGGCGCCGAATAGTGACCGATGGCTAATCTAAAGAACGGAAATTTATTTATTTCCAACTGATTAAAAGATCAACGAAATGTTATAATGTTTAGTATCGTTGGAAAACTAGTTGTTTATTGATATTATTTATCATTGTTTTAGAACCTAAATATGGTGAAGAACAAATAATTTTAGATCAGTCGATAAACATTTTTACTTTCACACCTTCGAGTAATAGATTGAACAAGATTTTAACAAGATTTGCCATCCGAGCCAAAGGCCCAGATGGCAAGTGGACAAGGAAGCCATTGGCTTATCGAGAGTCCAACAATGTTCATCTACTTATAACCCGCCCTCCTGAGATATGTGTCAACCTTGTTTTTAAACATATTCACGCTGCTAGCAGGTACTAGCAGATGGAGCTAAAGGAACTTTAACATTGGTTTTCTGTTATAAATCTGGTAACCCATGCATTTTGATGTATACCGTCGTAATGTGTGTATTGTAGAGACTCCTATGGCATAAACTGTGTGTAGGATATCATGCGATTTCAATGGTTGATACTGGGGTGTTTTAGTACGAACATTGCATAGTTATTCACAAGTCTGGTATTCTCGATTGACTGACCGGCGTTATAACCACCGCATCACCGAGCCCCACACATATATTGGTGAAGTAATTTCGACAAATTATATCTCAATAAATTTGCTCACAAATTTGTAATGTCAAAAATAGTTTCGAAAGATATTTAAAATGAAAAGTAAGCTTATGTGTTTTATTTGTGAAATGCAGTATACAAGTTTAACAAGTTTAACAATACAAGTTTCCCCACCACTGGGCGATAGCATACTTACTTACATTACTTACATTTGACATGATAGACGCAAAATCATGCAGTGACATTTCACGAGCAATAATGCATACTGCATAGAGAGGAGGTGCGTGTGTACTTGAGTTCGTGTGTGTGTGTGTGTGTGTGTGTGTGTGTGTGTGTGTGTGTGTGTGTGTGTGTGTGTGTGTGTGTGTGTGTGTGTGTGTGTTTGTGTGTGTGGAGTGCTCACGCGCACATGTTTGTGTATGTGTACTTCAGATCGCCGACAATCCGCTGTTTCTTGTCATCGTATCGTTGCCGTCTGAACGACCTCGCACGTTATTTATCTTAGCACTTAACTGCGGTTTAAATTAAATGGGCTAAAAAGATATGTTCTTATATAGCACGGAGTCCAGTGTTTGGGGCTGCTCAAAGCGCATTACACTTCAGCCCCTGGCAGACTTGTTCATATCGACGCCATTTCGACTTCTCTAGGGAGCATTCAGCCACGCTGCAATTACTGCGCGAAGACTATTCGTTCCTATATCCATCTCTGTATGTAGCGAGGTACACACAATACAGCCGAGTGAACTGTGGCAACGTGGGATGATAAAAAAGCTTCGAAACGGCAGCAAGAGGATTCGAACCCGGTTTATCTCTATTAAGAGCCCGACGTTCTAATCGATACGCTGCCGCTACATCGTTGCGTTTCTCACAATTCGTGTGTCGCACAATTCTGCACAAAATCGTTACAGGACTACGTAATAATGTGTACAATGGCATCGGCAGGGATGGTTGAAATACTCGAAAAAATATAAAAAATAACTCAAAACATATTTTAATTCAAACACTTTTATAGAATATGCAAAATGCATTTTAAAAGTACCCATTTTTCTTTAAATAAAATACTTTTAACTTTAGAGAGTGGTCCACGCAGATAATGCTGATGCAACTTTTCGGTTGTTTATTTAACATACATATTACATTGTGGAACAAGTTAACTCTTTAATAAAATAAAACATGAAATGTATTTTATATTTGTTATTTGCGAACACACAAGGCCAGGATTAAGTATTTGTGGAAAAAGATAAAGGTCAAGGTAAAGGCACTTTCTTATATGTCACGGTATCCAGTCCTTGAGACTGCTCAAACTGCTTAACACTTCACCCCCTGGCAGAGCTGTTTATTCCAACGTCAACGCTGCTTCTCTGGGAAGCATTCAGCGATACCACTATTACTACGCGAAGAATATTTGATCACATTTCCACCAAGTACTCGATTAGAGAACTGATTGAACTATAACAACATGGGGTGAACAATATTGCAAAAGTTTCGAAACGTCAGCAAGAGAATTCGAACGCTAGTTCTAGACGCACCACCACCGCATCCTACGCATATAATGCTGAAGGAATTTCGACAAGTTAAATCTAAAATAATTTTTTCATAGAAAACAATTTTCAACGTAAAAAAATCAAAATATATTTTAAATAAAAAACATTATATATTTTTTATTTGCGAAATGCAATACAAACTACAATTGTAAACACACATGGGTGGTGTGTCGTTAGCTTACTTATGTGTATGTGTGTGTGTGTGTGTGTGTGTGTGTGTGTGTGTGTGTGTGTGTGTGTGTGTGTGTGTGTGTGTGTGTGTATGTGTGTGTGTGTGTGTGTGTGTGTGTGTGTGTGTGTGTGTGTGTGTGTGTGTGTGTGTGTGTGTGTGTGTGCGTGCGTGCGTGTGCGTGCGTGTGCGTGCGTGCGTTTTGACTTCAGGCAATGGTGTACATCAACTGGAGATATCATTTTAGTTGTCGATTTATATAAGTTGAGAAAATATACAACGTTCAACGCATGCATGTGTAATACATTCTAACGTATCTACGTAAGCATTGGTAGAAGTGTGTGCAAGCTATCATACAATGCAATATAACAACGACCGATACATGCATTGCATATGATTTATTCAAGAAAACATGTGCATGACAGACGTACAATCAGCAACGTATAACCGTTAGAAAACAATAATTGCCGTTTGAACGAAGGCTGGCAGTGTTACTTTCACTGCAGTGGCACGTCAACACGCATTCGTGAGACATTCTGTTGCTTGTATACGAACTAAACGCGAGCGTAATCACGGAAACAATATGCCCTAGTCGCCCATGCCACAGATAACTACCCGTAGAATAAGCCAAACCCCCAGAGACGTCCGGACTGTTCCTCTACCTCGTCCTTAGTTGCGTCGGTGTCGGCAAAGTCCAGGCCATCGATGTCAAAACCCAGTGAACGACTCTTTACCTCGGGGTCACCTGCAAATAAAAAATAACACGTTTTACACTGAGAACAGTAAATTGTGCAAATTACGCCTTTTCAACCACTTTTTGACCACCTATGCCTGTTGGAATACGGTACATGTATAGTATAGTATAAAATAATGCCATGTGGTATAAACTTTTTTATATATGAACATATTGGCCGTTCAAATGCGGTTAATGAACTAGAGTTTGAACACATAATATATTATAATGGCACACTGAAACGTGAGTCAAAACGTTTAAATTGAACACGTAGCGTTCAAACTACATTAACAGATTGTGTTACATTTTAGCGGTCAGCCTGTAAAAATAGATGTAGTTTATAGTATATGACAATCATACTTTGTACCTTTACATGTATCAATGGTCAATACAAGACGTATTTGCATCGACTACGTATTTCATCACTCCTCCAATACAAAACAGTTTCAGCTATAAGTTGTCCGTTCTACGTATCGCCCGCCCGTGTATAAATGCTTGTTTTTGTGTTGAAATTTACGGGTCTTACTGGCGTTTTATGTATTGTTGACAAAACATAATGGCCATTTGCAATATTGACATGTTCCCTTAATTTGCCGCCACAATAGCCCTTAAATCTGTACTTGTAACGTGTTGTCTTCTATGGTATCAGGTTACGCTAGCCATCTAACAAACAGGTGGCAGGGTGTGTATACGGTCACTTTGGTTGGCCCGTTATTCCAGTCACCAGGTCACATAATCGTCGTGTCAAAGGCACGATAAACTACGCCAACGAGCAAAATACTAATGTTGTTTTGATAGAAAACGAACCGACAAGGTAAAACGAACGTACGTGGTATTCCGTGTCCCCTGGGCTGAGCACCGATCGGAGCACGTTCAGAAACGTCCTACAAGGAGAAATTTTGCATATCATATTATTGCAGCGTAATTCTATTGCGGAACCCCCAAACAAGTTCGTGTAACACTTGATGAATATTCACATGCGTTACATTTTTACAGTCAGTTATTGACATGCGTATCGGCTGAGTAAAACACACTTAGCTATGAGAACATTAAACATAAACTTTCGGCCGAACATTATTTCAGTCTGAAAAATAAAGATTTTGCAAAAATTTCGCAGGATATGTCATATATCTATATGTGCCTATTTAGTCGATTTCCTGCTTCTATGACCTCCATCCCCGCCACCTACTGATGTATATCTATTTACGCCGATTTCCTGCTTCTATGACCATCATCCCCGCCACCTAGTGACGTATCTATTTACGCCGATTTCCTGCTTCTATGACCGTCATCCCCGCCACCTAGTGACGTATCTATGACGTCGCAATGGGGGAGGCAAACGGGGGCCAAGCTTAGTCCCACACTAATTTGTCGTGTTACCATGTAGTGGCGCAACTGAAAAATACGTGGAAAAATACGCTAAATGCCCCCTAAATACGCCACACCCTCTGCCACCACCCCTCCTTTTGTATGCATAGATTAGAGTTTCAGTTGTATTTTGAGGTTGTTGATCCACTCAATTGCTCCAGAGGAAGCTGAGACCTGAAGGCTAACATGCGGCAGTGGTTGATGATGTCATCAACGGTTTGCTGGGCGTTGCCGCATTCACATGTCTGTGATGCAGCGTGTGTGCACCAGATGTCTGCATTGTCCGTGTCAGCATTGTCCGCATTATCCGTACAGAATATTGTTGCGTCGAGGAAGATGAAATCCGGGAGGTTCGGTGCTTGGTTCCGGGACACGGTTCTAGATTCCCCACTCTCGCGTCCTCTTCTCTTTTTGGTGATGTTGGTTTTGTGGAGGGAGACTGCTGCTGCCGAGAAAGGCCATCGCGAAGGGACGCGTTGTGGCGGTTCAGGGTTGAGGGTCCCGTGGGGTAAGATGCCTCCTCGTATGTCCAACATCATACGCGCTTACTATATGTTTCGGTGTTTCGGATGGATGAGTGCAATGCTGCTACCTAGAACCGATTCTGCCCAAAAGCACATGCGCACGAAACAGACGGTTCAGAAGAATCCTTCATTTTAAGTTCCCCGCACAGCTGAAATAAAATATTATACGTGAAAAGGTGCACTGAAACACACATATCTCGCTTGACACCGTGCAACTATTTTAACATTAATTATTAGTGTGTAATTGTTATTAGTGTGTAATTGTGATCGCTACAAAATATAGGAAATGTGACCTGTTACATCATACCTACTTGGGGAAGACACCCTCTTAGAGTGCGGGCACAGACACCCCCTTATAGTGCGGGCACATACACCCCCTTAGAGTGCGGGCACAGATCCTCCCGGGGGCATCTTATCCCGACATGACTTGGTCAATTTATACACGTAATAAAGGTTGGGAAATTTTTTTCTCACTTTTATGAAAGTTACGTGTTTTTATATATATTATCCATCATTTCAAATAGACGGCAAGTTGTAATCCGGACAATACTGTATTACTTAATTAAAGCAAAACAAAAGTCATGTTTTGCAATTCCAATCAACAATGTTATGCCAGTTGTTTACTGTAAGCGTAGGAGATTCTGATAAAATCTCGGTTGACTATAAAGACCGATAATCGCCTGGCAGTTCTTGGAAATCGTTGCAGCTAGACTTCCGAGCTGCAACGTCAGAACGGGTTAAGCTTAGTAAACAACGGCCAACTAAGTTGAATTTAGCCGCAAAAACTCTCCTACACAAGCATCAAAGTGTGCATTTTTTCCACTAGGTCCACATTTTAACTAAACAGTGCTATTCAAAATTTCATTTAATTATGTTAACCAGCTAAAATGCCCATCCTCCGAACAGGATAAACACACATGATCCCATCAATTCCTTGGTACTTGTTGCTACCATATCGCGACTGGCAGCTATAATGTCCAACGACGCCTTGTCCGTGTATGACGTAACTTTGGACTATCGAAGAAAATAATTTGTTATCAACAAATGTACGAATTGTTCGCGTAGCGTCGCTGTCAGAAACTACAAAGGGTAATCCGATTGTTCGCAGAAAGAGTAATGGTGGGATCAATTTCGGAAAAAAAATTTAACTGACCCGACCGTGGGGGCCGTAGATGACCCGACCGTGGGCGTCGTAGATGACCCGACCATGGGGGCCGTAGATGACCCGACCGTGGGGGCCGTAGATGAACCATTGAAAGTTTGACGCCGAAATGCAAAGCGTCTAGGGGAGTATATTCTACAAACATACCCACTCATGGTGGATTATATTAAGATGTGTATAGTGTTAAGGACGTAGGGGTAAATAAAACATTCCACCGTGCCAGAATTATAGACGCCTGCGACAGGAAGTCGTGCATTTAAAAAAAGGCATAACATTGTTTTTCCTCAATGTCTTGTTGTGCCAAATCTAAGCTCAACATGTAACTGTTTTCGTAATGTTGTTGGTCGACTACTTCGGCTACTATTGATACAATTCCATTGAAAATATATACGGTACCCCGTTCTCCTCTTCACTATTTTTATAATATTCATGTAATGCAAATATAAAGTTCTTAAACTGTCATGTAACATACTAACAAAGCGTCTAAGACGAGTAGCATAACACACCAACATACATACTCACGGTGGATTATATAAAAAATTGTATTGTGTTAAAGTATAAAACCTCCATATATGTGTTAACAAAGGCCCAGTGATGTTGTATCTGTGAATATTCCCTGAGTCAAAAATAAAAGGGCCGTGGATTCTTTCACGATTACCCGAGATCTGGAACAACACATATTAGTTTCAATCGTACGGTGATGTCACACATAAACAAATGTGCGACCAGTTCAGATCAGTGGATGTGGCCAGTAAGGGACTAACTATGCCGAATGGTGTTCAAACACGCTTAAATCAATAAGAGCATATTGTAAATAATAATAGGTGGAAAGCCATGCAGATAATGCAAATGCAAACTACGAGGCTACAACACACGGGTCTTAATATTGTCAATAACTTACTACTCACTGTCTGGGTCAAAAACATTGTGTCCCGTACCCTTCTTATATCTACGGATATTTTACGAGATTTTGGAAAAGACATATGTGAAATTCAAAACACAGAGATTGACATCAAAAGGTGAATTTCGTGTAAAAGATCGGTTAGTTGTATCCCGCATAGACAACTAAGCGATGCAACTTTCTTGGTTACTGATAAGTAGCCTAAAGCGCTTTTCGTCTACCAATCGTTTTGTTAGCATCACGCGCGTCTGACTTCTTGTTTGTTGTTATAGATGAACAGTGGCTCGAACGTCTCAAAACCGTTTTGTCAAGACAATCAATTATTTTTGGTAACAACTCACGCTAATGGATAATTGAATGCAACGCAATAAAGCAGTATTGTGAACCCAACATATAATTGACGCAGAACCAGTCATAGGAGCCTAACTGTTTTGAAATATACCTACTATATATACCGGCACAACGGTAATACTTTTCCACTGCATTAAATCGGAGTTAGCAATCATATGTTTACAGGCTAATGCCGTTTGATAACTAAACAAGATCGTTCCAAAATAGTAGATGACTGCGACCGGAAATCGTGTATTTTAAGCAAATATGGCCACTGTTGGTTTTTTCCACATGTGCGAAATGTAAGCTTAATATGGAAAAGTGTTCGAATTGTGTTCTAATCGGCACGGTCCCACTGAAAACATGAACGGTAGCCCGGTACTTGTTCTCATGTTCATGGTTTGCATGATATTCATGCAATTCTAATATCCAGTTATTAAACTGTCATGTAACATTATAGCAGTAATGAACTGTCAACAACATAATGAAGAGTCTGCTCGAAAAGTTGAATCATATTGAATTCGACTATGCTCTGACGATTGCAAGGCAGTGTCGGGGCGAAATAATGTAATGTATGCATCTGATCCTCATTGTCAAGGTGAACTTTACCAATAAATGTTTGCTTCCAAAGCAATGAGCACAAATCATGTGTATGTGTGTGTGTGTGTGTGTGTGTGTGTGTGTGTGTGTGTGTGTGTGTGTGCGTGCGTGCGTGCACGCGCGCGCGCGCGCGTGTGTGTGGGCGGGTTACACGTCTTTTAAAAAAGAGCTCTCGATAAGCCAATGGCTCCATTGTTCACTTCATGAACGGTAGACCTCGGGTGCTGTTACAGTGTCTGTTGTACAATGACTGCACGACATGAGTGTTTTGTTTTGTCTGCCTTAACAACGAATCAGATAGTGACTAAATGATGCATGTTTTCAATATTCGTATTTCATACAATAGAGAAAGACACATGATTATTATGAGGCAAGACGCCCCAATGGGCTCCATGCCCCTGAAGTGGAAAAGACGTCCCTTCTGGACAATATATTTAATAACGATTACATAATTTTATTTTAGCCAATCGTCGCTAACGTTTTAGCATTACATAACCACACAACACTCTTTTGACGGAATAAGTACTTCAAAACTAAAAGTTTATAAATAGCTATTGCCATTTTCCCTACCTACTAATGAAATGTCGTTTCGAGCATGAATGGAAAGCTAGACTATCGAGTATTACACGTGTTCGTACGTGTATGTACCGCTTCTCTAATTTATATAAATGCGACATAACATTTTCCCTACCGGCGGCAGACGCGGGGCACCCGACACGGCACGGCACGGCACGACACGGCAGACGCGGGGCACCCGACACGGCACGGCACGACACGACACGGTAGACGCGGGGCACCCGACACGGCACGGCACGACACGACACGGCAGACGCGGGGCACCCGACACGGCACGACACGGTAGACGCGGGGCACCCGACACGGCACGGCACGGCACGACACGGTAGACGCGGGGCACCCGACACGGCACGGCACGGCACGACACGGTAGACGCGGGGCACCCGACACGAGGACAACCAACAAAAGAACGACAATAAATTTGATCTTGTTTCCGATTCTGAAGAGACGAATGGCGTTGCGGGCGCCGAGTCCACTTTTGATCCTGCACCGCCACACATACGTACTGCGTGATCCTTCACTAGTTGCTTCGAAATAGGGGTGATAATCTTTACGGGTTAAACTATTTCTCCAACCTTCTGCTGCACCGACAACACTTCTGTCTTCCAGTTGGCTTATTCCGATCTTGTTGCTAGAAATGTCGGTTAAAGTTACTTTTACTTTAAAACTAAATGGTCCATCTACCCTGCTGCACCGTAGTATGACAATGTTTTGCATTTACATTACATTTCCAGTATGATACACTACGATTAGCATAGGCACACCTATTAGAAACCTAGTTAGTAAACTCAGTAAGATACTGTCTAACATAAAGATAATCGCTGGAAGACAAAAGTATGTAAATTGTTTAGTAAACACTCGCATTAAAACATTATTATCACATGCACCATATACGCTACATCCATTGTCTCCCAATACATCGTCCCATGTATGTACGCTGTGTTTGATGGAAATCGGATTATTGAACCACAGACTTGCACCGAATCTGCTCTATTCTTTATCAACGTTTGGTTGTTCTAGTGCGTCATATTTCCGAGTTAAAGCAGTTTGAAATATGCAGTGCTGGCAGAGCAAAATCTTTAAATGCCAATTATCTAACTTTTTTCCATAATATTTGATACTGCATTTTGCTTTTGTAGGGCAGAGTAATTTATTTGCGTTTGTAGTACAATTATTGCAGTTTCAGAGCAATTACATTTAAATTTATATTTAATATAGTAAGTATATATCCAGCTATAGCCAATCACATATAAATACAATCTCCATTTAAGTAATCAAAAAGTGTCATGGGCCATGACGTCGCACTGGCGCATGAAATAAAAAAAATCCTATTTGGCAATTTGTCATAAATGTGTCATTATGTTGTCGGCGAACTTATTTGCGGGGGAACGAATTGTGTGAACTATGATTAATAACAACGATCTTCTAAACTACCGTGCGAAGCTCAACAGTGTGTTGCTTTGTCAAAAATAACAGGTGGCGGTGAAGGGGGGCTACTTATGCTACACACGTACGACGGGTTAGTAGGCCCTGTATGAAATGAAGGGGAGATGTTAACCCCCCTGGAAAATATGGAGCACCACGTTGCTGATACACATTCAGAAGATATTTAAAATAATTATGGGAGGATAAGCCCGCCCGCCCGCCCGCCCGCCCGCCCGCCCGCCCGCCCGCCCGCCCGCCCGCCCGCCCGCCCGCCCGCCCGCCCGCCCGCCCGCCCGCCCGCCCGCCCGCCCGCCCGCCCGCCCGCCCGCCCGCCCGCCCGCCCGCCCGCCCGCCCGCCCGCCCGCCCGCCCGCCCGCCCGCCCGCCCGCCCGCCCGCCCGCCCGCCCGCCCGCCCGCCCGCCCGCCCGCCCGCCCGCCCGCCCGCCCGCCCGCCCGCCCGCCCGCCCGCCCGCCCGCCCGCCCGCCCGCCCGCCCGCCCGCCCGCCCGCCCGCCCGCCCGCCCGCCCGCCCGCCCGCCCGCCCGCCCGCCCGCCCGCCCGCCCGCCCGCCCGCCCGCCCGCCCGCCCGCCCGCCCGCCCGCCCGCCCGCCCGCCCGCCCGCCCGCCCGCCCGCCCGCCCGCCCGCCCGCCCGCCCGCCCGCCCGCCCGCCCGCCCGCCCGCCCGCCCGCCCGCCCGCCCGCCCGCCCGCCCGCCCGCCCGCCCGCCCGCCCGCCCGCCCGCCCGCCCGCCCGCCCGCCCAATATATATATATATGTATAATAAATATAATGGGAGTAATCAGATGAGCAACTGGCTTGACATTGTATTTTTTCGTACTATCATGAATCAACGTGAAGAGCATTAATAAGTTATCGTCATTTACTACGCATAAAGGTAAATGATAGGCAGCGTAATATGGCGATGTTCTTTGTACATTCGATAGTTACACTTATTCTGTTTGTCTAAAGATACGGTTGATTAAAGCAACATAACATAGACTAGCAGTTTTTTGATGTAGCATGTTTTCTTTCAGGTGTGAATCGCATCTTTGCAAGACTTACTACTGCTCTGAAGGGGAGTATTGCAATAATGCCGTCTATAGATGTTTGAGGTCGAGAGTAAGTATCACATTTGGACAATATATTAAATGAGTCATCGATCAAATTGCATAGTGTTAATTTGATTTTCAAACTACCTTGTGAAAATAAGACATTTCAGCTCATTGAATGTTTCGATATCGTGTCTGGAATCACCCGCAATGTTTCGATATCGTGTCTGGAATCACCCGCAATTAGTAGACTGATAGAGTACGCCATCGCCCACCTCTCTCCGTCTTGCATGAAACCACTGTTATGATAGTTTTTTATGATCTGATGACACAAAATATGTATGATCCATCCTTCCCTCTGCCCTCCCTCCCTCCCTCACTCCCATGAATCGGTATTGCTTTTAATACAACGTCAAATGTTTGCTTTCAGAGAAGTCATTAAAGTGAGCTCTAGCAGAGAGTGACCATGGAATACATGACATCGCAGTGTACTTCGTTCGACCAAACAACGTCCAACTTCTACTAATATGACATAATTGGTTATAAAACACATTTAAATTTCACTTTTACTGAATATATTCTGCGTTTCTTTTTACTCATTCACTGTTTAATTAACGTAGCACATAGTCTGTATATTACGCCTACATGTTGTTTGAGCAACATTATGCAAGCACCGACGATTATTTTGACAAATCAGCATTGTCTGTTGACATTACATTACAAAATTTATTATTATTGCACTAAGTTTATAAGGGAACAACTGAAGAAGATACATTGTCAATCATGATCCAAGACAATAGATCTTAATAATACAATACTTAATAACTTAAGATACATGATGTCAAACTCGCTTGGTTTATGAATATTTACATGCGCCCTCGTAGACTACCCGATAAACTCACACCCAAGAACTGCACAGATGAAGCCCATCTCTCATGGCAAAGTGATATCCGCCCACACAGTGTAACTATATGCACACGAAGCTTACTCCCCTCCTTATCTTCATTGTTCATTCAAACATGCACATCTTGATTGACTACATCCTCGATAATTGAACCTGCTAGACGTACCGTGATATACTCTCCTTTGTCTACGACTTCATCTACTTTCCAAATGATTGAATCCCCATGAATACCCGAGCTTACCTCATCTTAGCTTGTGACACTACATCTGCGAAACATGCGTGGGGGGCATTAGCCTAGTGGTTAGAGCATCGGACACAATGGCGAGTCAATCGGGGTTAGAATCTCCAAGTTGCCTTCTCGAAACTTGGACATGTTACTTCGCCTTCGTTCCACGTTTCGTATTTGACTCAGCGATATAAATGAATATATAGAAGTTGGTGCTGGAAGGAACAGGTCTGCAAAGGGGTGAGGTGAAAAGCGTTTGATCGACCCTAAAGACAGAATACCGGGCTATATAAGTAAGTTAAGTACTATATGCACGTTTTATGAATCAAAACAATGTCATATCTATTTCGTAATCAAATGTTATTGTGTTGTAACAACGCATGGATAAAGTTATGTTAATATCAAAAACTATATGAGCAAATTGCGCAGAATACCGATATAGACAGTCCATTATATGGAATAATTTAGGGGAATCCTATTTTAAATGTCGCCTTCAATATGAACCTTGCATCGAGGCTACGCACGTACCCGCTGACAGTGATGATAGACAGTGATGATAAACACAAATAGTGGGAAGAGACACATTCCACAACATGGAAGAGAAGCTGTTACATACAAAGTATGGATACATTCAAGCAAAGTGCAGAGACATTTGTTAGTCTACCAGTAGAACAACTATTACACACACAGTGGCCGACAAGTACAGGCAGACGTTGCGTACCGTTGGGATATATATTACGCAATGCATCAGGACTAACGTAATCAAAATGCACTGTATTCGAAGTATTACTACAAAGTGAACGTCACATCGAATAGTTATAAGTAAATGTAATTATTATAATTGTTGCATACGTAATTTGGTTGAACTCACATATCCATTCGTGAGGCTCTGTCTCTATGTTACTATTACACATATACCATACATAAACGTATCATATTCATACATTAAACTTTTTTTTAACATTTAGTCAGAGGAAATATCTTAGCGTAAGTTAGTCACGGAATTAAGATAGTA
Organism: Lamellibrachia columna; assembly: GCA_963662155.1. NCBI lineage: Eukaryota > Metazoa > Annelida > Polychaeta > Sabellida > Siboglinidae > Lamellibrachia > Lamellibrachia columna. The sequence goes on along the minus strand of OY759264.1, from coordinate 13,161,764 downwards.
TAGTGAATTGTCATAAATCAAGTTTGGAATATTGATTAGAATAAGGATTACTAGTACACATGTATTACCAAAAGATTTACCATAGACATATATTAAGAAACCGTTTTTGTTAACATTTAGTCAGTGGCAGTGTTTTGAGAAAACAATTCCCGGACTTAATTCAGCGAGTGATAAAAGGATTTGTCTTTACTTGATGAATTAAGTCCTTAATTTATTTGCAGGAAACAAATCCTTAGAAATAGCATATACGTTGACAATATAAATAAAATATAGCATAGAAAATAAATCAACTAACTATTGATATATATGAAGAAACAGTGCTTGTTAACAGTAAATCAGAGGCAGTATTTTAGAGTAACTTAGTCCCAAAAAATTGGTGTTGGTACATATTGATGTATTTATTTTGCTGTATAAAACTATCGTTTACATTGTTGAATGTATAAAGTGATACATTTAAATAAATTGCATACACAAAGTAATATATGACATAGGTGTATTAGACTTTTTCGTTAAAAAGTAACTAACAACAAGATGTTAGCGTAAGTTGGTATACACTGAGTCTTATTGTTTTGATACATGATGTTCTACAAATTCGCTAGGTGTAAGGTTTTTGGAGTTCATGCGAGCTTTGTAATTATAATATAGTAAGCAAGTATATTATTTTCAAAATTAAACTAAAACCTAAGTAATCCAGACAGAAGTGAACAGAGAAAAACAGCCTGATTCAAAGTCAGCGTTGTAAGGAGATAACATTGTAAACAACATTAATCTAAAGCAATCTATCTAAATTTAAAATAAAATTATGTGATCGATACGGCAAGTAAAGGCCACCAGAAACTTAGTATGCGGGACCTGTAGCAACTGGGTGGACTTCGTCAACATGTTGCCAAGTGACACGACTGCAGGACAAAATACGACGGAAGGGAACCGACGCAAGAGCTACTTTGACGTTGTGATAGAAGGGGTGCGGAAGAAAACGAGGGTGTTTGTGGGGGACTCGGAATTTATAAAGCTGGTTACGAATGCGTGTGCATGAATGCAATGAGCATAATAAATTGGAAAACACGAATTAAACATCATGGTAGAATATACTGACACTCACATAATTGGTTCGACCGATTCATGGGCCAACAACGAATACACAGCATATGCTGTACAGTGATAGACAAGACAAGTAATGCTAAGGAGAGATCGAGAAGAAAGAAGAAGGGGATGGAGAGTTGTTTTTTATATTAAATAATCTATTCAGGTTTACTAAATAACATTATGAATGAAAGCATATTACGATGAAGCTCTTTTGTGTTTCAACATTAACTATTGGATTAGTTTTCCAAAGTCCAAACATAAACAAAGAGGATATCACAACAATACGAAACGCTATAAAGGAAGCGAGTAAAGGGGAATTAATCATAATGTGATACCTTAGCCAAGGGCACATATAACCGAAATCTCTAGAGAGTACAGGGGGTGAGGACAAACAATTTATATTTTTAAAAGAGGGTAGCTTTCTTACTCGTGCTAGAACCAATCACTGGGGAGAAAGTATCATATACTGGTTTTTTTTAATAAACTGAATGAGTGGACAATGTCAAAATATATAATCAAAATCTCTACAGCAATTTATAATTTTAATAGAGGATAGCTTCCTTACTCAAAATGTTCTAGAACTAACCAGTGGAGATAACGTATTAGATAAAGTTTTGTCTTCAAAATGAATGAATGGACACTGTCATAATACATGAATCAATGGGAACAGTGATCACAATCAAACGCATAAATGCAAAGAAATTCAGGAGAATCTTCCACAAAGGTATATATAAAGATATGAGAAAACACTTCGCAAAGCTAGATTGGAATAACATACTGAGGAATAAGACAGCAGTTGAATGTTGGTATATTATAAAATATGAAATTGAGAGTATCATTGAACAATTTCTTACCTTAAAAAACAAAGAAAACGGTCTAGAAATAAACACTTGTCAAAAGAAGCTATGAGAAAAATAGCTGCAAACAAACTATGTGGAGACCAGAAATGATGAAGGCTACACAAATTACATAGAGGCAATCAATGCAGCTACGATTGAAATTACGAAATGTAAAAGTAGCTGTGAAAAAAGCAGTATGTAACATCAACAATGACAGCAAGAGTTTTCACGCATATAGCAGGAATAAACAAAATATACGAGAAAATACTGGGCCACTAGAAGACAGTGCTGGAAATATAATATAAGGTTTTTTTACTGGCGGAATACTTAGTTCGATACTGCAGTTCGGTGCTTACCATACAGTATATTAGTTCATTACCAGTTCCACATTCTACATTTCAGGAAAAACACAATTTGTACAAAGATTGAACTCATTTAGTCCAAACAGTGTATGCGTTGTATCCAGCTCATTGGATGAGAGTGTGCCATTAATAGGCAGACCCTACGGGGGCTGTTCAATCATTTGGTCATCCAATATTATCTGTAAAGTGGATACAATAGAGTGTATATCTAAGAGGCTGTGTGCTGTGAAAGTGACAGTAGATGGTATCGAGTTTGTATTGTTTAACATGTATATGCCATGTGACAAGGGTTAGGCAAATCACGGTTTGTTTGACTATATATACGTTCTTAATGAAGTGAGTGATATTTGTAACAAAATTGCATCACAATATTTTGTATTGGGTGGTGACTTTAACACAGACTTAACAAGGGATACTCCCCAGACAAGAGCTCTCCATTCATTTGTTAATAATGAACAAATGTTTTTATGTATTGATGCTGATTGTTGTAATATACCATATACATACTGCTCAAAGAGCAACGGCTGCAGGTCAACAATATACCACTTTATGGTAACACATAACTTGCGTGAATCAATTATCAAATATGAATCAGTGTTTATGAACAGTATTTGTTCTGACCATGTTCCAATATGTCTTGAAATGCAAATAGATATGTCATATCATGAATCATTTAAACGTTAAAGCTTGGCATAAATGTACGGAGGTCCACATTGATAATTACAATCGTGAGCTTGATAAATTGATATATTGTATTGATTGTAATCATGATGCTGTTAGTTGTGTTGATTACCAATATAAAATGCACACAGGTTGTTTATCGTTTTTTTTCTATAATACTGTTGTAAATAGTTGCATTGTTGCCTCAGATATGTGTTTGCCAAAGACGGGTGCCAAGAAAGGGAGCAGCAAGGTGATACCTGGTTAGAACGAACAACATTTTGATAATCAAATGGCTTCCTTGTCCACTTGGCATCTGGGCCTTTGCCATGGATGGTAATATTTAAAAATATATAAATCTTGCTAACTCTTGTTATAGTCTTGTTATCATTTTATTATATATTGTTACACATGTATAAGTGGAAAGGTTGTCAATTTGCTTGAAAGGTTATTTCCGTCCATTAATACGGAAATGCAAATTGCAATTGGGCTATTCATTTGATGTGAACGATTTTAACACATTTAAATTTACCCAAAAATTCTTGGTGAAAATCATTTGTTTCATCGTCGTGGAGGTCTTCAAAACTTGAATCTACACCAATTTCTATAAAATAAACACTTGCAAATGTCGCGGGGGGTATATAAACACACCGAAAATGTAGCAGAATACACAAACTACACCTAGCCGAGCTACAACTGAAATTATAAAATCCAAAAGAACCTTTAAAAAATTGGCAGGTAAATATAAAATATTACAGCAACATATTTTATGTTGCTGTAATATAATATGTTGCTGTAATATAAAATATTACAGCAACATATTTTATGCATACGCAAGGCAACAAAAAGTTCGAGATAAGGTCGGACAACAGGATACGACCACAGAAGATATCAGCTCACGTATAGTTATTACATTTTAGCGCGATAAATCAGATCAGTGTGCACTGAAATCTTACCCACCCTCCAATAATGTGTTCTAAAAAACCCTGATTCATCCGGCCAACCCACCCCCTGAAAAATTATGTAGATTCCCTTATTATTATTATTATTATCACTTGGCACTGATTCCAATTGCGTGACCTAATATTTATGAGCTTGGTCTACCAATAGGATAATGGGCGATCAATGCTTTTGTATCAATGACGCGTATGCATCGTCAATATAATATTCGTCATTAACAAATAAGCGCACCTTGTTAGATCACATACCAGAAAAGCGACACATTTTCTTTCAAGCCGTTATCGGCGGCTTTGAACATTTTCAATTTGGCATTTAATAAGACGCAATATTCAACATAAGCAAAACGATGGCCACGCCGGAACATTCATCAATGCTGAAATGAGGACTTATCGCAAGTAATAACATGTGGCATAATATTTTCCATCTACATGTTTCTGGATATTATATGTCATAGCATTGGGCTAATACCCAGCTATGTCTCGCTACGTGGCTAAGCAATAGGCATATTTGCAAATTGTTACATTGATATATGAGTCTAGATAAATAATAATGCATGCAACGGATAACGTGTCAATAACAGATCGTGGACTTTTATTTGCAATACATAACATATTGATTTTTCTGTATTGATTACCTGTCAGATGGCGAATTCAGTTCAAACTGTTGAGCTTGATGCACCCTCTCGCTACCTCCCCGACTGTACCTTAGCTGACGTTCATCGCCGCAGTCACACACAACAATGCAACAGTCGAATCAAGTCAGGGTCACGGACATTGCTCGCTACCTAACTGACTGTATCTCAGCTTACGTTCCTAGCGGACATTACGTATTTATCAGGATTGCTTTGCGAAAGATATTCTCAATAAAATTATTAAACTGGTGGTAGGATGTCGGCGATAATTACTTATTTGTATTCGATGTTATTGCACATATGTTTATTGTTTAACATTAATGCATTTCTCTGTCTGTCTGTCTGTCTCTCTCTCTCTCTCTCTCTCATGGCATATTTAATTCCAAACAGCCTGTTTATGGGAGTTTTCTTTCTCTAAAGTTAGTGAGTCCAAAACACGTTTTTTTGTTCATTCCACTACATTTTTGACTTCCCCTGGCACAGACAACAGGTAGAAGGGGCCAACTGTTTTTAATTTAAATACACAGGCAACGTGGGGTGAATGAAATTGCCCAAACTTAGATACGGCGGATATGGTAGCGATAGTTGTAACCATAAAAACATCAAAGCTGCCGTTGCCCGCCTACGATGTTTTATGTTTAACATAAAACAGTGAATAAGTAGCCGCCACCCCTTCGCCTCCACCTGTTATATTGGGGAACGTGATACAATACTGTGATTGACACGATCATTGAAATTAATTTTGCTTTGGTCGTCCCCCGTAAATTAGTTCCCATACGCTCTAATGGCAACTTTCTTACATACTAAGTAATGGGACACAAATATCCATAAATTAGCTAACGCGACTTCTTCAATGCAGAACATTGTGGTAATAGACACTTTTTGTTTATTTATTTGCAAGAATTATTTATATAAGATTGATAGTGGCTGGTGGTATTTCCTGCATTACGTTTACATTTTAATATAGATACTCTTAAATTGCAACTCTCGCTGGGCAACATAATAATCGTATGTGATTGATAGGCAGTTTTGCTATGCCGTTGCAAAAAGCTCTATTTGTTTCACCAATTTGCATAGCAATTCCCAAACACCATAGTGGCAATTTTCTTGCAAACTAACTAATCGGAAACCCAGTGTTAATGTTCCGAAAGTTTATTAGTGCGACGTCATGAATGAAGACAAATTTGACATTGGACACATTTTATCTAATTCAGTAGCATTATTATAAAAATGAGATTGATAGTTGTTTGGTATATGTAATGCATTGAATACATATTTAAATGTAAGTACTCTTAAATTACAATATGTATCATAATTAATTAAATTTTAATATAAATACTCTTAAATTGCAATTTCCCTGGGCAACGTACTAATGGTATGTGATTGATAGGCAGTTTTGTTATGCCGTTGCAAAAAGCTCTATTTGGTTCAACAATTTGCATAGCAATTCCCAAACACAATAGCGGCAATCGTCTTGCAAATTAACTAATCGGAAACCCAGTTGTAAAGAGCAAGGCTTGTGTAGTACTAGTTATATTGATTATCACGCAGTTCTACAGCTTCTATGAACTTTGCAAAGTTCCCTAGAAACTTGCTGATATGTTGTACCGTTGATGGATGAGGTAGGTCAACCCAGGTCACGTTCAGTGTCCTCGTAAGGTCATGGATTCCATGTCTTCTTAATCTTATACATGTCCAATACATTACGCTTAATCTCTGGTCGAACTTTAATCTGATACGTGTCCGTTCAAGGAATCCAGCAGCTTAATCTCTGGTCGAACATTAATCCAATACGTGTACAATTCAGGGAACCCAGGCACGGGTGTCTGAACATCCTAATATTCTTTATCTACTTCATGAATACTAATAGCATCTGATCATTTTGAATTTAGAAAAGACTAACGTATTGATTAAGGTTCTACATATATAAGAATGCTGCGTGAAGGAAGAGGGTGGACTTCCTCTTTGATGTACTAGTATGTTGTTGTGAATAACGATTCTCACAAGTGGAGACTTATCTGGATCTTCGAGATGATGTTGTTATTCGTGGTTGCGTCGGGGTTATCCTGATGAAGTAGGGATATATCTTGACGTGGCACGGTATCCTGTACACAGTGTTGATGTTCCGAAAGTTTGTCAGTGCGACGACATGAATGAAGACCGTTGTAACATCGGACATATTTTATCTAGTTAAGCGGCATTATTATATAAACGAGATTGATAGTTGTTTGGTACATGTAATGCATTGAATACATATTTAAATGTAAGTACTCTTAAATTGCAATATATATCATCATTAATTCAGTGTTAATATAAATACACTTAAATTGCAATTCTCGCTGGGCAGCGTAATAATGGTATGTGATTGATAGGCAGTTTTGTTATGCCGTTGTAAAAAATACTCTATTTGGGTCACAAGTTTGCATAGCGATTCCCAAACACAACAGCGGCAATTTTCTTGCAAACTAACTTACGAGATTGATAGTTGTTTGGTACATGTAATGCATTGAATACATATTTAAATGTAAGTACTCTTAAATTGCAATATGTATCATCATTAATTCAGTGTTAATATAAATACCCTTAAATTGCAATATGTATCATCATTAATTCAGTGTTAATATAAATACACTTAAATTGCAATTCTCGCTGGGCAGCGTAATAATGGTATGTGATTGATAGGCAGTTTTGTTATGCCGTTGTAAAAAATACTCTATTTGGGTCACAAGTTTGCATAGCGATTCCCAAACACAACAGCGGCAATTTTCTTGCAAACTAACTTACGAGATTGATAGTTGTTTGGTACATGTAATGCATTGAATACATATTTAAATGTAAGTACTCTTAAATTGCAATATGTATCATCATTAATTCAGTGTTAATATAAATACCCTTAAATTGCAATATGTATCATCATTAATTCAGTGTTAATATAAATACACTTAAATTGCAATTCTCGCTGGGCAGCGTAATAATGGTATGTGATTGATAGGCAGTTTTGTTATGCCGTTGTAAAAAATACTCTATTTGGGTCACAAGTTTGCATAGCGATTCCCAAACACAACAGCAGCAATTTTCTTGCAAACTAACTTAAGAGATTGATAGTTGTTTGGTAGATGTAATGCATTGAATACATATTTAAAAGTAAGTACTCTAAAATTGCAATATGTATCATCATTAATTCATTGTTAATATAAATACACTTAAATTGCAATTCTCGCTGGGCAACGTAATAATGGTATGTGATTGATAGGCAGTTTTGTTATGCTGTTGTAAAAATACTCTATTTGGGTCACAACTTTGCATAGCAATTTCCAAACACAACAGCGGCAATTTTCTTGCAAACTAATTAATCGGAAACCCAGTGGTGATTTTCCGAAAATCTGTATGTGCGACGTCATAAATGAAGACCGTTGTAACATTTGACACTTTATGTAGTTATGTTACATTATTGTACAAATGAGATTGATAGTTATTATATAATGCATTGAATACATATTTAAATGTAAGTATTTTTAAATTGCAATATGTATCATCATTAACTCAAATAATTTAATGTGATGGTATTATGCTGGTAATGGATAAGGATAATGATAAGGATAAATATAATTTTATTTGTTCCAACAGCAGAGAAACATAAACACATTACATTGAATTAAATTAAAATATACAAATATACATGATACATACACGCACTGAACTCTACGATACGCAAAATTAATTCATAAATAATCTACAAAATAGTACATCATACATTAACAACAACAACAATTGTTGTGGGAAGAGAGACTCCTACTAAGACCAAAACTGGTCGCTATCTTATTAGCAACCCAAATTAAAAATAACATTTGTTATTTATACATGTATTCTTACATGTTATATAGCACAAACAAAAAACAAACAAAATATTATATAAAAACGTCAGTTCTTTTTTGTTTTTTATTTGCTTAAGTATAATGGATGTGTGTGATGATGTGTTGTTTTGGTGTGTTTTATGTGTTGTGTTAGCCTGTATGCGTGTAAGCATAAGTATGTGTGCAAGTATACAATTTGAAAAGTTAAAGTGCACTTGCATGAACTGTGTTACACTAATTTGTAATTTATTTAATTTAGTTGGCATATATAGCAATTTAGCATAGTACATGTGACATTATGTTTTTGTAGCATGTAGTGTTTGGCATAACTCGTGAAGCCTCTAAAACTATACGTCACTATTTTGTATATAACTAAATCAGGGATATTTCTTGTAACACGTTGCAAGTTTAATTTGGAATTTTGGTTCTGCATGTGAATTCCATTTGCTTAATATTATAATTCGTACTGCTTTTTTGTATTCTCATTAATTTGTTTCCCTGATATCCCCATGTCGTAATACAGTAATACAGAATAATATAAATGCATTATATAGCATTATTTTTATTTCTAAATGTAGCACTTTTTTAATCCGTTTAGTACATTCCTATATTTTTGGAACACTTATTTGAGATTTCTTCGGTGTTTTATTCAAATTTAAGTTAGTATCTATAGTTAAGTATAAGAAGTTAAATTCTTCCAATTTCTCAATGACTATATTATATATTTTGAGAATTAATGTCTGTGTGGTTTTATTTGAAATTTCGAAGGTCATATATTTATATTTACTTTTATTTAGTGACATCTTATTATTATTAAGCCAATCAACTATGTTGAGAAGTTCTTCATTTATTGCAGATTCTGTTCTCTTAGTTAGGACACTATCACTCACAGTTTCAATAGTGCTAAATAAGGTGGTATCGCCAGAATATAATATTATTCTTAAGATAAACATTTGGCTGGCTTGTGAGAAATCATTTATATAATAATAATAAATTGATGTATACACAAAAATCCAAAGCAAAGCACTGTTTAGAAGTGTTTACAAGATGAAAATGCTAAAATTTAAATAATAATAATAAATTATATATTTTTAAAACTTGGCAAAACAAAATTTAACTAGACAAATTAAACCACACGTAAAAGTATCAAATATAAAGTACCATTGGTAGTTAAATAAATAAATATTTAATACAATTAATTACTTAATACATAAATAGAAATAACATATTAGTTGTCAATTACAAATAATTAAAAATATTGTGGAAATAGAACATGTGACATATAAATATTATGCATTTAAGGCTAGCTTAATATAGTGTTTTTAAGAAGAACTTTGAAAATGCTGATGTCCTCGATCAGCCGCAGTTCTTGGGGTAGCGCGTTCCAGAGGTCGGCCCAGCACGCGGGAAAGAACGGCGGCCGTACCGTTCAAGGTAGTGGCGATGTACAGTTAGTAGCGCACGGTCGGCGGATCGAAGGGCGCGGCGTGAAACGTGTGGAGTGAGCAGCGATTCCACATACGCCGACGTCCTTTCATGAAGGGCGCGGAATACAAGAACAGGTACCTTACGCTCAACGCGCCACTTGACCGGCAACCAGTGGAGTTGTTTCAGGGCTGCCGTCGTGCTACCCCGATCACCCCGCCTAATTCGTAGGACGTAGGCCGCCTAGCCCTAGTGGTGCTGGACAAACTGAAGGCGATGGAGTAAACGGTCTGATATACCTTACAGCATAACGTTGCCGTAGTCGATAATAAAAGTAACTAATACATGTACTAGACACTTGGTTGTGCCGGTCGTTAATGTACCCGCCATCGAGCGATCGGCGTCAATGGCGAAATCAAGATCTCTGACGACGGCAGATGTCGCTACTAGCTGACCACCGATGTCGATGAGTTATGGGTGCGCAGACGCTGGATGATCTTATGACAATGGCCTGCTTCACTGTACGCTACTACTGCCAGGTCATCTGCGTATAGCTTGCGGCGAACGTCCCTCGTACTCGTTTTCTTGCCGATAACCTCCACTATTGTGATGAACCATAGAATTTCTCCTGTCTCAGGCCGACAGTCACCCTGAATTCATCCGATATTCCCGGTCCGCACAATATTCTATATTTTGTCGCTTCATTTGTGCTCTAGACCATCCTCACTCCCGCCTCTGGAACACCCATCCACCTCAACGTGGCTATGGCCATCTCTCTCCGAACTGTGTCGTATGCATTTTTGATGTCTATGAATGCCAGAGATATATCATGTCCATCCAGTTTTCTCAGAGTGTACATCCAGTCTGCCTTACCTCTTCTTCCTCAGAAACCGTGTTGTTCTTCTCCCAGTCCACACTCCACTATCCTCCTTATCCTCCCTTAATTAGTTTTAACATCTCCTGAATATGTATCAGCAACGTGGTGCTCCATATTTTCCAGGGGGGTTAACATCTCCCCTTCTTTTCATACAGGGACTACTAACCCGTCGTACGTGTGTAGCATAAGTAGCCCCCCCCTTCGCCGCCACCTGTTATTTTTGAAAACGCAATACAATGTTGAGCTTCGCACGGTAGTTTAGAAGATCGTTGTTATTAATCATAGTCACACAATTCGTTCCACCGCAAATAAGTTCGCCGACAACATAATGACACATTTATGACAAATTGCCTAATAGGATTTGTTTCATTTCATGCGCCAGTGCGACGTCATGAATGCAGCACGTTGTGGCCCAGTACACTTTTTGATTACTTAAATGAAGGTTGTATTTATATGAGATTGGCTGTAGCTGGATATACATTTACTACATTAAATATACATTTAAATGTAATTACTCTGAAACTGCAATAATTGAACTACAAACGCGAATAAATTACTCTGCCCTACAAAAGCAAAATGCAGTATCAAATATTATGGAAAAAAGTGAGATAATTGGCATTTAAAGTTGTTGCTCTGCCAGCAAGTTGTATTCACTGCATATTTTAACTGCTTTAACTCTGAAATATGACGCACTAGAACCACCAAACGTTGATAAAGAATATAATGTGACACAGGTATCAGAAAGAAGGACACTTAAACATAATACACGTTTACAGTATCCGAACAATGCAGATATCAGATAAAGCATGATTACATGCTGCAAACAGTCCTGGCAGCACACGTTGTGTAAGAACAGGTTTATTCCGTTAAAAGGGAATATGAATAATTGATCAATTTGTTCCATTGTGCAAGAAAAAAGCCTACGTCTACTGATTGTTTTAAGAGATAATTGATATTTTCTTATATATAATGTCCAATATAAATTCGTCTTCTACTAACGCCACTTCGTTTCCTCTTAAGTAAGTAAGTAAAACAGTAAATATTTTTTTCACAACCATTAAATATCTTATTATCTTAATATCATCGTTTCTAAACACTATATAAGACGTTTATCATGAATGAAGTCCATAAATTTTGGAATCGGCTAAGTTGTCCTCTTGTTTTACTACTTCTACCTTACTAAGTTTTTTCTTTCGATATTGCCTCCATGTATCTATGCAGTATTATGAACCAAGCCTAAATATTGCTTCGTATGCAAAGTAAAATTAGCTATTTGTCTTACTGTGTCATATATATATATATATATATATATATATATATATATATATGTATGTATATATATATATATATATATATATATATATATATATATATATATATATATATATATGTATATATATATATATATATATATATATAAATATACATATATATATACATATATATATATATATATATATATATATATATATATATATATATGTATATATATATATATATATATGTATATATATATATATATATATATATATATATATATATATATATGTATGTATATATATATATATATATATATATATATATATATGTATATATATATATATATGTATATATATATATATATATATATATATATATATATATGTGTGTGTGTGTGTGTGTGTGCGTACGTGTGTGCGTGCATGCATGCGTGCGTGCGTGCGTTCGTGCGTGCGAGCGTGCGTGCGTGCGTGCGTGCGTGCGTGCGTGCGTGCGTGCGTGCGTGCGTGCGTGCGTGCGTGTGTGTGTGTGTGTGTGTGTGTGTGTGTGTGTGTGTGTGTGTGTGTGTGTGTGTGTGTGTGTGTGTGTGTGTGTGAATGTATCCTAATCAACAAAAATATTTAATTATCCTTTGACGCTGCATTCCGACGCTGATCTGATTTTTTATATCACATATGTTTACTACTAAGTTTGTTTGGTTTTGTTTGTACATACAATAATATCGCCCATTTTATATGTTCTGTCCGATATGTCAGGCGTATATGCAAAAGATTTCCACAAATCGAACAACATCAGCATTTGTTCAAATCATTTGATTGATTTGTCTATATAATATTGAAAATTGTGTTTATTCCCATCATTCCTAAACTTTGCAAACATCCTTTATGTCCGTTCTGTGATTGTTAAATCACCATCGAATTATTTATATCCTAGAAGTAGCATATATCCTAATACTAAACCTGGTTGTACCCGACTCCAATTTCCCTGATTTCCATCCCGAAACCTAAAACAAATTTATTGATTATGTTATCCCCCATTTCCTTGTTAGTATAAGTAGAGATTTTGCTGAGGCTCTTCGTGAAAATCTAGTGATGTATACGATGGATTAACCACTCTTATCACACAAATACCGGTGCGATAACTATGAAGTGGTTCAGTGACGTATTGCAATACCTTGTGTTGGTGATTCGGCTTGATGTGGTTGGCGTGACTGTCATTCTGGTGAGGTGATCAAAACGTTATAAAGGTGAGACGCGCTATGATACGGCATTCGCTGTAATTTCTTCGCACTGCGAAGGAACGTACACACTCGCCGACGATCGACATCCAGGTACGTGGCAATTTGTTGGTTCGCCATATGTCGACATCATAGCAAATGTTAATATTTAACTGAGGTTTGAGGATGAGTTTCTTTGTTTGTTCTCTCATGCATCCGTCAATTTCTCATTTATGGGACTGATGTGCTGTAGGCGTTCTCGGGAGCCCTCGGGAATGGTTCGAACATCTGCATTTTTTTATTCCGCGGGTTTGAAACCTTCGCATGAATGGCAGTTAGTAGCTATGTACAATTGTCCACAACGATATGTTCCGAGTTACGTAATATATCTCAAACTTCTGCACCAGATCGATTCGAAGTGTGTGCATTGACAAAACGCACAGTTCAATGTTATTGGTATTCATATTATCAATTATATATATATATATATATATATATATATATATATATATATATATATATATATATATATATATATATATATATATATATATATATATATATATATATATATATATGTATATATATATATATATATATATATATATATATATATATATATATATATGTATATATATATATATGTATATATATATATATATATATATATACATATATATATATATATATATACAAAGACACACGCACGAAAGAACATACGCACGCATGTACAGGTACATGTAATCGCGCACACACACACACGCACGCACGTACACAGCCGCGGAAACACATACACGCGCGCGCGTTCGCAAACGCACGCACAAGCCCATGCACGAAAACACACACAAACGCACACACACGCACGCACACGCACACGCACAAATACAAAACACACTGCACGAACTCAATGTTGTTCATCTTGCTCGCAGGTCACAACTGTACAAGCAAAATGGCGAATGTACGTGGACTGCTTGTGTTGAGCCTCGTGGGATTGCTACTGTGTCAGGTAATGTCAAAAGTATAATTTCTACAACGATACCTTAGCGATAATATTGCCCATTTGTTTTTAAAAACATATATTATTAAGCACAGTTGCTTCGTAGCGTATGTGCTTCAATATCTGTTCAGTATATTTCCTAGTTTATTATGAAATATACGGTATGTTAGGCAATGTAAGATGTAATGATCTTAATATAATAATTTTCCGCTACATCCGTTGTCCTTCAGCTTGTTCACATATTAGTTGTATACATATCTAGCAACGTGCATTACAACATTTTCAACAACGCGCACTTCAATTACCTATTTATAGTGCAGCGGTGATTTGATTGTGGTGCAGAGAATTGACAGAATATGGTATATCAATTAGAGAATAAGTATTATTATTGCATATATATTATACATAAGATTATTGTAGACATATATTACGAAAACGTTGTCGTTAAAATTAATCAGAGGCAGAATTTTAGCGTATGTTAATTCCGGATTCCGGCAGCGAAATCAGGGAGCGATAATATGGTTGTTTACAGTTCGATAATTGAGATAGTGAATTCCCAGAAAGAATGGAATATTGTTAGAATAAATATTACTATTACACATATATTACACACACAAGTTCCTTATAGACATATATTAAGGACCTTTCTGTTAACACAGAAAGTACTTTTCCGGACTCGTTTCTTAATATATATATATATATATATATATATATATATATATATATATATATATATATATATATATATATATATATATATATATATAAGGCTGTTTTGTGTTCAAAAGAACACTTTAGGATAGATTATGGATGTAATTTAAGAGTGACAATACTATAATTGTTAACTAAGCCTTATCTACTAAGCTCGCATGAGCCAAAAAAATGCCTGCCACTTAGCGAACACAAAAAACATTGTGTAAACAAAATAATGACTCAATATATACCAACTTACGCTAAAATCCTGCTGTTTTATATGTATATATATATATATATATCCTATATAAATATGTATATATATATATTTATATTTATATATATATATATATATATATATATATATATATATATATATATTTATATATATATATGTATATATATATACATATTTATATATATATATATATATATATATATATATATATATATATATAAATATAAATATATATATATATATACATATTTATATATATATATATATATAACTATATATATATATATATATATATATATATAGTTATATATATATATATATATATATATATATATATATATATATATATATATATATATGTATGTATGTATGTATGTATGTATGTTAGGCAACACTTATTAAATCCATCTCAACTTGGATTCCTAAAAGCGCGGTAATGCTTAACATATATATTATGTTTTTTTGAGGAAATCGCTAAATGGATAGACGAGGGTTCGCCAGTAGACATTATCTATTTAGATTTTCAGAAAGCTTTTGACACAGTGACTACCTACATTAAAAGTCCATGGTTTCGGCGATGGCATAACTGATTGGATAGAACAATGGCTGACTGACAAAAGACAACGTGCTGTAGTAGTTGGATCGGTTTCTAACTGGAAATCAGTTTTGAGTGGGCTACCACAATGATCAGTATTAGATCCTTTAGTATTCTTAATATATATCACTGACGAAAGACAATATAACAAGCAACATATTGAAATTTGCGTGTGGCACAACAACATGTTTAGAAAGGTGATGATGATAAAAAAATGTACAAAAGGATCTAGACAAATTAGTTCAATGGTCTGTAAAATGGCAGATGTTATTACATTTTGGGAAATGTAAGTGCTAATATAGAGTCACGGGAATTTGGATATAAACTAAAATATGAGAAGTACTGTTCTAGGTACTAGTGTAAAAGAAGAGGATTTGTGAATAATAATAAGTGCTGATATGTAAGTTTCAGGGCAGTGTGGTATTGTAGCTTCAAAAGGTTGGGTTGATTAGAAGAAACATAACATTAACAGAAAATAAATAATTATACCTATGTATCAAGCAACAATAAGACCTCATTTATAATACTTTTTACAAGCGTGGATACCATATCGTAAGAAGGATATATGTATACGCTTGAACGATTACAGAAGAGAGCAACTAAAATTATTCCATAACTGAGAGACCTTAGTTATGAAGAACGCATACAAGAATGTATTTTAACGACCCTAGAGACAAGGAGGTTCAGAGGAGATCATATTGACATTTTTTAAAGATATTGAATGGGTATGTAAATATTAATGGAAATATGTTTTTTTCCACTCAAGATAGATAGTAGAACCAGAGGACATGAAGTAAAATCAGTAACGGATTAGTGTGTATTGGATATCAGGAAGTACTCGTTCTAACAAAGGACAATAAATAAATGGAACCAATTGTCTAAGGATTGTTTAACTGCTATCAGCGTGAATATGTTTAAAAATAAGGTTGACACATCTCAAAAGGGGGGGTTTACATATATATGAAAATTATTGGACTTTCGATAAGCCAATGGCTTCCTTGTCCTTTTGCCACCTGGACCTTTGGCTTGGGTGGCAAATCTTGTTAAATCTTGATATCACATTATATTGTCGTGGTTTAGATGATGTCACTGGCCGAGGCTTGCCCGAAAGCATCAGTAATAAAGTAAGTCACATAAAGAAAGTGGTCGAACAAGCATATGTCACGCAGACGATTTTTTTTACACTTGCGACGCAACATCTTTGTCTTCGTCAGCGATAATTAACGGAATGTATATTGGTGTCGCACGCTCAAATAAGTAGTCACATTGCTGCTATTTCGGATAAACTGTGGGAATGTCATTTCAACAATATCGCATCCGCATGTATATATATATATACACGCACACACACACATACATATATATATATATATATATATATATATATATATATATATATATATATATATATATATATATATATATATATATATATATATATATATATATATATATATATATATATATATAATGTATAATATGTAAGAACACTGGGAAGGGCTAGTAATTAAAGTAACTGGAAACAGTTTATCAAAGACTTTGACCATTGGAGAGACCTCCAAGATCATGCAACGAAAATATTACAAAATTAATTTATGAATTGTCACTAGTTATAATATATATAATATATATATATATATATATATATAAGCA
This sequence comes from Lamellibrachia columna, assembly GCA_963662155.1. Taxonomy (NCBI): domain Eukaryota; kingdom Metazoa; phylum Annelida; class Polychaeta; order Sabellida; family Siboglinidae; genus Lamellibrachia; species Lamellibrachia columna. The sequence continues at coordinate 13,144,418 of OY759264.1, read as the reverse complement.
ACGTGAAGAGCATTAATAAGTTATCGTCATTTACTACACATAAAGGTAAATGATAGGCATTATGTTTGTCTACAGATACGGTTGATTAAAGCAACATAACATAGACTAGCAGTTTTTTGATGTCGCATGTTTTCTTTCAGGTGTGAATCGCATGTTTGCAAGACTTACTACTGCCCTGAAGGGAAGATTTGCAATAATGTCGTCTGTAGATGTTTCAAGCCGACAGTAAGTATCACATTTGGACAATATATTAAATGAGTCATCGCTCAAATTGCTTAGTGTTAATTTGATTTTCAAACTATCTTGTGAAAATAAGACATTTCAGCTCATTGAATGTTTCGATATCGTGTCTGGAATCACCCGCAATGTTTCGATATCGTGTCTGGAATCACCCGCAATTAGTAGACTGATAGAGTACGCCATCGCCCACCTCTCTCCGTCTTGCATGAAACCACTGTTATGATAGTTTTTTATGATCTGATGACACCAAATATTCATGATCCCTCCTTCCCTCCGCCCTCCCTCCCTCCCTCCCTCCCTCCCTCCCTCATTCCCTCCCTCATTCCCTCCCTCACTCCCTCCCTCACTCCCATGAATCGGTATTGCTTTTAATACAACGTAAAATGTTTGCTTTCAGATAGGTCGTTCAAAGTGAGCTCTACCAGAGAGTGACCATGGAATACATGACATCGCTGTGTACTTCGTACGACCAAACAACGTCCAACTTCTACTAATATGACATAATTGGTTATAAAATACATTTAGTAACTTGTGTTATTCCAGCCAAGATTGCACTGCGAAAACGTATGTAATGGTATTTGGAAAAGTAAAGTTATCCTTTGTTAACATCCGTTTTACATCATATTAAATTTCACTTTTACTGAATATACTTTGCGTTTCTTTTTACTCATTCACTGTTTAATTAATGCAGCACATAGTCTGTATATTACGCCCATATGGAGTTTGAGCAACATTATGGAAGCACCGACGATTATTTTTACAAATCAGCATTGTCTGTTGAAATTACATATACATTAAAATAAAATGTATAATTATTACAATAAGTTTATAAGGGAACAACTGACGAAGATACATTGTCAATCATGATCCAAGACAATAGATCTTAATAATACAAAACTTAATAACTTAAGATACATCTCAAATTCGCTTGGTTTATGTATATATATATATATATATATAATATATATATATATATATATATATATATATATATATATATATATATATATATATATATATATATATATATATATATATATATATATATATATATATATATATATATATATATATATATATATATATATATATATATATATATATATATATATATACACACACATGTGCCCTCGTAGACTACCCGATAAACTCACACCCAAGAACTGCACAGATGAAGCACATCTCTCATGGCAAAGTGATATCCGCCTACACAGTGTAACTATATGCACACGAAGCTTACTCCCCTCCTTATCTTCATTGTTCATTCAAACATGCACATCTTGATTGACTACATCCTCTATAATTGAACCTGCTAGACGTACCGTGATGTCCTCTCCTTTGTCTACGACTTCATCTTCTTTCCAAATGATTGAATCCCCATGAATACCCGAGCTTACCTCACCTTACCTTGTGACACTACATCTGCGAAACATGCGTGGGGGGCATTAGCCTAGATCTGCGAAACGTGCGTGGGTGGCATTAGCCTAGTGGTTAGATCATCGGACACAATGGCGAGTCAATCGGGGTTAGAATCTCCAAGTTACCTTCTCGACACTTTGACATGTTACTTCGCCTTCGTTCCACGTTTCGTATTTGACTCAGCGATATAAATGAATATATAGAAGTTGGTGCTGGAAGGAACAGGTCTGCAAAGGAGTGAGGTGAAAAGCGTTTGATCGACCCTAAAGACAGAATACCGGGCTATATAAGTACGTTAAGTACTATACGCACGTTTTTTTGTATCAAAACAATGTCATATCTATTTCATAATCAAATGCTATTGTGTTGTAACAACGCATGGATAAAGTTATGTTAATATAAAAAAATATATTAGCAAATTGGGCAGAATACCTATATAGACAGTCCATTATATGGAATAATTTAGGGGAATCCTATTTTAAATGTCGCCTTCAATAGGAACCTTGCATCGGGGCTACGCACGTACCCGCTGGTTTTACACAATTATGACAGTGATGACAAACACAAATAGTGGGAAGAGACACATTCCACAACGTGGAAGAGAAGCTGTTACATACAAAGTAGGGATACATAAAAGCAAAGTGAAGAGACATTTGTTATTCTACCAGTAGAACAACTATTACACACACAGTGGCCGACAAGTACAGGCAGACGTTGCGTACCGTTGGGATATATATTACGCAATGAATCAAGACTAACGTAATCAAAATGCACTGTATTCGAAGTATTACTACAAAGTGAACATCACATCGAATAGTTATAAGTAAATGTAATTATTATAATTGTTGCATACGTAATTTGGTTGAACTCACATATCCATTCGTGAGACTCTGTCTCTATGTTACTATTACACATATACCATACATAAACGTATCATATACCATACATAAACGTATCATATACCATACATAAACGTATCATATACACACATTAAGAAACACGTTTTTTAGCATTTAGTCAGAGGAAATATCTTAGCGTAAGTTAGTCACGGAATTAAGATAGTAGAGTGAATTGTCATAAAACAAGTTTGGAATATTGATTAGAATAAGGATTACTATTACACATGAATTACCAAAAGACTTACCATAGACATATATTAAAAAACCGTTTTTGTTAACATTTAGTCAGTGGCAACGTTTTGAGAAAACAATTCGCGGACTTAATTCAGCGAGTGATAAAAAGGATTTGTCTATAGTTTATTAATTAAGTCCTTAATTTATTTGCAGGAAAAAAATCCTTAGAAATACCATATACCCTGACAATATAAATAAAATATAGCATAGAAAATAAATCAACTAACTATTGATATATATGAAGAAACAGTGCTTGTTAACAGTAAATCAGAGGCAGTATTTTAGAGTAACTTAGTCCCAAAAATTTGGTGTTGGTACATATTGACGTATTTATTTTGCTGTATAAAACTATCGTTTACATTGTTGAATGTATAAAGTGATACATTTACATAAATTGCATACACAAAGTAATATAAGACATAGGTGTATTAGACTTTTTCGTTAAAAAGTAACTAACAAAAAGATGTTAGCGTAAGTTGGTATACACTGAGTCTTATTGTTTTGATACATGATGTTCTACAAATTCGCTAGGTGTAAGGTTTTTGGAGTTCATGCGAGCTTTGTAATTATAATATAGTAAGCAAGTATATTATTTTCAAAATTAAACTAAAACCTAAGTAATCCAGACAGAAGTGTTCTTGTGAACAGAAAAAACAGCCTGATTCAAAGTCAGCGTAGTAAGGATATTGTAAACAACATTAATCTAAAACAATCTAACTAAATTTAAGATAAAATTATGTGATCGATACGGCAAGTAAAGGCCACCAGAAACGTAGCATGCGGGACCTGTAGCAACTGGGTGGACTTCGTCAACATGTTGCCAAGTGACACGACTGCAGGACATAATACGACGGAAGGGAACCGACGCAAGAGCTACTTTGACGTAGTGATAGAAGGGGTGCGGAGGAAAGCGAGGTTGTTTGTGGTGGACTCGGAATTTATAAAGCTGGCTATGAATGCGTGTGCTTGAATGCAATGAGCATAATAAATTGGAAAACGCGAATTAAACATCATGGTAGAATACAATGACCCTCCCATAATTGGTACGACCGATTCATGGGCCAACAAAGAACAGGGATAGACAAGATAAGTAATGCTAAGTGCTAGTACTAGCAACCCATTAACAAAATTGGGATGGACAAGATTTAACAAGATTTGCCATCCAAGCCAAAGACCCAGATGGCAAGTGGACAAGGAAGCCATTGGCTTATCGAGAGTCCAACGATGTTCATCTACTTATAACCCGCCCTCCTGAGATATGTGTCAACCTTGTTTTTAAACATTTTCACGCTGCGACAAGATAAGTTGCCAAGTGACACGACTGCAGGAAAAAATACGACGGAAGGGAACCGACGCAAGAGCTACTTTGACGTAGTGATAGAAGGGGTGCGGAGGAAAACGAGGGTGTTTGTGGGGGACTCGAAATTTATAAAGCTGGTTATGAATGCGTGTGCTTGAATGCAATGAGCATAATAAATTGGAAAACACGAATTAAACATCATGGTAGAATATACTGACACTCACATAATTGGTACGACCGATTCATGGGCCAACAAAGAATACACAGCAGATGCTGAACAGGGATAGACAAGACAAGTAATGCTAAGGAGAGATCGAGAAGAAAGAAGAAGGGGAGGGAGAGTTGTTTTATATATTAAATAATATATTCAGGTTTACTAAATAACATTATGAATGAAAGCATATTACAATGAAGCTCTTTCGTGTTTCAACATTAACTATTGGATTAGTTTTCCAAAGTCCAAACATAAACAAAGAGGATAACACAACAATACAAAACGCTATAAAGGAAGCGAGTAAAGGGGAATTAATCATAATGTGATACCTTAGCCAAGGGCACATATAATCGAAATCTCTAGAGAGTACAGGTGGTGAGGACCAACAATTTATATTTTTTAAAAGAGGGTAGCTTTCTTATTCAACACTGCTAGAACCAATCACTGGAGAGAAAATATCATATACAGTTTTGTGTTAACAAAATTAATGAGTGGATTATGTCAACATATATAATCAAAATCTCTAGAGTGGAAGGACCAGCAATTTATATTTTTAATAGAGGATAGCTTCCTTACTCAAACTGTGCTAGAACCAACCATTGGAAAGAACGTATTATACACAGTTTTTTCTTCACAAAATGAATGAATGAATGGACACTATCTTAATACATGAATCAATGGGAACAGTAATCATAATCAAACACATAAATACAAAGAAATTCAGGACAATCTTCCACAAAGGTATATATAAAGATATGAGAAAATACTTAGTAAAGGTAGATTGGAATAACATACTGAAGAATAAGACAACAGTTGAATGTTTGTATATTATAAAATATGAAACTGAGAGTATCATTGAACAATTTCTTAACTTGAAAAAATACAAGGAAAACGGTTTAGAAAGAAACACTTGTCAAAAGAAGCTATTAGAAAAATAGCGTGCAAACCAATTATGTGGAGACTAGAAATTATGAAGGCTACACAAATTACATAGAGGCACTTAATGCAGCTACGGTTGAAATTACGAAATGTAAACGACGCTATGAAAAAAGCAGCATGTAACATCAACAATGACAAAACGTACGAGAAAATATTGGACCACTAGCGGAATACTTAGTTGGATTCTTCAGTTCAGTGCTTACCATATAGTATATTTGTTTATTACCAGTTCCAAATTCTACATTTCAGAATGCAGAAAAGGTAGCTAATAAAATAAAGGCAATGAAGGATAATAAATGAACTGGAGTTGATGGAATTCCTTCCAAACTACTAATGGAAACAGTACAACAGTTGAAGAAGGATCACCAGTATATATTATCTAGCGTTGGTCAAACCGCCACATCAAATATTACAATTAGATTACAAATTCATGATATCGGGGATGGCATCATCGACTGGATAGAAAAATTACTGACTAACAGAAGACAGCGTGTTGCGGAAGATGGGAAGTTTCAAACTGGAAATCAGTTTTGAGTGGGCAAGCACAAGGATAAATACTACGACCATTTTTATTCTTAATGTAAAATAAATTACTTGGACAACGATATACCTTAGTGAAATTTGCGGATTGCACAAAAGTGGTTAAAAATTATGTTGATAAACAACATTTACAAAGCGATCTAGACAAATTAATTAAATAGTCTGAACAAATGGCAGATGTTATTTAATTTTGGAAATGTAAATTTCTGCACACCCGACATGGGAACATGCAGGGAAACTATAAAATGGGAGATACTGTTCTAGGTATTACCGTAAAATAAAAGGACTTAGGAGTAACAACAAGTGCTGATATGAAAGTTTCAGAGCAGAGCTAATTATACATATGTATAAACCAATAGTTTGGCCTAATTTAGAATACTGTTTACAAGCGTTGATACCCTACCGTAAGAAGGATATACATAAGCTTGAAAGAATACAAAGGAGAGCAACTAAAATATTATTCAAGAACTGAGACACCTTACGTATGAAGAACGCCTACAAGAATGTTGTTTAACAACCCTAGATACAAGGAGGTTAAGAGGAGATCAAATTGAAGTTTTTGAGATATTGAATGGATATGAAAATATTTATAGAAATAGTTTTCTCAGTCATGAAATATAGTAGAGCTAGAGGACATGATGAAATATTAGTAAATGATCAGTGTATGTTGGATATTATGTAGTAATCATTCTCACAGAGGATAATATATGAATGTGTAATGTATTGTGTAAATGCTAACAGCGTGAGTATGTTTAAAAACAGGGTTGACACATATCTCATGAGGGCGGGTTACACATAAATGAACAAATATTGGTATTTTAATAATCCAATGGCTTCCTTGCCCACTTGGCACTTGGCAGATTGTCAGTTTGCTTAAAAGGTTATTTCCGTCCATTAATACGGAAACGCAAATTGCAATTGGACTGTTCATTTGATATGAACGATTTAACACACTTCAATTTACCCAAACATTCTGGGTGAGGATTGCTTGTTTTATCGTCGTGGAGGTCTTCAGAACTTGAATCTACACCAATTTCTATAAAATAAACACTTGCAGATGTCGTGGGGATATATAAACACACTGGAAATGTAGAAGAATACACAAACTACAAAGAGTCACATAACCTTGCTACAACTGAAATTAGAAAATCCAAAATAACCTAAAAAATATTGGCAGGTAATATAAAAAAATTGCATTTGCAAGACAAAAAAAAAATTCGAGATAAGGTCGGACCACAGGATACAACGTTAGAAATATAATTTCAGACGGGTTTCAAATGACAAAAGCCCTGATTGAGTATTTAAGCTCAGTTGTTACCATAGAAAATATCAGCTCACTTCTTGTTATAGTTATTAAATTTGAGGGCGATAAATCAGATCATTTAGGGCAGTTATTTGTAACTCCTGAAATTATAGGAAAGAAAATTTCAAAGATGAAAGACAATGAATCACCCGAAATTGATGGGATACCACCACCCTTGCTTAAGGACATTGAATAGCAAATTAGTATTCCACTTGCAAAAGTGCTTAACTTGTCACTAGAAGAAGGAATAGTTCCTCTAGAATAGAAAGAAATAAACACTACGCCGATATTTTAGAAGGGATCGAGTAACAAGACAGACAATTACAGACCAGTTAGTTTAACGTCAGTTGTATGCAAATGACTAGAAACGTTAATTAGAGACCATTCCTTGTAAATCGTGTGCACTGAAATCTTACCCACCCTCCATTAATGTGGTCTAAAAAAACCTGATTCCTCCGGCGCAGCGCTTCGTACTCAACTCCTGAAATTCTACCGCATCTGTTGGACAGAAAAAGAGCTACCACAGCAATTCAAAGACGCTTTGATAATCGCAATATACAAAACGAAGGGTGACCGTAGTGACTGTGGATAACTACCTAGGCATTTCACTGCTCTCAACTGCGGGGAAAATCCAAGCAAAAATCCTTCTGAAAAGACTACAAACAATTGCAGAATTGATTCTCCCTGAAAGCCAGTATGGGTTTCGCACCTCACGCTCCACAATTGACATGATATTCGCCTTGCGGCATCTACAGGAAAAAGCTGTTGAACAACAACAAAGCCTCTACATGATTTTTGTTGACTTGTCAAAGGCATTCAACACAGTGGACAGATCAACCCTATGGATCTTACTTAGAAGATATAGATGCCCTGAGACCTTTGTCAAGGTAATTCAGGAATTAACGATGGCATGGCTGATTCAGTGTCTGTTGGAGGAACAATTACAGATCCATTTGAAATCAGTCATGGATTAAAGCAACGATGCGTCTTGGCACCCACTTTGTTCAGCCTCTTTCTTGGAGTAGTACTATCTGCAGCATCGGAACACTTGAGTATGGGCGTACTAGAACTGACGGACAGTTATTCAACTTGACTAGACTGAGAGCAAACACAAAAACTCGTGATCTTTGCATTCGTGAACTGCTGTTTAGAGATGATGCTGCTATTGTTGCACACACACTAGAAGACATCAAAGAGATTTGTAAACACTTTGAACAAGCTGCAACCTTATTTGGACTTACAATTAGTAAAAAGAAAGCTGTAAAACTCTACCAACCTCCACCTGGACAAACTTCAACCAGTCCACAAATTTAAATGTATGGCACCCCACTAAAGTCAGTCAATAACTACACATACTTGGGCAGCACGATTGCATCTGACAACACCAACAATGTGGAAATTAACAACCGTATACGTGCTGCCTTAGGAGCCTTTGGGGGAATCTGGAAGCGAGTATGGTCACAACATGGCATTACAATCTCCACAAAGTGCAAGGTGTACAAGGCGATTGTACTACCAACACTGCTGTACTCAGCTGAGACGTATACTCTCTACCGTCGTCACATCAGAAAACTTTCCCAAGTGCATCTCCGGCATCTACGACAAATCCTTCGGATCTCATGGAAAGACCACATTTCAAATGAAGAAGTGTTGAGACAGGCCAACATGTCAAGTATAGAAGCCATTCTGACTGCATCCAAACTCCGCTGGACTGGACATGTTACCCGAATGAGCAGCGATAGACTCCCAAAGGTGGTGTTCTATGGGGAATTATCCAGCGGGAAACGCCTTCGTGGTGGACAACGTTTGCGTTACAAAGATGTGCTAAAAAACATATCAAAGCCACACACATCCCTGGGAATCCACTGCACATGACAGACAACAGTGGGGAGGGCCATACATCAGGGAAAGATTCATAAAGAAGAAACGTTGAGTAAAAAGTATCAACATGAGCACGATCGTCGGCATGGCCTTCTAGGTGCTTCTATACGTACCGTCTTCTGTGATGACTGCGGCAGAGGTTTTGTGGCACAAATAGGCTTAAATTCTCACCGAAGAGCAAAGCACAAGGATACCCCCCTTCATTGATGTAATAATCGAACACGATGGACAGCAAAGAGAGAGAGAGAAGAGATATATATATATATATATATATATATATATATATACAACTGATACATATTAATTTAACCCGATATTTCAATATGCAACATATCGAAAACTACTCCACCGACTTTCATTGTGACCTATTCATCAGAAAACTTACCTACCGGTTCATTAATTGCCATCCTCCTACAATTTCGATATCCATGAACCCTGTCAGCCATTGCAGGTATAATCTCTGACAACATTATATACCCAACCCGTGCCTGCTTTAGCGTCTCGACTAACTGCCTGAATGTCTGAAGTATGGTGGTTGTATCATCTCTCTCTGCGTTGCTTTTACGAGCACCAGAAAAAACCCTCCGCCCCAGAACGTTCGCCACCCTTTCTGTGACATCCCTCATTATTGCCCCTGTAAACAAACTGCTACGTCGTCGATTCCCGTCTGTCATATTCTGTCATGCAGCCTTGCATGCTATAGCATCGTGAATAATGTAGCCCCCTTCCCCGCCACCTGTTGCATGGGGCAACGTAAATCATCGCATACAAAAAGATCGTTGTATTCCTTTCAAATCAGCTCCAAGACACCATAATGGCAATTTCTTACAAATTATTTCCATAAATTTAACTTAACAATATGATGTCAGTAATGCGGCACATTGGGAACCTGGATACGTTGTACTTATTTATATTAAATTATTTGTATTGAGATTGATAATTGCTTAGCTGCAGGTATGTACTGCACTAAATATATATTTAAATGTAATTACGCTTTAATTGCAATACTTAAGCTGGAAACACTGTTTAGTGTTTCAATACCAGTTTGTTTAAACGGCAGCATTTAAACTGTTAGCTTATTTTATGTTGGTGATTCATCGTAATTTACTGCATCAACTGAACACTTTTTATTCGTGTAAATGAGGGCTTTAAATGACACCTACATATGCTAGATGTATGTACTGCACTGAATGTAAAATTTGAAATTATTTTCCCAAGGAAAGTTATCCACTTGTGAATACATTTATTTTAGTTTGCTTGAAAAAAACCTACACTTTTAGACTCAAATCCATTATGCAATTTTAAGTTATAAACTTATTAGCAAGTCATATTTTAATGCAGCACTCGATTCTTCTGATCAACCCATTCACTAAATCATGCCTGTCCATCCGATAAGGGAATCGTGTTGCTTGGTTACAGACTGTTGAACAATGTAACACACCGTTGCGACAGACAAGGCATTTAGCAGTAGTTCGTTTAAAAAACATATGATTTCAATTGGACCATTTCTCTGCATAGCAGTTCCCTTGCACCATTGTGGCAACATAAGTAAATTCATCAATACGGAAATGAGGATTTATCGCAAGTAATAACATGTGGCATAATATTTTCCATCTATATATTTCTGGATAATAGATGTCACAGCATTGGGATAATACCAAGCTATTTCTCGCTACGTGGCTATGCAATACGCCTATTTGCAAATTCTTACATTGATATATGAGTCTAGATAAATAATAATGCCTGCAACAGATAACGTGTCGAAACCAGATCGTGGACTTTCATTTGCAATACATAACATATTGAATTTTTAATCTGCACTACAAGAGGTGCATTGGTTACCTGTCAGATGGCGAATTCAGTTCAAACTGTTGAGCTTGATGCATACTCTCGCTACCTCGTCGAATGTACCTTAGCTGACGTTCGTCGCCGCAGTCAGACACAACAATGCAACAGTTAAAACACGTCAGGGTCATGGACACTGCTCGCTACCTAACCGACTGTATCTCAGCTTACGTTCCTCGCCGCAGTCACGCACAATGCAATAGTCGAATCACGTCATGGTCACCAATTACTAAGTGTCTTATCAGTGTTAGTTAACAAATATATATATATATATATATATATATATATATATATATATATATATATATATATATATATATTTATATATATATATATATATATATATATATATATATATATATATATATATATTTATATATATATATATATATATATATTTATATATATATATATATATATATATATATATATATATATATATATATATATATATATATATATATATATATATATATATATATATATATATATATATATATGTGTGTGTGTGTCATTTCAAAGTCACTGACCTTACGTCACTCACGTTACTACCTTATCACAAACTTAATATTTGTTTCTAGCGTTCCTACAGTTTCAAACTTGAACGAATTTGGCTGACGAGCCTTCTCGTGTGCAGGTCCTTCTTTTTCGAAAGCCCTTCCACTTAAACTGGGAATGTAACAAGATTCTGGGCATTTTAGGAGGGATTGAACAATGTGCTCTTCTATTAACCCTTTTTCGTAGTTTTATTCAAACATTAGGCGATGCACTACTGTAATTATATGACATACTATTGTGATGTTTATATTATTATGTTATGTTCAATAATTTTCATTTATGAATATGTTATTGCAATATATGTATTTAAATAAACGTCCTCTTGTAAACGCGAACAAACGTTTATATTATTTTTACAGCGGACATTCCATTTTTTTCAGGATTGCTTTGCGAAAGATATTCGCAACTAAATTATAAAACTGACAGTAGGATGTCGACGAGATTTACTTATTTGTATTCGATGTTATTGTAAATATGTTTATTTTTTTAAATGAATGCATTTCTCTCTCTCTCTCTCTCTCTCTCTCTCTCTCTCTCTCTCTCTCTCTCTCTCTCTCTCTCTCTCTCTCTCTCTCTCTCTCTCTCTCTCTCTCTCTCTCTCTCTCTCTCTCTCTCTCTCTCTCTCTCTCTCTCTCTCTCTCTCTCTCTCTCTCTCTCTCTCTATGAATGTCTGTCTGTCTGTCTGTCTGTATGTCTCTCTCATGACGTATTTAATTCCAAACAACCATGTTTAGGGCTATCACATGGGAGTTTTCCTTCTCTAGAGTTAGTGAGTCCAAAACACGTTTTTTCATTCCACTGCATTTTTTACTTCCCCTGGCACAGACAACAGGTTGCAGGGACCAATTGTTGTTTTTAATTTTTCTTCCGAAAGACACATACAATGTGGGGTGAACGAAATTGCCCAAACTTAGATATGGCGGAGATGGTAGCGACAATTGTAACCATAAAAACCATCAAAGCTGCCGTTGCCCGCCTACGATGTTTTATGTTTAACATAAAACAGTGAATAAATAGCCGCCACCCCTTCGCCTCCACCTGTTATATTGGGGAACGTGATACAATATTGTGATTGACACGATCGTTGAAATTAATTTTGCTGTGGTCGTCCCCCGTAAATCAGTTTCCATACACTTTTAATGCCAACTTTCTTCCAAACTAAGTAACGGGACACACATTTTAATAAATTAGCCAACGCGACTTCTTCAATACAGAGCATTGTGGCAATTGACACTTTTTGTTTATTTATTTAAAGAAATTATTTATATGAGATTGATAGTAGCATTATTTTTACATTTTCATATAAATACTCTTCAATTGCAATTCTCGCTGGGCAACCTAACAGTCGTATGTGGTAGATAGGCAGTGTTGTTATGCCGTTGCAAAAATACTCTATTTGGTTCACAAATTTGCATAGCAAAACACCATAGCGGCAATTTTCTTGCAAACTAACTAATCGGAAACCCAATGTTGATGTTCCGAAAGTTTGTTAGAGAGACGTCATGAATGAAGACCATTGTGACATTGGAGAAATGTTATCTAGTTAAGTTGCATTATTTTATAAATGAGATTGATAGTTGTTTGGTACAAGTAATGCACTGAATACATATTTACATGTAAGTACTCATAAATTACATTATGTATCATCATTAATTCAATGTTAATATAAATACTCTTAAAATGCAATTCTCGCTGGGCAACGTAATAATCGTATGTGATTGATAGGCAGTTTTGTTATGCCGTTGCCAAAAATACTCTATTTGGTTCACACATTTACATAGCAATTTCCAAACAACATAGCGGCAATTTTCTTGCAAACTAACTAATCGGAAACCCAATGTTGATGTTCCGAAAATCTGTTAGTGCGACATCATGAATGAAGACCGTTGTGACATTGGACACATTTCATCTCGTTACGTTACATTATTACATAAATGAGATTGATAGATGTTTGGTACATGTAATGCACTGAATACATATTTAAATGTAAGCACTCTTAAATTCAAAAATGTATCATCATTAATTAAAGTTTAATATAAATACTCTTAAATTGTAATTCTCGCTGGGCAACGTAATAATCGTATGGGATTGATAGGCAGTTTTGTTATGCCTTTGCAAAAAACTCTATTTGGTTCACCAATTTGCATAGCAATATACTTGTCCATCAGGCCTAATGAGAGCAGGGCCAGTGAAAGGTCAGCCATTGAAGCCTGTTTGGCGGATGTTGGCGGGTTGATGAATACAAACATACTAAAACTGAACCAAGAAAAAGCGAACTCATTGTGTTTTCGTCCAAACACCGAATTCGTCGGGTGAACGATCGGAGGCAGACTATTACATTCTGTGCAATCCGTGAGAAATCTTGGAGTTATTATGGACAGCGGCTTGACAATGGAGAAACAGGTGAATGCGATCTCCAAGTACTGTTTCTACCACATCCGAAATATTGGCAAAGTCAGGCAATACATCACAAATGACGCCTGTAAGATTCTAGTCCAGGCACTGGTAACATCTCGCCTGGACTAAGGAAACGCGCTACTGCAAGGTTTGCCTCAGGTGCTAATTCAACAATTGCAGCGTATACAGAACTGCGCTGCTCGCCTAATCACCAGGTCACGCAAGAGCAAACACAAAACGCCTGTTTTACTTGAGCTACATTGGCTTCCGGTGAAATACCGACTCCGCTTTAAGGTTAACACCTTCACGTATAAAGTGCTTAACGGATTGGCACCGGCATACATGAGTGACATTGTACAGAAACATCAATCAACGCGTAGCTTAAGATCAACGGAAAAGTCACTTCTCGTCGTACCTGTGCTACGGACTGCAACTTATGGTGAACGTTGTTTCAGCCGACACGCGGCCATACTGTGGAACGACTTGCCTGAGCACATTAAACAACTGAACACTCTCAGCTCTTTCAAGAGACACTTAAAAACACATCTCTTTAAACTGGCATACGACTGACGTGATTGAGTCACGCTCTCGTTTTAAAGACATTGCTATATACCAATTACTTATTCGTAATGTTTTATTCATGTGTGTACTATAAGTGTAATATATGTGCTTATTTATTTGTTATCTCTAAATCAGCTCCCTTACACTATCTATTTTAAAAATAATCTATATTTTATAGGTTTATTTAGTTTATGTAGTTTTATGTAAAGTATGTGTTTTATGTATTTTACAGTTTTATTTAATTCATGCAGTTTCATATAAAGCGGATCAGAGCATGTTATCTTAATTGGATTCGGGCGCTATATAAATTCCGATATAATAATAATTCCCAAACACTATAGCGGCAATTTTCTTGCAGACGAACTAATCGGAAACCCAATGTTGATGTTCCGCAAGTTTGTTAGTGCGACGTCATGAATGAAGACCATTGTGACATCGGACACATTTTATCTAGTTAAGTGGCATCATTATATAAATGAGATTGATAGTTGTTTGGTACATGTAATGCATTGAATACATATTTAAATGAAAGTACTCTCAAATTGCAATATGTATCATCATTAATTCAATTTTAATATAAATAGTCTTAAATTGCAATTCTCGCTGGGCAATGTAATAATCATATGTAATTGATAGGCAGTTTTGTTATGCCGTTGCAAAAAACACTATTAGGTTCACAAATTTGCATAGCAATTCCCAAACACTATAGCGGCAATTTTCTTGCAAATTAACTAATCGGAAACCCCGTGTTGAAGTTTCGCAAGTTTGTTAATGCGACGTCATGAATGAAGACCATTGAGACATCGGACACATTTTATCTAGTTAAGTGGCATCATTATATAAATGAGATTGATAGTTGTTTGGTACATGTAATGCATTGAATACATATTTAAATGTAAGTACTCTTAAATTGCAATATGTATCATCATTAATTCAATTTTAATATAAATACTCTTAAATTGCAATTCTCGCTGGGCAATATAATAATCGTATTGGATTGATAGGCAGTTTTGTTATGCCGTTGCAAAAAAAAACACTATTTGGTTCACCAATTTGCATAGCAATTCCCAAACACTATAGCGGCAATTTTCTTGCAAATTAACTCGTTATGAATGAAGACCGTTGTAACATTGGACACTTTTTTCTAGTTAAGTTACGTTACTGCATAAATGAGATTGATAGTTGTTTGGTGCATATGATGCATTGAATACATATTTAAATGTAAGTACTCTTAAATTGCAATATGTATAATGTTGCAATTTGCAATTAATTCAAATCATTTAATAAGGAAAGGGTAGACATTGTTGTGTTTTAATACCCATTTAAACTGCAACATTTAAACATTTAACTTATTAATGCGAGTGATTGATCAGAACCTACTGAAGACAGTCCGCTCTTGCGATTCTACGTGTGTGTTGTGTAATGTGATGTAATTATGCTGGTATTGGATAAGGATACGGATAAATATAATTTTATTTGTCCCTACACAAAGAAACATAGGTAAATTACATTGAATTAAATTAAATTATACAAATATACATGGCACATACACGCACTGAACTGTAGGATATACAATAACAATTCATAACTAATTAACAAAATGCAACAACAACAGCAACAATTGTTGTGGGAAGAGACTCCTACTAAGGACAAAACTGGTCGCTATCGTAGGAGCCACCCAAAAATAACATTTGTAATTTATACATATATTCCTACATTTTATATAAAACAAACAACAACAACAAAAAATATTATGTCAAAACGTCAGTTCTTTTTGGTTTTTTATTTGTTTACATGTAATCGATGTGTGTGATGATGTGTTGTTTTGGTGTGTTTTGGGTGTTGTGTTCGCCTGTACGCGTGTAAGCATGCGTGCAAGTATACAAATTGAAAACATATACAAAACGTATACAAAACTGTGTTACACTCATTTGTAATTTATTTAATTTAGTTGGCATATGTAGCAATTTAGCATAGTACATGTGACATTATATTTTTGTAGCATATAGCGTTTGGCATAAGTCGAGAAACCTCTAAAACTATACATCACTATTGTGTGTATGACTAAGTCAGGGATATTTCTAACACGTGACAAGTTGTATTTAAGAATTTTGGAATTTAAGATTTGTTTGCAAGTTCACGTTTAGTTCTGGAAGTATGTAGATCAGTTGTTCTCCGAGTGTTATAGTTGTGTATGCTGCCATTTGGGGTTATTTACCAATTTAATAAGAAGACAGGTAGATTTGTATATCTATATGTGTAAAAGAAATGTAAGTTCTTGTAATTTTAGTCTTCTACTTTTAATGTGCTTAATGTTTTTTAAGTTGATCTGCATGTGAATTGCATTTGCTTAATATTATAATTCGTACTCTTTTTTTTATTCCTACTAATATGTTTCCTTGATATCCCCATGTCGTAATACAGTAATACAGGAGTAATATCAATGCATTATATAACACAGTTAAATTAATAAATATGTACTACAATTAATTAATTCATTCATTCATAACGTTCATACAATAACATATTAGTTATGAATAATTAAAAATAATTAAATATATTGTGGTAATAGAACATGTGACATATAAATATTACGTATTCAAGACGAGCTTAATATATTGTGTTTTAAGACGAACTTTGAAAATGCTCATGTCCTCGATCAGCCGCAGTTCTTCGGGTAGCGCGTTCGACCGGTAATGTAATAATCGACCGGTAATGTAATAAAACGCCAGGTAATGTAATAATCGACTGGTAATGTAATAAATGGACCGGTAATGTAATAATCGACCGGTAATGTCATAAATCGACCAGTAATGTAATACAAATTATGATGATTGTCATTATGATGGTGATGATGATGATGTTAATACTGATGATGTAGAAGGTGATGATGAGGGTAATAAACGATTATGATGATGATGATGACAATTAAGGGGTCATCTTAGTGACGGTGATAATGATGATGATGATAATGATGGTGATGATGAGGGTAATAAATGGTTATGATGATGATGAGGAAGAAGATGAAGACAATTAAGCGGTCTTAGTGATGATGATGATGATGATGACGTAGATGATGACAATGAGGGTGATCATTATTACGATTATCAGGACGAAGACAATGACATCTTCAGCCTCATCATCCACCTCTTCATCGTCATCATCATCCTATTGTTCACCCGTATAATGGCTAGCCATGCTGACACCCACTCGACGTTCACAAACATGTGATTAACATAGGAATCTCAGAACGAGTGAGCCGCATGTTTTCTGGGAGGACATATGGAATGCCGTTCATATAACCTCCCAGGTAACCCACGGCAGTAACTACATGTTGTCAAACAATCGGACCGAGTCATACAGAGTGGTGAGGAACAACGGGGGGTCATTAGAAAGGGTCACCTCAACACATTTTCGAGGCAATCAACATCCAATTAAGGGATCATATCAAACAATTATTTAACGGATCATTAAAAATGTTTAATAACTGATCATCATTTGATAAAATGTCGTCATCATCATCATCATCATTATCATCATCATCATCATCATCATGTCAAACAAGTTAGGGGAAATCTCAAAATGCAATGTGATATTATATTAGAAACTTAAGTTTAACCGCAAAAATAATAAAATAAGGGTCCAGCTGTAATAATTAAGGGGTTATCTCAAAAATGTAAGTTAGTGGTAATTTCAGCCAACTAAAATGTTCATCTAAACGATTAAAAGGCACCCAAAGTATTTTAAAATATGACTAAAATTAAGGGATTTTATCAATAACAAGTTAAAGAATGATTTTAAAAGGTATCATTAAGGTTCATTTAATGATCAACTAGCTGATCATCTCAAAACATTATGGGGTCATCCCATCATGTCAAGTGGTCGTTTCCAAAAAAAAGTTTAATAAACTAAGGGATCATCTCATAAAATTAATAGGTCTTCTAAAAAAAAGTTAAAGGATCGTCACAAAATATGTAAGAAGTATTTAACAAGTTAACAGGCTGATCGTCTCAACAAATTAAGGGATCATCTAAAAAATTAAGGGTCTCAAAAAAGTTCAAGGATCATATTTTTATAGTATAACTGGTCAATATAAATGAACCAGCTGATCGTCTCAATAAATTAAGGGATAATTTCATAAAATAATGGGGTCTTACCAAACTAATTAAAGGATCATCAAAAAAGCAGGGATCACTTAAAAACATATCTAGCTGATCGTTATGAAATGAAGTAGTCACTTCATATAGTTAAAAAAGTAATTTTTTGAGAAGACACTTAATTTTTGAGATGATCCCTTAATTTGTTGAGACGATCAGCTAGTTACTTCTTACATATTTTGTGACGATCCTTTAACTTATTTTGAGAAGACCCATTCATTTTATGAGATGACCCCTTCATTTATTTAACTTTTTTCGAGACGACCACTTGACTTGATGAAGTGACCCCATAATGTTTTGAGATAATCAGCTAGTTTATTATTAAATGACTCTTATTGAGACCTTTTTAAATGATCCTTTAACTTGTTTTTGATAAAATCCCTTAATTTTAATAATATTTTAAAATACTTTGGGTGCCCTTTAATCGTTTAGGTGAACATTTTAGTTGACTGAAATAACTCTTAATTAAACTTTTTGAGATAACCCCTTAATTGTTTCTGCTTGTCCTTTATTTTATTATTTTTGCGGTTAAACTTAAGTTTCTAATATAATATCACATTGCATTTTGAGATTTCCCCTAACTTGTTTGACACGACCCGTTAATTTGATCAAATGGTCAGTTCTTAAGCATTTTTAATGATCCCTTAAATAATTGTTTGAGATGATCCCTTATTTGAATGTAGATTACCTCTTTCATGTGTTGAGGTGACCCTTTTTAATGACCCCCTTCTCCCTTACCACTCTGTCTGACTCGGTCCGATTGTTTTCCAACATGTAGTTACTGCCGTGCGTTACCTGGGAGATAATGTCAACGGCATTCCATATGTCCTCCCAGAAAACATGCAGCTCACTCGTTCTGAGATTCCTATGTTAATCATACGTTTGTGAACGTCAAATGGGTATCAGCATGGCTAGCCGTTATAAGGTGAACATGAGGATGATGATGACGATGAGGAGGAGGATGATGAGGCTGAAGGTGTCATTGTCTTCGTCCTCATAATCGTAATAATGTCATCATCTCAATGCAGAGGTCCCGCAATCCAGCATCCTGGAATCGCTTCCAACAATTGCCAGCAGTGTGCATATGGTGTGGAATACTCCAAGCCTGAGGATGCTGGTTGTTTTAAACTTGTCAGGACGTTTCCATGTGACCTCAGCAGTGTTTGCGTATAGTGCCTGGTCAAAGACACCCACGATCGTGGTCAACTCTAAAGACCACACAATGTTCAGTTACTGGTTGAGCACTTCTTTGACAGTAGCCATTTGCGTCGCGGGTTTGATTTTCAAATAAAAAAACATTACCATTCCTTTTCCGTACGTCAATTACGCACCCAAACACATTTCACATTTTAAATACGATGGTAAACGAGAAAAGAATTTCGTCCCCCCCAGGTCTGATAAAAAAGTTCAGATATAAAATCCTGTTAATTTTTCCTGACCTAAAAAAAAACAGTCGTATGCTATGCAATTTTTTTTTATGTGATTATGTTTAACATTGGTTCAGTGTAGGCAAGCCGGCCTATCAGTATTTCAATATCCACACTCCGAGCCACGACACAGTTTGTTAAATGTGTATTGCAGCTTCTACCTACCTGACTGGTCCTACATGATATCCCGAAGCAATCAGGGTATAGTTTATTTTGAGAAACGAGTAGTTTTATAGTCCATGAGCCAGACCAGATGTCGGTACCATAACGTATACGCATAACGTGTTTTTACATAAACAAAAACGCCAATACGTGCTAGGTATGTAATAAGTCAACTGGTAATGTAATAATCGACCTGTAATGTAATAATCGACCAGTAATGTAATAAATCGACCGGTAATGCAATAATCGACCGGTAATGTAATAAATCGACCGCTAATGTAATAATCGACCAGTAATGTAATAAATCGACCGGTAATGTAATAAATCGACCGGTAATGTAATGATCGACCAGTAATGTAATAAATCAACTGGTAATGTAATAATCGACCAGTTAATGTAATAAATCGACCGGTAATGTAATAAATCGACCGGTAATGTAATAATCAACCGGTAATGTAATAAATCGACCGGTAATGTAATAATCGACTGGTAATGTAATAAATCGACCGGTAATGTAATAATCAACCTGTAATGTAATAAATCGAACGGTAACGTAATAATCGACTGGTAATGTAATAAATCGACCAGTAATGTAATAAAAACCATGATGATAATCATTATGATGATGATGATGATGATGTCAATAATGATGATGTAGAAGGTGATGATGAGGGTGACAATTAAGTGGCGATCTTAGTGACGATGATAATGATGATGATAATGATGATGATGATTACGACGATGACGATGATAATGATTATAATTATGGTGATGATGATGATGATGATGATAATAACGATGGTGATGATGAGGGTGATAAATGGTTATTATGATTAGAGGAAGAAGATTAAGACAATTAAGCGGTCTTAGTGATGATGATGATGATGATGACGAAGATGATGACAATGAGGGTGATTATTATTACGATTATGAGGGCGAAGACAATGACACCTTCAGCCTCATCATCCTGCACCTCCTCCTCATCGTGACCATCATCCTTATAACGGGTAGCCATGCTGACACCCACTGGACGTTCCCAAACGTATAATTAACATAGGAATCTCAGAACAAGTGAGCCGCATGCTTTCTGGGAGGACATATGGAATGCCGTTCATATAACCTCCAAAGTAGCGCTAACATAAATCTTAATTATCTTCATATTTCTCCTCTTATTCATCACCATCATTACCATTTATCATCTTCATCATCATCGTCATCATAATCATCTTCATCGTTTTTATTACATTACCGGTCGAGTTATCACATTACCGGTCGATTATTACATTACCGGTCGATTTATTACATTACTGGTCGATTGGTACAACCAGTAATGTAATAAATCGACCGGTAATGTAATAATCGACCGGTAATGTAATAAATCGACCGGTAATGTAATAATCGACCGGTGATGTAATAATCGACCGGTAATGTAATAAATCGACCGGTAATGAAATAAAAATGATGATGATAATGTGACGATGATAATGATTATGATGATTATGACGATGGCGATGATGATAATTATTTTGATGATGATGATAATGATGATGATGATGATGATGGTGATGATAATGATGATAACGATGGTGATGATGAGGGTGATAAATGGTTATGATGATGACAGGAATAAGATTAAGACAATTAAGCGGTATTAGTGGTGATGATGATGATGATGACGACGATGATGACAATATTTTGGGGGACTACGGAAAAGAGTATTCTTTTCTCGTTTACCATCGGATTTAAAATGTGAAATGTGTTTGGGTGCGTAATTGACGTACGGAAAAGGAATGGTAATGTTTTTTTTTATTTGAAAATCAAACCCGCGACGCAAATGGCTACCGTCAAAGAAGTGCTCAACCAGTAACTGAACATTGTGTGGTCTTTAGAGTTGACCATGATCGTGGGTGTCTTTGACCAGGCACTATACGCAAACACTGCTGAGGTCACATGGAAACGTCCTGACAAGTTTAAAACAACCAGCATCCTCAGGCTTGGAGTATTCCACACCATATGCACACTGCTGGCAATTGTTGGGAAGCGATTCCAGGATGCTGGATTGCGGGATCTCTGCATTGAGTCAGGTGTGAATGCAAATGGCGCTCTTCCTGGAGTGATGGATGGCTCATCAGCATGGAAAGGTTTCCTCTCATGGTTGCAAGCCAATCACACTGACGATGTGGTCCACATGGATGAAACAATGAATGCCACCAGTAACCTCTGCAAAGATGTGTCACAAGCGTCGTTGAAGCAGGTCCTCCAAAACAAGTCATGTGCCCGCATCATGTATCTGTATGAAGTCTATCTTGAATACCTGCGAGTTGGAAGTGGGAGCCTCTCAACCTGCTGGCTGTCCTACCTGGTCGAGATTTTGCTAGGCCTGCTTCGAGCATCACGAGAGGAACACTGGATGCTACACATGGCGTCTATTCACGCAGTGACACATCTTCCACTGGTGCTTCGCATATGACAGGCATATCTACTCACGCTACCTCCCGTACTACTATGCTCAGATGAACCAACTGCCCATCGAACACCCAGGTATCCATGCTGAATTTATGCAAGGTGGCTTTTCGGTTCAGCTCGGCCCCAGAAACCCATGTCGACCAAATTAGTTCAGTTTGAAGCCAGGAGCTGCGAGCAAGTACTACCTAACAGCCGAGTACAGTGTACAAGACCATATACTTGAGAGAGCTGAGACACGTTATTGGTCTAGGCGGTTCCAAGCTGGCTCATCCAGATCTCCAAAGGTCCCACATCCCGAAAGACAAGGCAGGTGCCGTGTCCTGACGGAGAACAACTGGTTGAAACCAATGTGACCTGGAGAGACTGAACTTGTCAGCCTATCCACTGGTGATGTGGCCCCAACATATGTTGCCAATTATCTTCTGGGAGCTCATCAAGTAGGAGAAGAAGCATACCAGGTGTTCAAGAAGAAACGCTTAGAAGAAGCTCCACCAACAATGAAATTCCACGACAAGATGACAAAACAAAACTTGAAGACATTCTCCAATGTAAACGCAAAGAAATCCAGTGGAAGAGGAATAACCAAAGAGTTGGTCCTGAAGGCGGAGATATATTTATGTGGCCACATGATCCTTGTTGCTCAGAGTAGACAGCTGCACGTTAGGCGTGTCCTTGCTCACCCACTAAGTCCTCTACCCGGGGCACGGTGATGGGTCTTTTTCGGAAGATGAACAATGCTGCACTCGCTAAAGTGTTGGAGAGAAACGTTTCGTCAGCCGAAGATATCCAAGACCCATCAACCTGCATCATTGATGGAATGAGCTTTGTTCAGAAGATGAACGTCAACAAATCGTCTGCACAGCTGGCAGAATCTGTCATGGGATCAAGCACAACAATGCAGTACAGGAACACTTCAGGAGGCCACAATACCCAGCAGTGGAGGAAGTTTATGTGCAGCTCCTGCAACAAGTCCAGCCTGATCAAATTCATACTCGAACAATGTAAACTGCCGAATTGCACGGAGAAGGTACACTGCAAGTTACTGTATGTTACGTGTGAGGAGGTCTGCTAAAATATGGCAAATGATGACTGGGTGGAAGTCGCAGAACTGAAGTCCACAAAAGAAGAAGCATACTCGTGTGCTCCTACATTCTGCAAAGACCGGGTCAAAGGCAGTCATAATAACATCCGAAAACACAGATGTCATGGTGCTCTGCCTTGGTTTTAACAGAGACACCCCCTGCTCCATATGTCAGAAGTGTGGAACAAAAAAAAGCACACGGGTAATCGACTTTGGGAAATTGGTAAGTTAATTGGGAGGCGGTATCTGCGACACCCTAATTGGATTACATTGGATTCACACACCAGGAGACTTTCAACCAACTTGGTCAGTCAGTCTAAACAACTGTTTGACAAAACACAGCGGAACATCTGGTCATCGAGTGGATGCGCACTCATCCAGCCCAAGAGGCAGTTTTGGAACCGTTGTCATGCAAGTGCCTGTGTTCCTGCACACTGCCAAGCTGCACGTGCCTTGTCAGTGGACTGGCATGCACCAACATGTGCAAGCTACAGACGTGACTAATCAGAACAGTTCGCAGTTAAAATAGGTGACTCTGGTGGTGACGATGATTGAACTGATAAGTAGATAACATTTTATTTTGTTTCCTTAGGATGCCTTTGTTAATTACTTCATACAATCAGGCCGCGCTGCCAAAATGTTTAATAGATGGGTTAATCAAAGAGCTGAAAACCACCACTAAGCTACCACTCAGCAATGGTTATCATATCAAAATATGTCCCATAGACATGGATTATTTAAAAAATCATAACTAGATGGTACCAATAAGTGAAATATCTGGTCTTGGCCCATGGACTATTATACATAATCTGCATTGCTATTTTACTTCGTGCCATCTTTACTAGTGTTTGAAAATCGAAACTTTTATTTGTCTCCACTTAATTTTCTATTCACAAGTGTACTAGTGCGACATTATGTTATACCATAGACGTTTTGTACAGCTAAGGCGTCTTCTTCTCACACGATTCGAATGACTGCGATTCGTCAGGATAAACAACAGTGATTCGCTATTATTTCTACTTCCATTATAACTCATGACTGCGTTAGTCACACATTATATGACTAACACATTATGAGTAGCGCATACATTATGTTGTTAAGCTGGGTGCATTCGCATCATATATACATACATAAATGGTGGGTTATATATTATAGAGACCACCACTATGTCAGTTCACGACAGGTTGGTTACACATTTACCCTTATGTGGGGTTTTATACTTCCCTTTGAACATACACCAGGACGGGAGGCACCTGAGGCATTTAGTGTCTCATCCAAAATACACAGGCAATGTGGAGTTAAAAAAATGAATCGAATCCCGGTCCACACGATTGACATTCCGGCGCTCCAACCGCCGAGTCACCGCGTCCCACGTACAACAAACAAGTAATTTTGTTGTTGGCTGCAGCGTGAATAAAAACAGTTACAGTTTGTATCATTGAACATAGCAATTTTGCAGTCTGGAGAAACTACAGTTACAACGTGTTGTGGCGACGTTAGTAGTTAGCAGAGGTTTTTGGTTCCCCTTTATCGGTCCATCAAAATCAAAACATCAAAGGAAAACCACCCTAATATCGCCCACCGCTAATGAGTGCGCGCAGCCAATCAGAAAGCAGCACTAGACCTTGGAGCGCCCCCTGGCGGCGGCGGCGGCGGAGCGTCGCGCGCATGCGCGTGCCGCGCCCCTAGCGACTGGAGGAGGAACGATCATTGACCAGTGGTCAACGATGGTGGACATAGGAACAAAGAAAATACACGTAATATCACCCACCCACCCACCCACGACAACACGTGACCGTGACCTCGACGGAGTGACCAATGTAATCTCTTTTATCAACTGCACAGTACACAATCACTTATTACGAATCTCATATCTATACAACATTGACGATTTGCATATAACCATAGCGAAATCGTTGCAGTCGAATATGTGGTTTCGATAAGTTCTACGCGTGTTTGTTTATTGGTATAAAAGACGAACACATATTTTATTGTTCCCGTGTACTAGAATCACGTCCATTTACAAGTGAATGAGTGTTCTAACGCGTGTTTAGGAGGATGTTACGGTTACATAAGTTTTATTTGTTTTCTGAATCAATCCGTATGAAAATTAGCATCGTGACGCATCTTGTCCATACCACGGTAAATCATGCTGCGAGATCAAAGGATATTATTCATAACAACGTTGCAATCGCGTCAATCAGCGACAATGTTACAAGTACGCGCTCCGTTCTTCTTTGAATGCGGCTTTTCACAACAAGACCACTTTGACATTGGTCAGTCGCTGTTGGTGAACTTTGGCTTGTGCGCTCCCACTCACATTGGTCAGTCGCTGTTGGTGGACTTTGGCTTGTGCGTTTCCGCTCGTCTTGTCTTTTTCACACTGGTCAGTCGCTGCTAGTGGACTTTGGCTTGTGCGTTTCCACTCGTCTTGTCTTTTTCACACTGGTCAGCCGCTATTGGTGGACTTTGACTTGTACGCTCCCACTCGTCTTGTCTTTTTGGAGGAGGAACGAACATTGACCTAGTTACGTGTATGTGTCGAAGGGTCGTTAACCTAGTAAGGAGACGAACATATGCACACACGCAATGGGAACGAGAACTCGATACAAGACGGGAATATCAGTTCAAGCAAAATTTAATATATATGAAAACGAAGTACAACACTGCTTCCGGGACCAAAGTAAGTCGTATTCGCGTGCCGCCCAACTTTTTAACTGCGCGATGGCTATACGCTAGCCGCGTAATGTTTTCGCGCGAGTATCCGTGGTAACAGTAACCGCGATAGTGGACATAGGAACGACTGTCCGTTAACAGCGGTCATTAATAGTATCATTAATAACTGAGATGAAAGAGTAAGTTAACAGTGGTCATTAACAGGGTAATTAATAACTGAGATCAAAGGACCTAACGAGGAGACGAAAAATGAACAAAACACGATATCGTACTATATTTTCTTTATATGTAAATATTTAAAAATAATGCGCTTTTACATTGTATCCATAACTCCTACAGTTTACCCATAATTCCTACAATTTACCCATAAGTCTCCTATTGAATAAGAGTACAAGGACATTTTATTAAATATTTGAAAATAATGACACAATATCGTCCACAAACGTTAGACAGAGGACTGTAAAGTCTCTTGCCATACCGACGTAAAGCTGACGTAAGCTATAAACGTGTCAGGACATGCAGCTGACGTATGCTGCACACACAACAATACCAAATAAGGACATGCAGCTGACGTAAACGGCATCAGACGCGTCACGGAAAGTGTACCATCAACATATTGTCGTTATATGTCAATATTTTAAAATAATGCGCCTGTACACTTTACCCATAACTCCTACAGTTTACCCATAATTCCTTCAATTTACCCATAATTCCTACAATTTACCCAGCACACATATATAGTGTAGTAACATTGTCCACAAACGTTAGACAGAGGACTCTAAATTTTCTTGTCATACCGACGTACAGCTGACGAAAGCTATAAACGTGTCAGGACATGTTGCTGACGTAATCCGCATACAGAACAATAACAAATAAGGTAGTGCACGCTATGTATGCCAATATCAAAAGCCAGCAGGAGAACAACATTGTGGCAGCGATGACGGGAGTATGACGAGAAGCTGTGTGATATGTATGGAGACATTTGACACCATGTGACATGCATGGAGACATTTACCACTGTGTGATATGCGTGGAGACATTGACAACCATGTGACATGCATGGAGAAATTGACCGCCATTTTTGAAAGTTTATGTTATGAAAGTTTGTAAGTTGGAAGTTTTGGAAGTTTGCTTCACCGCACACACGTTTTGAAAGTTTGTGTTGTGAAAAATGTGTAAGTTGGAAGTTTGCTTCACGTCACACACACACGTTTTGAAAGTTTATGTTATGAAAGTTTGTAAGTTGGAAGTTTGCTTCACCGCACACACATTTTGTGTGAAGTTTGCGAGTTGGAAGTCTGCAAGTTGGAAGTTTTAGCTTTGGAAGTTTGCATATTGGAAGTTCTCCACTCCACTCCACGCCTGCGAAGTTGTGTAAAGTTGTGTGAAGTTGTGCAAAGTTGTACGAAGTTGTGTGAAGTTTGCGAGTTGGAAGTCTGCCAGTTGGAAGTTTGTGCTTTGGAAGTTTGTTTCACCGCACACACACGTTTTGAAAGTTTATGTTATGAAAGTTTGTAAGTTGGAAGTTTGCTTCACCGCACACACATGTTTTGAAAGTTTGTGTCATGAAAATTTGTTTGGAGACATTGACTGCCATGTAACGTGCATGGAGACATTGACCGCAATGTGACATGCATGGAGACATTGACTATCATGTGACATGCATGGATACATTGACAACCATGTGACATGCATGGAGAAATTGACCGCCATTTTTGAAAGTTTATGTTATGAAAGTTTGTAAGTTGGAAGTTTTGGAAGTTTGCTTCACCGCACACACGTTTTGAAAGTTTGTGTTGTGAAAAATGTGTAAGTTGGAAGTTTGCTTCACGTCACACACACACGTTTTGAAAGTTTATGTTATGAAAGTTTGTAAGTTGGAAGTTTGCTTCACCGCACACACATTTTGTGTGAAGTTTGCGAGTTGGAAGTCTGCAAGTTGGAAGTTTTAGCTTTGGAAGTTTGCATATTGGAAGTTCTCCACTCCACTCCACGCCTGCGAAGTTGTGTAAAGTTGTGTGAAGTTGTGCAAAGTTGTACGAAGTTGTGTGAAGTTTGCGAGTTGGAAGTCTGCCAGTTGGAAGTTTGTGCTTTGGAAGTTTGTTTCACCGCACACACACGTTTTGAAAGTTTATGTTATGAAAGTTTGTAAGTTGGAAGTTTGCTTCACCGCACACACATGTTTTGAAAGTTTGTGTCATGAAAATTTGTTTGGAGACATTGACTGCCATGTAACGTGCATGGAGACATTGACCGCAATGTGACATGCATGGAGACATTGACTATCATGTGACATGCATGGATACATTGACAACCATGTGACATGCATGGAGAAATTGACCGCCATTTTTTGAAAGTTTATGTTATGAAAGTTTGTAAGTTGGAAGTTTTGGAAGTTTGCTTCACCGCACACACGTTTTGAAAGTTTGTGTTGTGAAAAATGTGTAAGTTGGAAGTTTGCTTCACGTCACACACACACGTTTTGAAAGTTTATGTTATGAAAGTTTGTAAGTTGGAAGTTTGCTTCACCGCACACACATTTTGTGTGAAGTTTGCGAGTTGGAAGTCTGCAAGTTGGAAGTTTTAGCTTTGGAAGTTTGCATATTGGAAGTTCTCCACTCCACTCCACGCCTGCGAAGTTGTGTAAAGTTGTGTGAAGTTGTGCAAAGTTGTACGAAGTTGTGTGAAGTTTGCGAGTTGGAAGTCTGCCAGTTGGAAGTTTGTGCTTTGGAAGTTTGCAAATTGGAAGTTTGCTTCACCGCACACACATGTTTTGAAAGTTTATGTTATGAAAGTTTGTAAGTTGTAAGTTTTGGAAGTTTGCTTCACCGCACACACATGTTTTGAAAGTTTGTGTTGTGAAAAATGTGTAAGTTGGAAGTTTGCTTCACGTCACACACATACACGTTTTGAAAGTTTATGTTATGAAAGTTTGTAAGTTGGAAGTTTGCTTCACCGCACACACATTTTGTGTGAAGTTTGCGAGTTGGAAGTCTGCAAGTTGGAAGTTTTAGCTTTGGAAGTTTGCATATTGGAAGTTCTCCACTCCACTCCACGCCTGCGAAGTTGTGTAAAGTTGTGTGAAGTTGTGCAAAGTTGTACGAAGTTGTGTAAAGTTTGCGAGTTGGAAGTCTGCCAGTTGGAAGTTTGTGCTTTGGAAGTTTGCAAATTGGAAGTTTGCTTCACCGCACACACATGTTTTGAAAGTTTATGTTATGAAAGTTTGTAAGTTGTAAGTTTTGGAAGTTTGCTTCACCGCACACACATGTTTTGAAAGTTTGTGTTGTGAAAAATGTGTAAGTTGGAAGTTTGCTTCACGTCACACACATACACGTTTTGAAAGTTTATGTTATGAAAATTTGTAAGTTGGAAGTTTGCTTCACCGCACACACATTTTGTGTGAAGTTTGCGAGTTGGAAGTCTGCAAGTTGGAAGTTTTAGCTTTGGAAGTTTGCATATTGGAAGTTCTCCACTCCACTCCACGCCTGCGAAGTTGTGTAAAGTTGTGTGAAGTTGTGCAAAGTTGTACGAAGTTGTGTAAAGTTTGCGAGTTGGAAGTCTGCCAGTTGGAAGTTTGTGCTTTGGAAGTTTGCAAATTGGAAGTTTGCTTCACCGCACACACATGTTTTGAAAGTTTATGTTATGAAAGTTTGTAAGTTGTAAGTTTTGGAAGTTTGCTTCACCGCACACACATGTTTTGAAAGTTTGTGTTGTGAAAAATGTGTAAGTTGGAAGTTTGCTTCACGTCACACACATACACGTTTTGAAAGTTTATGTTATGAAAATTTGTAAGTTGGAAGTTTGCTTCACCGCACACACATTTTGTGTGAAGTTTGCGAGTTGGAAGTCTGCAAGTTGGAAGTTTTAGCTTTGGAAGTTTGCATATTGGAAGTTCTTCACTCCACTCCACGCCTGCGAAGTTGTGTAAAGTTGTGTGAAGTTGTGCAAAGTTGTACGAAGTTGTGTGAAGTTTGCGAGTTGGAAGTCTGCCAGTTGGAAGTTTGTGCTTTGGAAGTTTGCAAATTGGAAGTTTGCTTCACCGCACACACATGTTTTGAAAGTTTATGTTATGAAAGTTTGTAAGTTGGAAGTTTGCTTCACCGCACACACACATGTTTTGACCGCCATTTTTGAAAGTTTGTAAGTTGTAAGTTTTGGAAGTTTGCTTCACCGCACACACATGTTTTGAAAGTTTGTGTTGTGAAAAATGTGTAAGTTGGAAGTTTGCTTCACGTCACACACATACACGTTTTGAAAGTTTATGTTATGAAAGTTTGTAAGTTGGAAGTTTGCTTCACCGCACACACATTTTGTGTGAAGTTTGCGAGTTGGAAGTCTGCAAGTTGGAAGTTTTAGCTTTGGAAGTTTGCATATTGGAAGTTCTCCACTCCACTCCACGCCTGCGAAGTTGTGTAAAGTTGTGTGAAGTTGTGCAAAGTTGTACGAAGTTGTGTAAAGTTTGCGAGTTGGAAGTCTGCCAGTTGGAAGTTTGTGCTTTGGAAGTTTGCAAATTGGAAGTTTGCTTCACCGCACACACATGTTTTGAAAGTTTATGTTATGAAAGTTTGTAAGTTGTAAGTTTTGGAAGTTTGCTTCACCGCACACACATGTTTTGAAAGTTTGTGTTGTGAAAAATGTGTAAGTTGGAAGTTTGCTTCACGTCACACACATACACGTTTTGAAAGTTTATGTTATGAAAGTTTGTAAGTTGGAAGTTTGCTTCACCGCACACACATTTTGTGTGAAGTTTGCGAGTTGGAAGTCTGCAAGTTGGAAGTTTTAGCTTTGGAAGTTTGCATATTGGAAGTTCTCCACTCCACTCCACGCCTGCGAAGTTGTGTAAAGTTGTGTGAAGTTGTGCAAAGTTGTACGAAGTTGTGTAAAGTTTGCGAGTTGGAAGTCTGCCAGTTGGAAGTTTGTGCTTTGGAAGTTTGCAAATTGGAAGTTTGCTTCACCGCACACACATGTTTTGAAAGTTTATGTTATGAAAGTTTGTAAGTTGTAAGTTTTGGAAGTTTGCTTCACCGCACACACATGTTTTGAAAGTTTGTGTTGTGAAAAATGTGTAAGTTGGAAGTTTGCTTCACGTCACACACATACACGTTTTGAAAGTTTATGTTATGAAAGTTTGTAAGTTGGAAGTTTGCTTCACCGCACACACATTTTGTGTGAAGTTTGCGAGTTGGAAGTCTGCAAGTTGGAAGTTTTAGCTTTGGAAGTTTGCATATTGGAAGTTCTCCACTCCACTCCACGCCTGCGAAGTTGTGTAAAGTTGTGTGAAGTTGTGCAAAGTTGTACGAAGTTGTGTGAAGTTTGCGAGTTGGAAGTCTGCCAGTTGGAAGTTTGTGCTTTGGAAGTTTGTTTCACCGCACACACACGTTTTGAAAGTTTATGTTATGAAAGTTTGTAAGTTGGAAGTTTGCTTCACCGCACACACATGTTTTGAAAGTTTGTGTCATGAAAATTTGTTTGGAGACATTGACTGCCATGTAACGTGCATGGAGACATTGACCGCAATGTGACATGCATGGAGACATTGACTATCATGTGACATGCATGGATACATTGACAACCATGTGACATGCATGGAGAAATTGACCGCCATTTTTGAAAGTTTATGTTATGAAAGTTTGTAAGTTGGAAGTTTTGGAAGTTTGCTTCACCGCACACACGTTTTGAAAGTTTGTGTTGTGAAAAATGTGTAAGTTGGAAGTTTGCTTCACGTCACACACACACGTTTTGAAAGTTTATGTTATGAAAGTTTGTAAGTTGGAAGTTTGCTTCACCGCACACACATTTTGTGTGAAGTTTGCGAGTTGGAAGTCTGCAAGTTGGAAGTTTAACTTTGGAAGTTTGCATATTGGAAGTTCTCCACTCCACTCCACGCCTGCGAAGTTGTGTAAAGTTGTGTGAAGTTGTGCAAAGTTGTACGAAGTTGTGTGAAGTTTGCGAGTTGGAAGTCTGCCAGTTGGAAGTTTGTGCTTTGGAAGTTTGTTTCACCGCACACACACGTTTTGAAAGTTTATGTTATGAAAGTTTGTAAGTTGGAAGTTTGCTTCACCGCACACACATGTTTTGAAAGTTTGTGTCATGAAAATTTGTTTGGAGACATTGACTGCCATGTAACGTGCATGGAGACATTGACCGCAATGTGACATGCATGGAGACATTGACTATCATGTGACATGCATGGATACATTGACAACCATGTGACATGCATGGAGAAATTGACCGCCATTTTTTGAAAGTTTATGTTATGAAAGTTTGTAAGTTGGAAGTTTTGGAAGTTTGCTTCACCGCACACACGTTTTGAAAGTTTGTGTTGTGAAAAATGTGTAAGTTGGAAGTTTGCTTCACGTCACACACACACGTTTTGAAAGTTTATGTTATGAAAGTTTGTAAGTTGGAAGTTTGCTTCACCGCACACACATTTTGTGTGAAGTTTGCGAGTTGGAAGTCTGCAAGTTGGAAGTTTTAGCTTTGGAAGTTTGCATATTGGAAGTTCTCCACTCCACTCCACGCCTGCGAAGTTGTGTAAAGTTGTGTGAAGTTGTGCAAAGTTGTACGAAGTTGTGTGAAGTTTGCGAGTTGGAAGTCTGCCAGTTGGAAGTTTGTGCTTTGGAAGTTTGCAAATTGGAAGTTTGCTTCACCGCACACACATGTTTTGAAAGTTTATGTTATGAAAGTTTGTAAGTTGTAAGTTTTGGAAGTTTGCTTCACCGCACACACATGTTTTGAAAGTTTGTGTTGTGAAAAATGTGTAAGTTGGAAGTTTGCTTCACGTCACACACATACACGTTTTGAAAGTTTATGTTATGAAAGTTTGTAAGTTGGAAGTTTGCTTCACCGCACACACATTTTGTGTGAAGTTTGCGAGTTGGAAGTCTGCAAGTTGGAAGTTTTAGCTTTGGAAGTTTGCATATTGGAAGTTCTCCACTCCACTCCACGCCTGCGAAGTTGTGTAAAGTTGTGTGAAGTTGTGCAAAGTTGTACGAAGTTGTGTAAAGTTTGCGAGTTGGAAGTCTGCCAGTTGGAAGTTTGTGCTTTGGAAGTTTGCAAATTGGAAGTTTGCTTCACCGCACACACATGTTTTGAAAGTTTATGTTATGAAAGTTTGTAAGTTGTAAGTTTTGGAAGTTTGCTTCACCGCACACACATGTTTTGAAAGTTTGTGTTGTGAAAAATGTGTAAGTTGGAAGTTTGCTTCACGTCACACACATACACGTTTTGAAAGTTTATGTTATGAAAATTTGTAAGTTGGAAGTTTGCTTCACCGCACACACATTTTGTGTGAAGTTTGCGAGTTGGAAGTCTGCAAGTTGGAAGTTTTAGCTTTGGAAGTTTGCATATTGGAAGTTCTTCACTCCACTCCACGCCTGCGAAGTTGTGTAAAGTTGTGTGAAGTTGTGCAAAGTTGTACGAAGTTGTGTGAAGTTTGCGAGTTGGAAGTCTGCCAGTTGGAAGTTTGTGCTTTGGAAGTTTGCAAATTGGAAGTTTGCTTCACCGCACACACATGTTTTGAAAGTTTATGTTATGAAAGTTTGTAAGTTGGAAGTTTGCTTCACCGCACACACACATGTTTTGACCGCCATTTTTGAAAGTTTGTAAGTTGTAAGTTTTGGAAGTTTGCTTCACCGCACACACATGTTTTGAAAGTTTGTGTTGTGAAAAATGTGTAAGTTGGAAGTTTGCTTCACGTCACACACATACACGTTTTGAAAGTTTATGTTATGAAAGTTTGTAAGTTGGAAGTTTGCTTCACCGCACACACATTTTGTGTGAAGTTTGCGAGTTGGAAGTCTGCAAGTTGGAAGTTTTAGCTTTGGAAGTTTGCATATTGGAAGTTCTCCACTCCACTCCACGCCTGCGAAGTTGTGTAAAGTTGTGTGAAGTTGTGCAAAGTTGTACGAAGTTGTGTAAAGTTTGCGAGTTGGAAGTCTGCCAGTTGGAAGTTTGTGCTTTGGAAGTTTGCAAATTGGAAGTTTGCTTCACCGCACACACATGTTTTGAAAGTTTATGTTATGAAAGTTTGTAAGTTGTAAGTTTTGGAAGTTTGCTTCACCGCACACACATGTTTTGAAAGTTTGTGTTGTGAAAAATGTGTAAGTTGGAAGTTTGCTTCACGTCACACACATACACGTTTTGAAAGTTTATGTTATGAAAGTTTGTAAGTTGGAAGTTTGCTTCACCGCACACACATTTTGTGTGAAGTTTGCGAGTTGGAAGTCTGCAAGTTGGAAGTTTTAGCTTTGGAAGTTTGCATATTGGAAGTTCTCCACTCCACTCCACGCCTGCGAAGTTGTGTAAAGTTGTGTGAAGTTGTGCAAAGTTGTACGAAGTTGTGTAAAGTTTGCGAGTTGGAAGTCTGCCAGTTGGAAGTTTGTGCTTTGGAAGTTTGCAAATTGGAAGTTTGCTTCACCGCACACACATGTTTTGAAAGTTTATGTTATGAAAGTTTGTAAGTTGTAAGTTTTGGAAGTTTGCTTCACCGCACACACATGTTTTGAAAGTTTGTGTTGTGAAAAATGTGTAAGTTGGAAGTTTTGGAAGTTTGCTTCACCGCACACACATGTTTTGAAAGTTTGTGTTGTGAAAAATGTGTAAGTTGGAAGTTTGCTTCACGTCACACACATACACGTTTTGAAAGTTTATGTTATGAAAGTTTGTAAGTTGGAAGTTTGCTTCACCGCACACACATTTTGTGTGAAGTTTGCGAGTTGGAAGTCTGCAAGTTGGAAGTTTTAGCTTTGGAAGTTTGCATATTGGAAGTTCTCCACTCCACTCCACGCCTGCGAAGTTGTGTAAAGTTGTGTGAAGTTGTGCAAAGTTGTACGAAGTTGTGTAAAGTTTGCGAGTTGGAAGTCTGCCAGTTGGAAGTTTGTGCTTTGGAAGTTTGCAAATTGGAAGTTTGCTTCACCGCACACACATGTTTTGAAAGTTTATGTTATGAAAGTTTGTAAGTTGTAAGTTTTGGAAGTTTGCTTCACCGCACACACATGTTTTGAAAGTTTGTGTTGTGAAAAATGTGTAAGTTGGAAGTTTGCTTCACGTCACACACATACACGTTTTGAAAGTTTATGTTATGAAAATTTGTAAGTTGGAAGTTTGCTTCACCGCACACACATTTTGTGTGAAGTTTGCGAGTTGGAAGTCTGCAAGTTGGAAGTTTTAGCTTTGGAAGTTTGCATATTGGAAGTTCTTCACTCCACTCCACGCCTGCGAAGTTGTGTAAAGTTGTGTGAAGTTGTGCAAAGTTGTACGAAGTTGTGTGAAGTTTGCGAGTTGGAAGTCTGCCAGTTGGAAGTTTGTGCTTTGGAAGTTTGCAAATTGGAAGTTTGCTTCACCGCACACACATGTTTTGAAAGTTTATGTTATGAAAGTTTGTAAGTTGGAAGTTTGCTTCACCGCACACACACACACACACACACACACACACACACACACACACACACACACACACACACACACACACACACACACACACACACACATGTTTTGACCGCCATTTTTGAAAGTTTGTAAGTTGTAAGTTTTGGAAGTTTGCTTCACCGCACACACATGTTTTGAAAGTTTGTGTTGTGAAAAATGTGTAAGTTGGAAGTTTGCTTCACGTCACACACATACACGTTTTGAAAGTATATGTTATGAAAGTTTGTAAGTTGGAAGTTTGCTTCACCGCACACACATTTTGTGTGAAGTTTGCGAGTTGGAAGTCTGCAAGTTGGAAGTTTTAGCTTTGGAAGTTTGCATATTGGAAGTTCTCCACTCCACTCCACGCCTGCGAAGTTGTGTAAAGTTGTGTGAAGTTGTGCAAAGTTGTACGAAGTTGTGTAAAGTTTGCGAGTTGGAAGTCTGCCAGTTGGAAGTTTGTGCTTTGGAAGTTTGCAAATTGGAAGTTTGCTTCACCGCACACACATGTTTTGAAAGTTTATGTTATGAAAGTTTGTAAGTTGTAAGTTTTGGAAGTTTGCTTCACCGCACACACATGTTTTGAAAGTTTGTGTTGTGAAAAATGTGTAAGTTGGAAGTTTGCTTCACGTCACACACATACACGTTTTGAAAGTTTATGTTATGAAAATTTGTAAGTTGGAAGTTTGCTTCACCGCACACACATTTTGTGTGAAGTTTGCGAGTTGGAAGTCTGCAAGTTGGAAGTTTTAGCTTTGGAAGTTTGCATATTGGAAGTTCTTCACTCCACTCCACGCCTGCGAAGTTGTGTAAAGTTGTGTGAAGTTGTGCAAAGTTGTACGAAGTTGTGTGAAGTTTGCGAGTTGGAAGTCTGCCAGTTGGAAGTTTGTGCTTTGGAAGTTTGCAAATTGGAAGTTTGCTTCACCGCACACACATGTTTTGAAAGTTTATGTTATGAAAGTTTGTAAGTTGGAAGTTTGCTTCACCGCACACACATGTTTTGACCGCCATTTTTGAAAGTTTGTAAGTTGTAAGTTTTGGAAGTTTGCTTCACCGCACACACATGTTTTGAAAGTTTGTGTTGTGAAAAATGTGTAAGTTGGAAGTTTGCTTCACGTCACACACATACACGTTTTGAAAGTTTATGTTATGAAAGTTTGTAAGTTGGAAGTTTGCTTCACTGCACACACATTTTGTGTGAAGTTTGCGAGTTGGAAGTCTGCAAGTTGGAAGTTTTAGCTTTGGAAGTTTGCATATTGGAAGTTCTCCACTCCACTCCACGCCTGCGAAGTTGTGTAAAGTTGTGTGAAGTTGTGCAAAGTTGTACGAAGTTGTGTAAAGTTTGCGAGTTGGAAGTCTGCCAGTTGGAAGTTTGTGCTTTGGAAGTTTGCAAATTGGAAGTTTGCTTCACCGCACACACATGTTTTGAAAGTTTATGTTATGAAAGTTTGTAAGTTGTAAGTTTTGGAAGTTTGCTTCACCGCACACACATGTTTTGAAAGTTTGTGTTGTGAAAAATGTGTAAGTTGGAAGTTTGCTTCACGTCACACACATACACGTTTTGAAAGTTTATGTTATGAAAATTTGTAAGTTGGAAGTTTGCTTCACCGCACACACATTTTGTGTGAAGTTTGCGAGTTGGAAGTCTGCAAGTTGGAAGTTTTAGCTTTGGAAGTTTGCATATTGGAAGTTCTTCACTCCACTCCACGCCTGCGAAGTTGTGTAAAGTTGTGTGAAGTTGTGCAAAGTTGTACGAAGTTGTGTGAAGTTTGCGAGTTGGAAGTCTGCCAGTTGGAAGTTTGTGCTTTGGAAGTTTGCAAATTGGAAGTTTGCTTCACCGCACACACATGTTTTGAAAGTTTATGTTATGAAAGTTTGTAAGTTGGAAGTTTGCTTCACCGCACACACATGTTTTTGAAAGTTTGTGTAATGAGAGGAGTATAGCCATCTGACCACACCCACGCACGCTTGGTGTTGTATTCTCGCTAGTGACTCCCCTCTACATATGGACAAGCTCCATAGAGTAGTAGTGAGTCGAGTGTAGCCATTATCTTCTGGTTCCCACACCTCACCACCCCACCATAGAGTAATGGTACAGTCGCCAGGGGGGCGCAGGGGCGCGCGATTACACACCTTTTCCGCGTAATACACCTTTTTCCTGTAATCGCGCGCCCCTGCGCCCCCCTGGCGACTGTACCATTACTCTATGGTGGGGTGGTGAGGTGTGGGAACCAGAAGATAATGGTTACACTCGACTCACTACTACTCTATGGAGCTTGTCCATATGTAGAGGGGAGTCACTAGCGAGAATACAACACCAAGCGTGCGTGGGTGTGGTCAGATGGCTATACTCCTCTCATTACACAAACTTTCAAAAACATGTGTGTGCGGTGAAGCAAACTTCCAACTTACAAACTTTCATAACATAAACTTTCAAAACATGTGTGTGCGGTGAAGCAAACTTCCAATTTGCAAACTTCCAAAGCACAAACTTCCAACTGGCAGACTTCCAACTCGCAAACTTCACACAACTTCGTACAACTTTGCACAACTTCACACAACTTTACACAACTTCGCAGGCGTGGAGTGGAGTGAAGAACTTCCAATATGCAAACTTCCAAAGCTAAAACTTCCAACTTGCAGACTTCCAACTCGCAAACTTCACACAAAATGTGTGTGCGGTGAAGCAAACTTCCAACTTACAAATTTTCATAACATAAACTTTCAAAACGTGTATGTGTGTGACGTGAAGCAAACTTCCAACTTACACATTTTTCACAACACAAACTTTCAAAACATGTGTGTGCGGTGAAGCAAACTTCCAAAACTTACAACTTACAAACTTTCATAACATAAACTTTCAAAACATGTGTGTGCGGTGAAGCAAACTTCCAATTTGCAAACTTCCAAAGCACAAACTTCCAACTGGCAGACTTCCAACTCGCAAACTTTACACAACTTCGTACAACTTTGCACAACTTCACACAACTTTACACAACTTCGCAGGCGTGGAGTGGAGTGGAGAACTTCCAATATGCAAACTTCCAAAGCTAAAACTTCCAACTTGCAGACTTCCAACTCGCAAACTTCACACAAAATGTGTGTGCAGTGAAGCAAACTTCCAACTTACAAACTTTCATAACATAAACTTTCAAAACGTGTATGTGTGTGACGTGAAGCAAACTTCCAACTTACACATTTTTCACAACACAAACTTTCAAAACATGTGTGTGCGGTGAAGCAAACTTCCAAAACTTACAACTTACAAACTTTCAAAAATGGCGGTCAAAACATGTGTGTGCGGTGAAGCAAACTTCCAACTTACAAACTTTCATAACATAAACTTTCAAAACATGTGTGTGCGGTGAAGCAAACTTCCAATTTGCAAACTTCCAAAGCACAAACTTCCAACTGGCAGACTTCCAACTCGCAAACTTCACACAACTTCGTACAACTTTGCACAACTTCACACAACTTTACACAACTTCGCAGGCGTGGAGTGGAGTGAAGAACTTCCAATATGCAAACTTCCAAAGCTAAAACTTCCAACTTGCAGACTTCCAACTCGCAAACTTCACACAAAATGTGTGTGCGGTGAAGCAAACTTCCAACTTACAAATTTTCATAACATAAACTTTCAAAACGTGTATGTGTGTGACGTGAAGCAAACTTCCAACTTACACATTTTTCACAACACAAACTTTCAAAACATGTGTGTGCGGTGAAGCAAACTTCCAAAACTTACAACTTACAAACTTTCATAACATAAACTTTCAAAACATGTGTGTGCGGTGAAGCAAACTTCCAATTTGCAAACTTCCAAAGCACAAACTTCCAACTGGCAGACTTCCAACTCGCAAACTTTACACAACTTCGTACAACTTTGCACAACTTCACACAACTTTACACAACTTCGCAGGCGTGGAGTGGAGTGGAGAACTTCCAATATGCAAACTTCCAAAGCTAAAACTTCCAACTTGCAGACTTCCAACTCGCAAACTTCACACAAAATGTGTGTGCGGTGAAGCAAACTTCCAACTTACAAACTTTCATAACATATACTTTCAAAACGTGTATGTGTGTGACGTGAAGCAAACTTCCAACTTACACATTTTTCACAACACAAACTTTCAAAACATGTGTGTGCGGTGAAGCAAACTTCCAAAACTTACAACTTACAAACTTTCAAAAATGGCGGTCAAAACATGTGTGTGTGTGTGTGTGTGTGTGTGTGTGTGTGTGTGTGTGTGTGTGTGTGTGTGTGTGTGTGTGTGTGTGTGTGTGTGTGTGTGTGTGTGTGTGTGCGGTGAAGCAAACTTCCAACTTACAAACTTTCATAACATAAACTTTCAAAACATGTGTGTGCGGTGAAGCAAACTTCCAATTTGCAAACTTCCAAAGCACAAACTTCCAACTGGCAGACTTCCAACTCGCAAACTTCACACAACTTCGTACAACTTTGCACAACTTCACACAACTTTACACAACTTCGCAGGCGTGGAGTGGAGTGAAGAACTTCCAATATGCAAACTTCCAAAGCTAAAACTTCCAACTTGCAGACTTCCAACTCGCAAACTTCACACAAAATGTGTGTGCGGTGAAGCAAACTTCCAACTTACAAATTTTCATAACATAAACTTTCAAAACGTGTATGTGTGTGACGTGAAGCAAACTTCCAACTTACACATTTTTCACAACACAAACTTTCAAAACATGTGTGTGCGGTGAAGCAAACTTCCAAAACTTACAACTTACAAACTTTCATAACATAAACTTTCAAAACATGTGTGTGCGGTGAAGCAAACTTCCAATTTGCAAACTTCCAAAGCACAAACTTCCAACTGGCAGACTTCCAACTCGCAAACTTTACACAACTTCGTACAACTTTGCACAACTTCACACAACTTTACACAACTTCGCAGGCGTGGAGTGGAGTGGAGAACTTCCAATATGCAAACTTCCAAAGCTAAAACTTCCAACTTGCAGACTTCCAACTCGCAAACTTCACACAAAATGTGTGTGCGGTGAAGCAAACTTCCAACTTACAAACTTTCATAACATAAACTTTCAAAACGTGTATGTGTGTGACGTGAAGCAAACTTCCAACTTACACATTTTTCACAACACAAACTTTCAAAACATGTGTGTGCGGTGAAGCAAACTTCCAAAACTTACAACTTACAAACTTTCAAAAATGGCGGTCAAAACATGTGTGTGTGTGTGTGTGTGTGTGTGTGTGTGTGTGTGTGTGTGTGTGTGTGTGTGTGTGTGTGTGTGTGCGGTGAAGCAAACTTCCAACTTACAAACTTTCATAACATAAACTTTCAAAACATGTGTGTGCGGTGAAGCAAACTTCCAATTTGCAAACTTCCAAAGCACAAACTTCCAACTGGCAGACTTCCAACTCGCAAACTTTACACAACTTCGTACAACTTTGCACAACTTCACACAACTTTACACAACTTCGCAGGCGTGGAGTGGAGTGGAGAACTTCCAATATGCAAACTTCCAAAGCTAAAACTTCCAACTTGCAGACTTCCAACTCGCAAACTTCACACAAAATGTGTGTGCGGTGAAGCAAACTTCCAACTTACAAACTTTCATAACATAAACTTTCAAAACGTGTATGTGTGTGACGTGAAGCAAACTTCCAACTTACACATTTTTCACAACACAAACTTTCAAAACATGTGTGTGCGGTGAAGCAAACTTCCAAAACTTACAACTTACAAACTTTCATAACATA
This sequence comes from Lamellibrachia columna, assembly GCA_963662155.1. Taxonomy (NCBI): domain Eukaryota; kingdom Metazoa; phylum Annelida; class Polychaeta; order Sabellida; family Siboglinidae; genus Lamellibrachia; species Lamellibrachia columna. The sequence continues at coordinate 13,102,965 of OY759264.1, read as the reverse complement.
AACTTTCAAAACATGTGTGTGCGGTGAAGCAAACTTCCAATTTGCAAACTTCCAAAGCACAAACTTCCAACTGGCAGACTTCCAACTCGCAAACTTTACACAACTTCGTACAACTTTGCACAACTTCACACAACTTTACACAACTTCGCAGGCGTGGAGTGGAGTGGAGAACTTCCAATATGCAAACTTCCAAAGCTAAAACTTCCAACTTGCAGACTTCCAACTCGCAAACTTCACACAAAATGTGTGTGCGGTGAAGCAAACTTCCAACTTACAAACTTTCATAACATAAACTTTCAAAACGTGTATGTGTGTGACGTGAAGCAAACTTCCAACTTACACATTTTTCACAACACAAACTTTCAAAACATGTGTGTGCGGTGAAGCAAACTTCCAAAACTTACAACTTACAAACTTTCAAAAATGGCGGTCAAAACATGTGTGTGTGCGGTGAAGCAAACTTCCAACTTACAAACTTTCATAACATAAACTTTCAAAACATGTGTGTGCGGTGAAGCAAACTTCCAATTTGCAAACTTCCAAAGCACAAACTTCCAACTGGCAGACTTCCAACTCGCAAACTTCACACAACTTCGTACAACTTTGCACAACTTCACACAACTTTACACAACTTCACAGGCGTGGAGTGGAGTGAAGAACTTCCAATATGCAAACTTCCAAAGCTAAAACTTCCAACTTGCAGACTTCCAACTCGCAAACTTCACACAAAATGTGTGTGCGGTGAAGCAAACTTCCAACTTACAAATTTTCATAACATAAACTTTCAAAACGTGTATGTGTGTGACGTGAAGCAAACTTCCAACTTACACATTTTTCACAACACAAACTTTCAAAACATGTGTGTGCGGTGAAGCAAACTTCCAAAACTTACAACTTACAAACTTTCATAACATAAACTTTCAAAACATGTGTGTGCGGTGAAGCAAACTTCCAATTTGCAAACTTCCAAAGCACAAACTTCCAACTGGCAGACTTCCAACTCGCAAACTTTACACAACTTCGTACAACTTTGCACAACTTCACACAACTTTACACAACTTCGCAGGCGTGGAGTGGAGTGGAGAACTTCCAATATGCAAACTTCCAAAGCTAAAACTTCCAACTTGCAGACTTCCAACTCGCAAACTTCACACAAAATGTGTGTGCGGTGAAGCAAACTTCCAACTTACAAACTTTCATAACATAAACTTTCAAAACGTGTATGTGTGTGACGTGAAGCAAACTTCCAACTTACACATTTTTCACAACACAAACTTTCAAAACATGTGTGTGCGGTGAAGCAAACTTCCAAAACTTACAACTTACAAACTTTCATAACATAAACTTTCAAAACATGTGTGTGCGGTGAAGCAAACTTCTAATTTGCAAACTTCCAAAGCACAAACTTCCAACTGGCAGACTTCCAACTCGCAAACTTCACACAACTTCGTACAACTTTGCACAACTTCATACAACTTTACACAACTTCGCAGGCGTGGAGTGGAGTGGAGAACTTCCAATATGCAAACTTCCAAAGCTAAAACTTCCAACTTGCAGACTTCCAACTCGCAAACTTCACACAAAATGTGTGTGCGGTGAAGCAAACTTCCAACTTACAAACTTTCATAACATAAACTTTCAAAACGTGTGTGTGTGACGTGAAGCAAACTTCCAACTTACACATTTTTCACAACACAAACTTTCAAAACGTGTGTGCGGTGAAGCATACTTCCAAAACTTCCAACTTACAAACTTTCATAACATAAACTTTCAAAAAATGGCGGTCAATTTCTCCATGCATGTCACATGGTTGTCAATGTATCCATGCATGTCACATGATAGTCAATGTCTCCATGCATGTCACATTGCGGTCAATGTCTCCATGCACGTTACATGGCAGTCAATGTCTCCAAACAAATTTTCATGACACAAACTTTCAAAACATGTGTGTGCGGTGAAGCAAACTTCCAACTTACAAACTTTCATAACATAAACTTTCAAAACGTGTGTGTGCGGTGAAACAAACTTCCAAAGCACAAACTTCCAACTGGCAGACTTCCAACTCGCAAACTTCACACAACTTCGTACAACTTTGCACAACTTCATACAACTTTACACAACTTCGCAGGCGTGGAGTGGAGTGGAGAACTTCCAATATGCAAACTTCCAAAGCTAAAACTTCCAACTTGCAGACTTCCAACTCGCAAACTTCACACAAAATGTGTGTGCGGTGAAGCAAACTTCCAACTTACAAACTTTCATAACATAAACTTTCAAAACTTGTGTGTGTGACGTGAAGCAAACTTCCAACTTACACATTTTTCACAACACAAACTTTCAAAACGTGTGTGCGGTGAAGCATACTTCCAAAACTTCCAACTTACAAACTTTCATAACATAAACTTTCAAAAAATGGCGGTCAATTTCTCCATGCATGTCACATGGTTGTCAATGTATCCATGCATGTCACATGATAGTCAATGTCTCCATGCATGTCACATTGCGGTCAATGTCTCCATGCACGTTACATGGCAGTCAATGTCTCCAAACAAATTTTCATGACACAAACTTTCAAAACATGTGTGTGCGGTGAAGCAAACTTCCAACTTACAAACTTTCATAACATAAACTTTCAAAACGTGTGTGTGCGGTGAAACAAACTTCCAAAGCACAAACTTCCAACTGGCAGACTTCCAACTCGCAAACTTCACACAACTTCGTACAACTTTGCACAACTTCACACAACTTTACACAACTTCGCAGGCGTGGAGTGGAGTGGAGAACTTCCAATATGCAAACTTCCAAAGCTAAAACTTCCAACTTGCAGACTTCCAACTCGCAAACTTCACACAAAATGTGTGTGCGGTGAAGCAAACTTCCAACTTACAAACTTTCATAACATAAACTTTCAAAACGTGTGTGTGTGACGTGAAGCAAACTTCCAACTTACACATTTTTCACAACACAAACTTTCAAAACGTGTGTGCGGTGAAGCAAACTTCCAAAACTTCCAACTTACAAACTTTCATAACATAAACTTTCAAAAATGGCGGTCAATTTCTCCATGCATGTCACATGGTTGTCAATGTATCCATGCATGTCACATGATAGTCAATGTCTCCATGCATGTCACATTGCGGTCAATGTCTCCATGCACGTTACATGGCAGTCAATGTCTCCAAACAAATTTTCATGACACAAACTTTCAAAACATGTGTGTGCGGTGAAGCAAACTTCCAACTTACAAACTTTCATAACATAAACTTTCAAAACGTGTGTGTGCGGTGAAACAAACTTCCAAAGCACAAACTTCCAACTGGCAGACTTCCAACTCGCAAACTTCACACAACTTCGTACAACTTTGCACAACTTCACACAACTTTACACAACTTCGCAGGCGTGGAGTGGAGTGGAGAACTTCCAATATGCAAACTTCCAAAGCTAAAACTTCCAACTTGCAGACTTCCAACTCGCAAACTTCACACAAAATGTGTGTGCGGTGAAGCAAACTTCCAACTTACAAACTTTCATAACATAAACTTTCAAAACGTGTGTGTGTGACGTGAAGCAAACTTCCAACTTACACATTTTTCACAACACAAACTTTCAAAACGTGTGTGCGGTGAAGCAAACTTCCAAAACTTCCAACTTACAAACTTTCATAACATAAACTTTCAAAAATGGCGGTCAATTTCTCCATGCATGTCACATGGTTGTCAATGTCTCCACGCATATCACACAGTGGTAAATGTCTCCATGCATGTCACATGGTGTCAAATGTCTCCATACATATCACACAGCTTCTCGTCATACTCCCGTCATCGCTGCCACAATGTTGTTCTCCTGCTGGCTTTTGATATTGGCATACATAGCGTGCACTACCTTATTTGTTATTGTTCTGTATGCGGATTACGTCAGCAGCATGTCCTGACACGTTTATAGCTTTCGTCAGCTGTACGTCGGTATGACAAGAAAATTTAGAGTCCTCTGTCTAACGTTTGTGGACAATGTTACTACACTATATATGTGTGCTGGGTAAATTGTAGGAATTATGGGTAAATTGAAGGAATTATGGGTAAACTGTAGGAGTTATGGGTAAAGTGTACAGGCGCATTATTTTAAAATATTGACATATAACGACAATATGTTGATGGTACACTTTCCGTGACGCGTCTGATGCCGTTTACGTCAGCTGCATGTCCTTATTTGGTATTGTTGTGTGTGCAGCATACGTCAGCTGCATGTCCTGACACGTTTATAGCTTACGTCAGCTTTACGTCGGTATGGCAAGAGACTTTACAGTCCTCTGTCTAACGTTTGTGGACGATATTGTGTCATTATTTTCAAATATTTAATAAAATGTCCTTGTACTCTTATTCAATAGGAGACTTATGGGTAAATTGTAGGAATTATGGGTAAACTGTAGGAGTTATGGATACAATGTAAAAGCGCATTATTTTTAAATATTTACATATAAAGAAAATATAGTACGATATCGTGTTTTGTTCATTTTTCGTCTCCTCGTTAGGTCCTTTGATCTCAGTTATTAATTACCCTGTTAATGACCACTGTTAACTTACTCTTTCATCTCAGTTATTAATGATACTATTAATGACCGCTGTTAACGGACAGTCGTTCCTATGTCCACTATCGCGGTTACTGTTACCACGGATACTCGCGCGAAAACATTACGCGGCTAGCGTATAGCCATCGCGCAGTTAAAAAGTTGGGCGGCACGCGAATACGACTTACTTTGGTCCCGGAAGCAGTGTTGTACTTCGTTTTCATATATATTAAATTTTGCTTGAACTGATATTCCCGTCTTGTATCGAGTTCTCGTTCCCATTGCGTGTGTGCATATGTTCGTCTCCTTACTAGGTTAACGACCCTTCGACACATACACGTAACTAGGTCAATGTTCGTTCCTCCTCCAAAAAGACAAGACGAGTGGGAGCGTACAAGTCAAAGTCCACCAATAGCGGCTGACCAGTGTGAAAAAGACAAGACGAGTGGAAACGCACAAGCCAAAGTCCACTAGCAGCGACTGACCAGTGTGAAAAAGACAAGACGAGCGGAAACGCACAAGCCAAAGTCCACCAACAGCGACTGACCAATGTGAGTGGGAGCGCACAAGCCAAAGTTCACCAACAGCGACTGACCAATGTCAAAGTGGTCTTGTTGTGAAAAGCCGCATTCAAAGAAGAACGGAGCGCGTACTTGTAACATTGTCGCTGATTGACGCGATTGCAACGTTGTTATGAATAATATCCTTTGATCTCGCAGCATGATTTACCGTGGTATGGACAAGATGCGTCACGATGCTAATTTTCATACGGATTGATTCAGAAAACAAATAAAACTTATGTAACCGTAACATCCTCCTAAACACGCGTTAGAACACTCATTCACTTGTAAATGGACGTGATTCTAGTACACGGGAACAATAAAATATGTGTTCGTCTTTTATACCAATAAACAAACACGCGTAGAACTTATCGAAACCACATATTCGACTGCAACGATTTCGCTATGGTTATATGCAAATCGTCAATGTTGTATAGGTATGAGATTCGTAATAAGTGATTGTGTACTGTGCAGTTGATAAAAGAGATTACATTGGTCACTCCGTCGAGGTCACGGTCACGTGTTGTCGTGGGTGGGTGGGTGATATTACGTGTATTTTCTTTGTTCCTATGTCCACCATCGTTGACCACTGGTCAATGATCGTTCCTCCTCCAGTCGCTAGGGGCGCGGCACGCGCATGCGCGCGACGCTCCGCCGCCGCCAGGGGGCGCTCCAAGGTCTAGTGCTGCTTTCTGATTGGCTGCGCGCACTCATTAGCGGTGGGCGATATTAGGGTGGTTTTCCTTTGATGTTTTGATTTTGATGGACCGATAAAGGGGAACCAAAAACCTCTGCTAACTACTGACGTTCGTCTATTATATAAAGTAGTTTGTGACTATGTCTGTCTGTCTGTCTGTATATATGTATGTTCCCTCGTATCTCCGTCAGCTTAGCACGTATAGGCCTGATATTTTGTAGACGTGCCCGGATATCCGTTGTGATGGTTCCTCCATTACAAAATATCGGAAATTCCCCCGGGTGGAGAGGGTGTGGATATTACGAAGAAGCCCATATGGACGTTTGACACATATTACGTAACTCCGAACAAAAGTACGCACACATGTTAGCAACGCTATGCGTGTTTTGTACGATTAATGCAAGCTACATGGTCTATGCCAAACGTTCACGTACGTGAAACCGGCAGTATACATAATTTCGGGGGAATGAAGTTGTTATTGCCATTGGCATTTCCCTACAAACTTCTGACTGGGTAGTGGAAGGCGTCATAGGCTATTGCAGTGGCCACTTTTTCTACCATGCAACGACCTCCGAGACTTGTCGGATTCATTGGCGTCTCACAGGCAAACGCTACCAACAATGCTGATTGATTGGCGCTGACGTCCGAAGTCCGGTGTTAGTTTCACGAGACCTGATAGTGCACATGATCGCTGCGTTCATTAGCAAACCAACACGGTGTTTCTTGTGCAATTACGTAATGACACCTAAAAAAACATGTGCTCTGTCGACAGCAGCTTGCCGGATGTTGACGAGACAACAAACACCTTTTTGCAAACACTGAACGGTTCACTTGGGTACTATGGAAAAATAAACTGATTATTTCCGCACATAAAAAAGCCCAAGCGCACTCAACGCGCGCAGATATACTCATTCAAGCTGTCTGCGGGAGGTGGATACAACTGAACTATTGAACATATTTGAACTACTAAATCAGGTCATATAACTACGGACATCAAAACACTATAGTTTTAACAAGATTTCCACCCAAAGCAGACACAAATAGTAAGGCAAGTGGACAAGGTAGCTTATCTAGAGTCCACCTATTATTCATATATGTTTAACCCTTTTGAGATGTGTACTACCGTTTCTGGGTTAGTGATGTGCCATGGCACTAATATGATACACGCAAATAATGCGCTATTCTAAAAAAATACAAAACGTTCTTCACTTTTAGTTAACTGTTCACATGGTTGCCTTTGTATTATGGCGGCGATTATAATACTATGATTAATATAGCATCGCTTAGATCATCATCGTTGCTTTTTCATGTACCTAATTATAATGGATTTTTGCAAATGCATCTAATTCAACAACATCAGTCGACTGCATATAACCTGTTCTTCGCAACAACAACAACAAAAAACATCCAAAACATCGCCTGTGCCATAACAAGCAGGAAGTATTCGTGCACTATACTCGTTATTTATTCCTCACTATCTCCATCTCATTCAAACAGGATGTCTTCCTCTCAGGCGTGACAGTATCATCTGACATCAAGCGAGATTAGTTCAGTTGTGTCTGTTTCTGTGTGTGTGTGTGTGTGTGTGTGTGTGTGTGTGTGCGTGCGTGCGTGCGTGCGTGCGTGCGTGCGTGCGTGCGTGCGTGTGTGTGTGTTTATATGTGTGTGTGTGTGTGTGTGTGTGTGTGTGTGTGTGCGTGCGTGCGTGCGTGCGTGCGTGCGTGCGTGCGTGCGTGCGTGCGTGCGTGCGTGCGTGCGTACGCGTGCGTGCGTGCGAGCGTGTGTGTGTGTGTCGTAAATAAGCGACAATAAAACATAGTGAAAAGTGCCCTTCCACTAATTTTTTTTGAAGGCCTCGATCCTTCGCGTTGTATTTACAAACAACCGTTACAAGTTTATACTGCCATGGCGCAAAGTCTGTCTACGTTGTTTCCTTAGTAATATTTATTGCTTCAGATGTATTGTAGTACATTAATTATTATCTTCAAATTTCCGGGTTCCGATACGCGCGTAGAATCATTGGCTGTCCCGGGTTACCCAATACCCGGAAGTATACACTAAGCGGAGTTGGGTTAGTGCATAAATTATGGTGAGCGGATGAGGCAATATTTTTCCATGAAAGTCATTGGCTGTCCCATGTTAGCCGATACAGGACCGTTGAGTGAGTGACGCTGGCATACTGTATATAAATAACGTGGAGTGTGAACGATCTAACATCGCCAGTAAACGACACGATAAGCAGTGCAGTATGTGATATAAAGGTACCCTTTATATAATATTATTACAATATGAACAGTAATTCAGGGTACTTTTGGTGGTAGTTAGACTGTTTGCACATTGCTTGTGGTGAGGTGATACGTATTTCAGTTGATTTGCTGGACACTAGTTGCGTTATCGCTGTAGTTTTATGTACGTTCGCATATATCGCGATATACGTTTTATGGACCAGCCATTATCCATATCTCAAAAGTTCGTTGCTGGCGTCTTTAGCATCTGCAGGAGTGTTCATCTGTCAATGGTGTTCGTAAGCTAGCAATACGATACAATGACGAAGTGTTTTACCGCAATAGACGTGTCTCGTGCAGTTACATACAAACGATAATGTTCCTTCATTGCAGGTGAAACTCGTCTCGATCCTGCTGAAAAGATGACACGTTTACAGGATTTGTTGGTGCTCTGCCTTCTGGTGGTTGTTCTGGCATTTGAGGTAACGCAGAATTTACGAATTGCCTAATTTATGTTCGAAACGTTGTTAATATGGATAATGTCGTACAGTCATTTTGCCACAATGCAATCAGCTACTTAAATTATTAGGTTTGTACTCGTTTATGGCCGGTTACACTGACATACAAACAAATCGTAAAAAAGTAACTGCCGAGGTAAATTGTAAACCGCTTTATCATGTCCGATGCAGGCGATGCTGGCGGGTTAAGTGATCATTAATTATACTATGATCAAGAACACCTACACAAATAAAAGCTGAATATATTGTTAAATGAAGTGTAACATGTTTTATATATCTCTATCGTGGTCAATAATAACTCAACATTATATATCCGACAATACAAAGAAGATGATAATTGCCTATGGAAAATGTAACAGTAACACATGTTTATCATTCAGGTTAGCGACGCAGCCCGACTGATTCGCAGTACATTTGACAGGGTATGGTACGTGCTGTTAAAACGTCCTTAATAAGTCTAGCTGGTGTTGATTTAGAAAACTTTGTAATGAATAACGGAGACAGTGGCAGTGGTGATGAGATAGTAGGTGGTGATGAGATGATGCTCATGATGATGAGCATCAATTGGTATGGTCTTGGTAATAACCAACAGTATATATATATATATATATATATATATATATATATATATATATATATATATATATATATATATATATATATATATATATATATATATATATATATATATATATATATATATATATATATATCATTTATATATATATATATATATATATATATATATATATATATATATATATATATATATATATATATATATATATATATATATATATATATATATATATATATATATATATATATATATATATAGTGAGAAATGGATGAAAGTAAAAAAAGTAAGCTCTACGCAATTTGTGCATTGTTTTTATTGATAATTTTGACGAAAGTTTGAATAACTGTTCACTCAGGTGCTGCACAAAGTTCTGCGGATGGGGTCAATTATGTGAGGATTGCAGTTGTTACGCCTATGCGTGATACGCCACACTTCAGCTGACGGTACGAATCAGAGACCGCGAAATACTTGACTGATTTGAATGGGGGAAGCCAGAAATATGTTTTGAAACAAACCAAGCGAGAATAGCCTACGCTATTTGTAGCGTTGGTAAATAGATTGTGTAGATCGGATATGTGAAAATACCCACTCTCACTAAGGCCTTTAACTGAGTTCAATACATTATTTGTTGATGTAAATGCCAGAAACGTCAGTAAGTTTAAAAACATAACTCACAGTTATCATTGTTGGACTCTCGATAAGCCAATTATTCCCGTGTCCACTTGTAACTTGAAGCTTCTTGATTTGGATGGCAATTGTATGGAATATTGTTGAGCCGGATTAAGTAGCATATAACGTATTTTAATGTACAAATGCTTCGCAATTATGACACATGTTATACTTTGTTTATGTCCGGTTTAATTGAATTGTTTGAATTATGCTTTTAGAAACCGCTACCAGGCCGACCATGATGTGATGTTCACTCTAGAAGACGCGCACAATCCATTGATAAACACCTGCATCGACGCTGCAGTATTTATCGAATAATACTGCTCTGTCTGGTGATTCCTCCAGAGACCCGAATTTGCAGTCATTCTCACTATGATGTCCTACATCTTTCTTTTGTGTGTGGCAAGAGTAAATTATGTATGTTGTTCTCACCATAGGGAGTGTTTCATCAACCCGGCATTCTTAATGTCATTATATGTTGCTTTTTCTGTAATGTCACTGAATAAAATGTCCTGAAGCGACCTGGGATTGTTTCTTTGTTCATGATTGTGATGGTGCGAAAACCTCCATCTATTTTGTCAGTTTCGTTAATACCGACATGGTCGGAGTTTCAGTCAGCTGATGACAAAATATATATTTTTTTCTTTGTGTGCATATATGTATTTCGTTATATACACATGTTTAAATCTATCTGGCACATGCCGTAGACCCTTCATTATATGACTTCATTTTTATCATTGTTTGTCGAACAAACTCTAACAAATGATTATTATGTTGTCGTGAACATTAATACGGATATTTTTGTTTCTTACACCGTCTCAAAAAGAATATTGTTGTTTTTTCAACAATGACTGGATGCACAGTGGTTTGAAAGACATGAATTGATTTCATTTACTCTTCTGATTACCAAATAAATTGTAAAATTTAATCATTATCTTCCCATATCTACGTAGTCTGTTGTTTTACGTATATTTATATATTTACGCATAAACGTCTTGTTTATGACCATTTTATGTACATTGAACGAAGCTTGGAAAAAAGGCATATGTGAACAATTTACAGAAATGTATATGGATTTTCATTGAATAATTGTTTTCCGCGACATTACATTTTATTAGTGTTTATTTATCATATCGGTTTTGCAAAACTAGTATCCATACAAAACGTGTAACTATCGTGATCTTTCATGTCTTTATATGTCACTTTATAAATTACACGATATGGCGATAAAGTAAAATATACCGGTTTTACGACATATTTAGATATCGTATGGCAAAAACACCATAAATCTTCAAACTGGAGGTGAAATATAACGTTTTGTCAGTGTGTGATTTATAGGTCTGTCAAATGTCAGTGTTATACAATTTAGGACGGTAAATATGCTGTCTACCTCATACTCCAACTAGGGTGTGAATTGGATAAGTAGTAAACCAATATGCTACACCAATGAAGATCAAAACATGAGCAAAAACATTGCTAAGTTACATGATCTTTGAGATCGAAGTATTACGAGAATTCGGGCATTTTAATTTTATGAACCCCCACCCAACTAAATTAGTTGTGTGACATTGATTTGATTAAAATCAAAACGGATTGATTTTGCATTTAATTGGAATTGGATATTCTGCTGAATGTATTAATTGTTCAGTTCATATAACACGTAAATGTTTTGATATAAATTTACACATATAAACAAAGAAATATATTATAATTTATTAATTCTTCAGACTTACTTTCACTTAAAACATACAAGGTGTGATGAACTTATATGGAAATCAAAACAGAAATAGCACCTGCTCTAAGTAAACATGTAACTTGTGGGACAACACAATACAACTTAAGGTAGATGTAGATGGAGCCATCCGCGTAGATCGGGTTACGTTTGCGCGTGTTGCAAAAACTCTACTCGGTCCCCGATCTCCTACTCACCGTACCGATCGCGCGCGAGATCGGGATCGGGAAGGGAGCCGAGATCGGTGCGCTTGCAAAAACTCTCTAGTATGTCCGTTATGTGGCGCCACTTAACTGATTAAAGGCGTTCGTGTGTCAGCTCACATACGAGCGTGCGTTGCTACTGATTCAAAGCTGGGACTGTTTATGACGAACAACATATTTTATTTGTGATTGATTACCAAATATCTCAAGCGAAATTTGCAATCTAGCCACACCGACGTACAATACGTATCTATAATATCAACGTTCAATACAACATAACGCTGATGCACTAATTACATAGGAGCAACGCATATACAAAACCAATAAATACCACAGTTTTACATTATTTGCCAAAGCATGTCTTCTAGTGTTATGTATATACCTCCTGAAAGACTGCCTACGACGTTACTTGCTACCAGCACAATTGATACAACTTTAAAAAACTACGTTGATGAAAACTTTATTTCGTGAAACATCATATCCTTCTTACCTTAATGCGTCTCCATTCTCACTAATGTTATAGCCCAACTGGTTTGCCAAAGCTGTTACTGCCGTTTCCAGATTTGTTTTTTCTCAACGCCAACGAACGAACCAACCAACCAACCAACCAACCAACCAACCAACCAACCAACCAACCGACAAAGATTGTCTCTGAGCTAACCAGAGTAAACACAGGGTCATGTCGGGAAAATGTATGCTGTAAGAATAGTGTTAAAAATGACCACTGACTCGTGGGTGGTCCCCTAGAAATATTGGTCACCCCCCCGAAAAAAATCTTGATTCATTGCTTGCTATCATAGCGACATGTAGTTATTTTACCAACTTAGGTTGTGTGTACATGTTGTAAGTCGCTGTGGATAAGAGCGTCAGCTAAATGTCTATTAAAATTGTGTTTAAACCACTACCACTGGAGTAATACGCTTGCAGACACAGTGCTCTGTAATTCTGAGCAGTAAAATGTCAAGGTAAAATGTGCTTCA
>OY759264.1:13050237-13087737 GCA_963662155.1 Lamellibrachia columna | reverse complement strand
TGATAACTAGTAACTCAAATTAGAGTAATGAATATACAAGGCCCAGGAGTGGGCGTATCCCCCATATTGAGGATATCCACTAAAATGGCTATAACTTTTATGATATTGAACGTAATGAACTACGCAATGCATCACCTATATAAGATACATAGCCAAATGATGTTCACAGGAACTTATTTCCCTTCCTCCCTCCCCTTCCTGTCCCTGTCTTTCCCTGTCTCCATCTCTCTCTCTCTCTCTCTCTCTCTCTCTCTCTCTCTCTCTCTCTCTCTCTCCCTCTCTCTCTCTCTCTCTCTCTCTCTCTCCCTCTCTCTCTCTCCCTCCCATGTCCTCCCTGCCTCTCTGTGTCTCTCCATGTCTCTCTCGGTCTCTCACTTCCTCTCCCTATCTCTCCCTCTCTTTCCACGTCTTTCCCTGTCTCTCCCATTCTCTCAATGTCTCTCCCCATCTCTCACTGTCTCTCTGTGTCTCTCCCTGTCACTCCATATTCTCTCCCTATCTCCCCCTGTCTATTTGTGTCTCTCCATGTCTCTTCCTATATTTTCTTTATGTCCCTATGTCTCTCCCTGTATGTCCCTTTCTCTATATGTCTCTCGCTTTCTCTTCATGTTTCTCCCTTTCTCTCTCTATCTCTCCCTGTATATCCATGCCTCTCCATATCTCTCCCTGTCCCTGTCTCTCCTTGTCTCCCCTTGTCTCTCCCTATTTCTCCCTGTCTCTCCATATCTCTCCATGCCTCTCTAATTAAGTGTGCATAGACAGCCACCTTTTCTTGAATAGCTGCTGTTGCTTGCTCTGCTCGTTCATGATTTTTGTTCTTAGTTGCGTCACAGAGCAGTCGAGCTTCGTTTCGGAAATGAACGTGACAAGATCTGCCTCAATCCAAAATCATTAATATAATTAACAGGGATGCAAAAAGTGCACAAATTGCAATCACAATGCAGGAAACAATATAAAAAGGTTAGATGGCAATTAATAAGACAGAAACACTTTTTCTGCTACATCATGACTACATGCCTTTCTTCTTTGAATTTGGCTGCATGTGCACAGCGTATCCGCCTTTCTTCTTGAATGTCCTTTCGCTGCGAGCGTCGTCTTGACTGGCGGCTAATGGTGTTCGTTCTGTAGAAGTTGTCTCGGTCCGAACGTCGTCTCGACTGACGGCTATTGAAAAAGCTGATACTGATTAAAGCATATGTAACAGTTACAACATCATCAAATACTGCACTTCTTGCCATCGTCAGTAGCTATGTCATCCAAACAAGCTAATGCTACATTAGACAAATATACATTGCAGGTAGATAAACAATAATTTGTCATCTCCAGCAATGGTAACGGGTATTGATAGGTGCCGAGATTCACGCTCTTGGAGTGGCCCATATGTTTATAAAAGTGCTCTCGCTCTGCTTCAGGCACTTCAAGCGCTGCGTAAATGGTTGAAATTATGTGTCTCTGCTTTGAGGCTGTTAGTAGTTCTGGTTTTTCCACATTCGCATCCTCGCACATCTTTCGTGTGGTGTTCCAACCTAATACGTGGAATTAGGACTGCTCAGTGTTTGGAACCACGTATGGGTTGCTTTCCAGAATCCCAACATCCTTTCGTACCTGGGGATCCGTTAGTATTGCAAGTCCTGCAACACAATCTCTTGGTATCAGGACTGGAACCAGATGATTTCCTTTACCTGTCTGGTAGGCAATCATCATAGCCTTGAAGAGTTCCTTCTCAAATTCTTCCATTTGCTCGATTCGGCTCTCGTCAATCCACCTTCCTCCGACGGCATCCGACCAGTTCTTCATCTTGAGTCGGCTTGGCTCTCCACCCCTACGAGCATTGAACAGCGTTAATCTGCTGCAGATAGCATCTAGCAGTTCGATATAACTCTCCCGATTGATCACCCGGTACTGATCTGACAACTCTTTGATTCTCCGGTCAGTGTGTGCTTTTAAATCTCGAACTTGCTTCTTATCTGCCCTTTGTTCTGGCATCCTTAATCGTTCTTGCCGACTTGTGTTGATCGCATACACGGCGTCTGCAAATATATTGTCACGGTTCAGGTCGATATAGTGGATGAATTTCTGTACTTCTGCTGCCTTGTTGTCATCACTTGAATCCAGATGGCTTGCCATAACAATGGTGGCTGAATTTTTCAGAAGGTAATAGAGACCGTTCTTTACCCCGTGTTTCAAAGTAATCGTGCCATCTGCGGTCGTCACTTTCTCTATGGCTGCTTCAAGAAAACCGAAGTTCGTCCTGATAAACATATCTCCAGCTGATACATTTGTCGCAGTGTTTTCTTCCGAGAATGCAATCAATAGCTTGC
This sequence comes from Lamellibrachia columna, assembly GCA_963662155.1. Lineage (NCBI taxonomy): Eukaryota > Metazoa > Annelida > Polychaeta > Sabellida > Siboglinidae > Lamellibrachia > Lamellibrachia columna. The sequence continues at coordinate 13,085,416 of OY759264.1, read as the reverse complement.
TCAGCAACCTCATTTCCGTCATGGTAGACTTTTTGATCTCCATCAGCTCATCGACCTTCCCTCGATTTCGCTGAAATCGCCTCCTGCCAATCAGGAAAATTGTGGGATCAGAGCGGCACACTTTCCCAATCTCATCATTGTGGAATTTTGCCAAGATTTCTGTGGTAAATTCATCCTCAATGGTTTTCATGGACTTGAAGGCATCTACAGGAACCGAAGATAGGGTGTCATCAGAAATGTTAGGTCGGCAGATCTCTTTATGTTTGTGGAACTGCTTTTTGTTGTAGAAGCCTTTATAATTGGAACAGCAGCACATATCACTCGAACCTTTCCTTTCCCGTTGGTATGCAGGTATAGACTGTGTAGCCTGGAACATGTTTTCTGTGAATATACATTCTTTTCTGCCACACTTTGCAAAAGGGGCATTGGCATTGAGGTTTCACATATTTAACATCTGCAAACACATTACATAGAAGTTGAGGCTTAACAAGTATGTTTGTTACAATAATTGTCAAAAGGATACAGCATAGTAAGTGAGGACATGTTATCGGCTTCTTCTGAAAATGATTACTACAATTTATCTTCGTAGTTTTATGTGAAACATTACTTACATGCATCCTTATTTATATTTATCAAAACAGATGACAATTAGTACGACAGAAACACTCTTCCACCCCGAGCATGATTTCTTCGGGAGGTTTGTATTTTGACCGGGAGATAGTAATTTATGATCAGGAGATCGTGAGGATTCCCACAAATGCGTTAGAAGTGACACCTCTGCATATTCAGCAACATCACCTTCAAGTTGCCAGTGATGTCGAACAGAGCACACGTGGTTATGAAAATTAATTGATTTATACATGGGGCCCTGCACCGTTGTTAAACATGTTGGCTTCATAAATTTACATTCCAACACACAACCGCTTTAGGTTCCAAAACGGACGAAAGTAACTCACCTGTGGCCCGCCGTTTTCAGCCAAACTTCTGTCAAGCTGTGGACGAAACATGAGACAATTTGATCAAATTGTCTGATATGTACATGACGGATGGGCTTCATCTAAGTGGAAAGGGGGCAGCAGTATTTGCGGATGGACACACAGCAGCAGTAGACAGGGGCATGGGTAGCATAACAAATAAAAAACAATTGGCAGGTAATATAACAAAATTACAGCAAGCGTTTCTATGCTTATGTAAGGAGTAAACAGAAAGTTCGAGGTAAGGTCGGACCATTGATTGTGTTAATGCTAGTAGTGTTGTTTAAGAATAGAATTGACAGATATCTGATTAGGATACATAGATGAGAAAATTGTTGGACTCTCGATAAGCCAATGGCTTCCTTGTCCACTTGCCATCTGGAACTTATTGTTTGGGATGGCAATCTTGTTAAATCTTGTTAAATAGTGGTCTCCGGTAGGCTGATGGTGCAGAATCATGTGAATTCACTGCTTCCTCAACTGATTTATCCTATCGCAAATCCGCTTCATTGGTGTCCAAATATATAGTGTATGAATAGTTTATGTAACACCCACATTCTATTTAATAAAACAATGCATATTGTTGTTCGTCGTTAGATCTGGTGAGGATAAAAATAATGGATATCTAAAATGGTAAACACTGTGTGGGTCAATGCTGATCATGGGCGGGACCTCCATCCTCTCGCCGATCACATGACAAAGTTATGACATTTCACCACGGAAAAAATCGCGATTTTTCAGCATTTCTATTTTCGCTTCAGTAAATGCTTGAACAAGCATTAACTAATTTAATAGTTTGTCTGATGATTTCACAAAAACCTAAATACAAAAGTTGCACAAACGAGCTAGCATGTTGTAGTGGATACTAGGTAGGTTTGGTTTTTCGCAAACTTAATTTGAAATGAGACTAGCAACAAAATAGAATTGATTAAGCACCTTTAACAGTCTTCGGGTTTTATAATGGTATTGCGGCGTCATCTGAAGACCACCTTTTTGTCCTCTCTTATGCCCATTAGCTTTTCCACGTACTCTTCCAACTGTTGACAACATGATGTTGTAAACGGGTTTGAGACTGCCCAACCCTTTGGTTTGACGCACTGTTGATCAGGACCACTCAACTATATAATCCATGGTAGGGCTTAGTGTTAAACATGCAATCGTACTTACCATTCGTTTGCCACGACTTAAAGCTGCCATTTCTCAATTTCCTCATGGATTCGCATTGACACACCTCAGAGTCCGTCAGTTACTGTGAAAATGCGCTTGTCACTGTACTATATGCATATTTCCTATTCTGCTTCAAGACACCTGAGTACTAGATCTTATATTCGAAGAAGTCTACGATGTCACTGTTCTAATTGGCTCACATTGTCATCCAATAAGTAAATTTTGTGACATGAGCCATTTATACATGCGTGACACATACTAGGCGCTATAATAATGACATTTGGGAGGAGTTGGATATTTGAGTGACGTATTTCTACAACCAGCTGGCAGTAAAAACAAGCTGAGTATTCATGTCCACATAATTAGATCTTGACTCTCGCCTTAATTGACTGCATTTCACATAATTCACAGTTCTTGTTCTGTCGGTCGGTCGTGCGCAGTCCAGATGGACCAGGTGTGATCAGTGTTCTTGGATGCTTTTGCCTGTGATTTCATGCAGAATGCCAGCATGTGGAACTGTTAGACAAATGTGTGTGGAGGGAACCATTACACATTTAATGATATTACTAAGTTTTCTAATAGCCATTACAGGAAGACCTATATACAAGTTTATGACATAGATTTGAAAGTTGACTCAAATGACGAATTATTAGTATTGAATTTAAAATAATAGCTTTCTATACTAAAACAAATAATGTTTATGTTTTAAAGGGGCTTTAAAGCATAGAGTGGTCATATAGCCGTATGCTTTGGCCAAGGCGCGTTCAGGGGTGTGCACAACTGAATCTTTGTTAGCAAAAATGTTAAATGCGTTAGCAAAATAATGCTTGAATGCGCTCAAATAAAAACACATTTCGCAAGAATAATTCGTATAATTGAGGTCTGAATTCGCATTTGTTGCACAATGTGTATGTATGCACACTTCTGGGAGCTTAGTCGGGTGGCCAGTCTGGTGCCATCGCTTTCATACACCAATTGTGTTTTTCACAAGTATATGAAGTTGGGAACACCTACATTGTTATGCACACTGTGAAATGAAAACTTTGTTAGTTCTACAACACAAGAATAATAACATAAGACAGTGTTATGAATGAGTATGCATCAAACTTTATTGTCATAATGCCAAAACAAATAATTGGTATTGATTATTTGCACATGCACTGGCCATGAAGTAAACTAACTAGTTAGTGTCACTGGTTGTTGTGCTTACAAGTGTCTGTTGGCTCTACCAGTCCAATTCTCTGCTGCCACAAAGTGCACAGTAACATGACACGAGTCATTAGCCTATCTTAGAAGCCATGTTGTAGCAGGCAGTGACCACACAGTGACATGCACTGTGACCACAATTACTCTGTCTTGAGAGAATGCATTAGTACCTGCCAATGCCCTGGACTACAGTCTGACTGTGAAAATATGCTTATTGAAGTCCAGCGTAGATTGAAATAGGCCAAAGAATGACATTTAGATTTATTAATTAAGGAGCAGGAAATTAGGCAAGCACACATCATCAAAATAAGATACATCAAATAATCTCAGCAAGCATGCCGGCCCCCAAAAGGTGTTTACATATAATTAGTAAATCATGCCTATCAGCTACCCACTACCAGTACTATATGTACAACTACTGACTTATATACAATTCCCATGGTATCGGTGGGGGTCACTCCGCCAAATCCATGTAATGACAAAGTGGATTAACCATACACATACATGTACAAACAGAAAGATTGGGGTACTCAATCCCCCCAGCCAAACATGATGAATGAAAAAAGTGAGCTAACCACCCAAACATTCGTGAACAATTCATAATGAAAATTATGGTAACACAACACACAGTGTATAAAGGTGTTATGCACCTAGACATTAGTCAACGAATAACTACTACCACATCAGACCGAGAGGTAGGGCCAAACAGCCACACAAATATACTCATAGAAAGTACCCGCACTAAAAATCCTGTGTACACTACTGAAAACACAGTGGCAGTGGAGGGAAAAGCATTAATACAAAACCTTGTGTACCGAACTATAACAGGGAAAAGTGTAAAAAAATTAAAAAAATTGTGAACTATCTCTCTGTCTTCAGTGTTTCACCGTGTATCTACACATAATGTACGACTTGATTTATTAGATAACAACTGGGTAACAACTTTTAAAGCAGGATTCGAACACGTGCAAATCACCAAGAAATTTACATCTACCTTCCACTACAAGTTTACATCAGTGAACTTTTTCAACCTGCCTTAATCCATTGCAGCAACTGTTTGTATACTTAAAAGTGTGCCACTTTTTACCACACTTGACTCAATTTTTACTTAGTAATCCTTTACTATAAGGTTGGCCAGCAGTCTCTCTCACTAGTAGATTCCACTGATTACATCAGGGATAGGAGCAAAGTCTGTAATTAATTAAGATCAACAAACCAGCAAAAAAAAACAGTGTCCAGTGACTAGACACTGTTTGACACAGATGGTGATGATTAATACATAGAAATGGAAGGACATGTGAATTTATAGTCACTGTCTACCAAATGTTATAATATAATATCAAATTGAAAGACAGAGAACCTGTTTCATAAAGCTAGAGTTGGTGGGCATAGGCCCACTCAGAACCGAGTAAATAGCCCACTCTGAGCCCAGGTCCAGTCAATTTATTTAAGAATAGCTAAATTATGAACTGACAAGTATTCTCAATAATAAGTAGACATGTTTTAATGGCAGCGAAAAGTAGTGCAATATTCTGGTGATTATGCCCACAACCAGGAATGTTTTGTGCAGTAAATGCAACACAGCAGGATTTGAACCTGCTCAAATCACCAAGAAATTTACATCTACCTTCCACTGCAAGTGCACATTAGTGAACTTTTTCAACCTGCCTTAGTTATTTAGATTCTGCTGTACCTGTGATCTAATATTCTTGCTGACCCAATTTTGACTTTGTAATCCTTAACTATAAGGGTGGGCAGCAGTCTCTCTCACTAGTAGATTACATCAGGGGTAGGAGCAATATCTGTAATTAATTAAGGTCAACAAGCCAGTGGAAAACCAGTGTCCAGTGACTGGGCACTGTTTGACACAGATTGTGATGATTAATACATAGAAATGGAATGACATGTGTATGTATAGTCACTGTCTACCAAATGTTATACTATAATATCAAATTGAACGACAAAGCACCTGTATCATAAAGCTAGAGTTGGTGGGCATAGGCCCACTCAGAACTGAGTAAATAGCCCACTCTGAGCCCAGGTCCAGTCAACGTATTTAAGAATAGCTAAATTATGAACTGATGAGTATTCTCAATAATAAGTAGACATGTTTTAATGGCAGCGAAAATTAGTGCAAGGTTCTGGTGATTATGCCCACAACCAGGAATGTTTTGTGCAGTAAATGCAACACAGCAGGATTTGAACCTGCTCAAATCACCAAGAAATTTACATCTACCTTCCACTGCAAGTGCACATTAGTGAACTTTTTCAACCTGCCTTAGTTATTTAGATTCTGCTGTACCTGTGATCTAATATTCTTGCTGACCCAATTTTGACTTTGTAATCCTTAACTATAAGGGTGGGCAGCAGTCTCTCTCACTAGTAGATTACATCAGGGGTAGGAGCAATATCTGTAATTAATTAAGGTCAACAAGCCACTGGGCCTTGTTTGACACAGATGGTGATGATTAATAATGTTGTATTATAAGTGCACAAATGATGCTACCAAAATATGCATACACACATACAATGAACATGAGATGACAATTTAGTGTTGTTCTGACTCATAGACATCCACAACATTAAAAAAAATATTGACTGAATACCTTGATGTGACTTTAACAACCCAATAAAGTTGTGAGGACCTCTGAATCTGATGTTAGGTTTAATAAAGGTTTAAAATATAAAGGCTGCAATTTCTCTTTATAATGTATTGTTTTAGTTATTATTAAATAGCCTAGTGAAGTCCATCTTGTGTCCATCAGCATACAAATGCTGTTGATTCCAAACCACCTATATGATAAATATTAAATAATTATGTTCACATACGAAACATGATTTAATATACGAGTACATTAATCGTCCTTGTATTTTGTTAGTTATCATAAGATTAATACACAGTTCCAAGATGTCATTTACTCAACTAATTAGCTAGTCATTAAGTGCTACAGCAATTACTGTGACATTCACACAATATATGTAAACACATTAGCAGGCATCCTAATGAAATGTTGTAAATGACACAGATTTAGTTCTGTGTCAAGTTGTGAGGCAGTCAGATAACAGAAGATGCCATCCACATAAGAACATGACTTGTGTACTGATGGCAAGTTGTGTATTTTAGCTACTAGTAGACCTGGGGTTCTATCATTGGATCACTCAGAAAGGTGATCCAGTGTGTGAAATCTCATGAATACCAAATCGAAATGAAACCCCAGAAATTTCAAACATAAAAAAATTCTTATATAATAGTTGACTATAAATATAAGAAATTACATTCAGAAAGTGCAGCAGCAATGACATTCGGTAATCTGCATGGCAGCCCTTAACACAGTATGTGTCTCATTGGACTAGATCTTGTTACAATGACTAGATGATATGCTAATTTCAGTTTTGGACAGTTTGTCCCGGTTTATGACAGTTTTTCCTGGTGAATATGAGTAAATATTCAGCTCAATTCACCTCACTTTGCATATTTCAGGTCCAATTCAATTTATAATGCAATCTGTTTTGATTTTTTTCAATCCAATTCACACAACTTTTCATCAATTCCAATTCAACTCAGATACAACTGTATTGGTCAAATTATAAAGACATTGGTCAGATGCAAAATGTGACATGTCATTTTGTTTTTATATATTTCATAGCCTGAACAGAAATATTGCATTGGTCAGATTTGAAACCTATAACCGGTTCTGTGTTACACTGTTGAAGACGATTATGGTTTGTTACACCTGTGAGCTTAGGTCCCTGAGGAATTAGGTGCAATAGATGTTTATTATTTCAAAGATTTTGCGAGGATTCATTGTAATATATTGGATTCCTAATATATTTCAAGCAACATTCTAAAAAACTTCAAGGATATCCCCTCTCAGACACCTGTATGCTAATGTCATGAAGGTAACTTAAGTTATTTTATTCATTCTACATACCTGTTGGTAATTCTTTCGTAGCTCTTCTCTGGACACTTTATATTGCAATTTGATGTTTCTTTTTATACGGTTACCACATGCCTACATCTATGACATAATCTACAATGTGAAATGGAAAGAATGTGTTTTTGTATAAAAACTGAAGAGTTCTGTAGACAGATTATTTTTGTCATCTTTGACTTGTTGCTCTGTTTACAACTTCATTAATCATATTAATGTATACATCAAAGGGCAGCGTTATGTCTAAATTACTTCAAATAGGCAGTGTCACAGCGACATCATTATATCCATACAACATTAAAAACATCGAAACTATTTTGCTTTGAGTTTGACAACTCCAAAATATGAAATCGTAATCGAAGGCGTTGCAGACGACAGCCCCGTTGTGGGCGATATTGGGAAACTGCTACACATACAGTAGAAGTAGACGAGTTATTTGTAAAACATAGAAACTACTGTTCATAAAGAAGGTATTGGTACCTGAATGATTTATTCCTGAGTGATTACGTAATCATTACATCGTCGTTTACAGCTTAGATATTTAACTGACGTATAGCTAAAATCCAGCAATTAAACAACATCGTAATTTAATACGCACGGACCGACCGAGTGGGCGGAGCTTGACATGTAGACAGTGCGCATGACAAGACCCAGCAGACGGCCAAAGGTTTTCTGTGTGCTGTCGTAGTTTTCACCGATGAAATAACATATGTTGTTAGTGTATATCACAAGACAAATTCAGTTGTATGGTAGTTTGTTGCGTTATACAACATCCCCGCTAAATAAACATACAACATACATAGCAGTTTGTGTTTTATTCAAATAAATACGCCATGTCGCCTAACGGTGAGGATTATTGAAATGAATATAATATACATCCCATTTGCAAAACCTTCATTATATTTGAATTTGTATATTTCCAGAAATTAAATGCATGAATACAACCTTAGGGCAACGTGCTGTTATTGATTTACAACTTTCAAATGGTTTCTAGTCAGATGCATGATAACGCAGGACCAGATATGTTAGGGCGACACCAAATATCAGGGTTAAGGCGCCCAACCCTTGCCAGAAAGTCGCCTAACCCAAGGATATATATATATATATATATATATATATATATATATATATATATATATATATATATATATATATATATATATATATATATATATATAAACATGTTTATTCAAATATATATGTATATATATATATATATATATATATATTTGAATAAACATGTTTAGGATGAGAAATACTGTGTATTCAATATATATATATATATATATATATATATATATATATATATATATATATATATATATATATATATGTATATATATATATATATATATATATATATATATATATTGAATAAACAGTATTTATCATCCTAAACATGTTTATTCAAATATATATGTATATATATATATATATATATATATATATATATATATATATATATATATATATATATATATATATATATATATATATATATATATATATATATATATATATATATGTATAACAATTAATATTTTTAATGAAAAACAAACTGACTATATTTCAGTAAATTAAAAAACAATGCTTATTAGTTGTGTGTATTTATTAAGCAATGCGCAGTGCTTCTTTTATTTGTTTATACCTGAAAGCGATTCCTTAATCAGGTGCAACGAGAATAACCGTGATGTTTAGATGATGAAGTTCCGAATTAGTTTGATTAACTACTTGATTATGTAGGCCTACAATTGTTGTCTTAGTTACAATACGATGTTACTTACGCAAAACCACGATGCAGCTGTTTCACATATATAATTTATAACAACACTTGTTACGTCTCTGTTTTACTGTTAATTTAAGCAATCTTCTAGCATTCTCATGTATACATTAATCATATTAATGTATACATCAAAGGGCAGCGTTATGTCTAAATTACTTCAAATAGGCAGTGTCACAGCGACATCATTATATCCATACAACATTAAAAACATCGAAACTATTTTGCTTTGAGTTTGACAACTCCAAAATATGAAATCGTAATCGAAGGCGTTGCAGACGACAGCCCCGTTGTGGGCGATATTGGGAAACTGCTACACATACAGTAGAAGTAGACGAGTTATTTGTAAAACATAGAAACTACTGTTCATAAAGAAGGTATTGGTACCTGAATGATTTATTCCTGAGTGATTACGTAATCATTACATCGTCGTTTACAGCTTAGATATTTAACTGACGTATAGCTAAAATCCAGCAATTAAACAACATCGTAATTTAATACGCACGGACCGACCGAGTGGGCGGAGCTTGACATGTAGACAGTGCGCATGACAAGACCCAGCAGACGGCCAAAGGTTTTCTGTGTGCTGTCGTAGTTTTCACCGATGAAATAACATATGTTGTTAGTGTATATCACAAGACAAATTCAGTTGTATGGTAGTTTGTTGCGTTATACAACATCCCCGCTAAATAAACATACAACATACATAGCAGTTTGTGTTTTATTCAAATAAATACGCCATGTCGCCTAACGGTGAGGATTATTGAAATGAATATAATATACATCCCATTTGCAAAACCTTCATTATATTTGAATTTGTATATTTCCAGAAATTAAATGCATGAATACAACCTTAGGGCAACGTGCTGTTATTGATTTACAACTTTCAAATGGTTTCTAGTCAGATGCATGATAACGCAGGACCAGATATGTTAGGGCGACACCAAATATCAGGGTTAAGGCGCCCAACCCTTGCCAGAAAGTCGCCTAACCCAAGGATATATATATATATATATATATATATATATATATATATATATATATATATATATATATATATATATATATATATATATATAAACATGTTTATTCAAATATATATGTATATATATATATATATATATATATATTTGAATAAACATGTTTAGGATGAGAAATACTGTGTATTCAATATATATATATATATATATATATATATATATATATATATATATATATATATATATATATATATGTATATATATATATATATATATATATATATATATATATTGAATAAACAGTATTTATCATCCTAAACATGTTTATTCAAATATATATGTATATATATATATATATATATATATATATATATATATATATATATATATATATATATATATATATATATATATATATATATATATATATATATATATATATATATATATGTATAACAATTAATATTTTTAATGAAAAACAAACTGACTATATTTCAGTAAATTAAAAAACAATGCTTATTAGTTGTGTGTATTTATTAAGCAATGCGCAGTGCTTCTTTTATTTGTTTATACCTGAAAGCGATTCCTTAATCAGGTGCAACGAGAATAACCGTGATGTTTAGATGATGAAGTTCCGAATTAGTTTGATTAACTACTTGATTATGTAGGCCTACAATTGTTGTCTTAGTTACAATACGATGTTACTTACGCAAAACCACGATGCAGCTGTTTCACATATATAATTTATAACAACACTTGTTACGTCTCTGTTTTACTGTTAATTTAAGCAATCTTCTAGCATTCTCTTTCCGTTACCTGTTTATGTTCTACTCTTCTACTGCTGATAACGAGATATGATATTATATGATATGATATGATAACGAGAACGACAATGGTCCTCCACACAATCGTGTCATGTGTCGTTGTCAGCACCTCCATATACCGTATTTGGGTTGGTCTCTTTCCGTTAAAGTGCTCATGCAATCGCCTACACAAGGGTCACTAGAAGAAGGAATAGTTCCTTCAGAATGGAAAGAAGCAAACATTACGCCACTATTTAAGAAGAGATCGAGGAACAAACCAGAAAATTACAGACTATTGAGTTTAACATCAGTCGTATGTAAATTACTCGAAACATTAATTATACTCCACATGGTGGAATTCCTTGTAAAACATAATTTAATAAATACATCTCAACATGGGTTCCTAAAAGCAAGGTCATGTCTAACCAATCTCTTATGTTTTTTCGAAGAAATTACAAAGTGAGTAGATGACGGGTCAGCAGTGGATGTTGTCTACTTAGATCTTCAGAAAGCTTTCGATAAAGTGTCACACCAAAGATTGTTACTTAAACTAAAAGCCCATGGTATAGGTAATGATGTAATCAACTAGACAGAAAAGTGGCTTACACACAGACGACAGAAAGTAATAGTAGATGGTGAGATTTCAAACTGGAAATCGGTTTTGGGTGGGGTACCACAGGGATCAGTATTAGGCCCTATACTGTTTTTAATATATGTGACGTGGCATGCCAAAACCATGCTCTTCGAGTCAAATGGACAATGTCATATTATTATTGATTCAACTAGAAGACATTCATAGCTTTAAAATGATACCACGATTAATATTGTATTTTACTTGTGGGTGAAGATATTTCATTTTAAGCGTATACATTCATGGAATAACCGTTCCGAGAAAATCAGCTTTACAAAAAATCCACTAAATTTTTTTAACCCTCCATCATAATCATAGCAACCACATATTTATAATGCTCCAATCTTCACGCAATTTTGCACACTCTTAGAAAATGTGTATGCACAGAATATGTAGAAATATCATTAGGAAAGAACAAATATTTACTTAATGCCATCATCTTGACTACAATTCATCGCGATAACCGGTGGTCGAAAACAAAAGGATCATATTAACAATATCATAGCATCGCGCTACCTTTAAATTAAATACAATTACAGTATTTACATTACACGTTGAAATATGTACACATTACAACATGAATAGGAGAAGGAAGATAAAGACAATTATGGTATCTTCTACTTGTGCTACTTATGTAGCATGTCCCCTGCCCCTTGGTGTGACCTCGGCGGGCTCGACCTGGCCTTCCCAGCACCCCACGACCAATGCTCCCTGCCCGCTTGGACAATGACACGTCTGAGGAGTCTGATTCAGAGGAGGGGGAAGAGGACTGAGAGGATGGGGACGGAACAGGTAAGCCTATCTGTCACGGGTCAGTCCAGCAGGCAGAATTGTTGGTGGCATCCCATGTGGCAGCTGCCCTTGCAGCAGGACCATCTCAGTGGTGGGGCCGTCCCACTGCTGCCTCATCAGCACCACACCAGGCTTGTCAGCAGGGAAGGTGAAATGCTGCATCCTTTTGATCCCCTTGATTTTTTAAAGCCGATATACCGGAATGTGCTCCAGTCGAAGGTCGGGACGAGCACATTTCCTGTCTCATCGCAAACAAGCTGTGCTCGGTTGGCCATGGAGGATGTGTTGACCACATCCACAATGTCTGTCAAGCAGGACACTCTTGTTCGGCGCAGCTTCCTCTTGATGAGGCCGAAACACCAGTCGGGCGCGAACTTGGTGTGGCCAGCCAGCATAACGTGGATGCTGATGATTGTGTGAAGGCCAGACAAGACTCGTCACGCCAGGTACCATATCATGTACGAGTTCTTGTTCTGGCCTGCACAGTTGTCTGCATGGAGATGCATCTCCTTCTCAACTATGACGATGTGCGCCAGGTAATGTTGTAAATAGCTGATGGTGCAGTTGGCCCCTTTCCCCGTGGATGCAGCCTCGTCGATGAGGTAGTTCATCTGGGATGATATCCCCTCAGCGTGAACTCCAAAGAGGCCACAGCGCCGCTGCACGAGGAAGTAGATGGGCCCGGGCTGCATCGGGTCATCAAGGTACATCATCTAGAAGCATTCAAAACATAACTTGTGCAAAGATGCAGTAATCATTGAAATTGTTTTAATAATAATTATACTATATCTGTCACATTGCCAAAGTAATTATAATTGATTAGTTTCATGTTCGAGGTACAAATTGTTTACACTAATAACAATCAATTATATTTCAAGTGTAACTGCTTCATCTCTGATCCTAAACGAAAAGATTGTGTACTTGTGTGTGTGATATTTCTAATTAAATTAATAAACCCAGCATCAATGATGCAGCGCTTTGTCAGGCCAGACTAAGTACATTATATGGCAGAAAAAATATTGTCTCTGTAATTTAAATTCTTTATAATTTAAATATAAATATATATTTATCTGATAATAACCTGTTGGGCAAAGTCGAAGTTGTAGTGAAAAGATATGTCGGCATAGTTGGGCTGGTGTGGTCCGATGACAAGGGCATGTGTTATGGCCGTGTGCTTCCTCGCTGCAGCAAGGCTGTTGTACTTGGCCCGGGCAAAGGTGGCCAGTTGCAGGTGCTCCTGTTGTCGCAGGAGGACTGCAGACATCTGCTCCTCGGCGGTATTTCCTGATCTAAGACAGAAAATAGGCAACAGTTTGTTTATTGTATGTCTATTACATAAACCCATGTAGGCTTCCAGAGAAACTGATACGGTGTTCGAATAAATGTCTGTCAAGGGTGAAATGTAAAGCAATGTTAACACTCATAAGGACTGGATAAAACACATTACAATTATATGAACTTATCTTTACTTTTGACAATATATTTAGTCAACACCAAAAACAGTATGACAGCATGCCTCCTACACCCTAATAAAAAAATTTTTTTTTTACCAAATGCATAATATTTATGTATGTAATATTGAAATGAAACGGTCAGATAACACGCTGAAACTGGTAGTTTGTAATGGGTGTAAGGATAAAGAGCTCCTACCTCACAACCATAGTGTTGTTTGGCTGACACACCCAGCAGAGGTCGCCCATCGGCTTCGCCACGACTACAAAGGGGAGAAACTGCTTCAATAACTGGCAGAAAGCCCTCAACCTGAACTTGTGGATGACCGCCGCACTATCCGCTGCATCGTACAGCTGCCATATCGCCTTGCGGGTAAAGTGACTGGGCAGGATACGCAGGTTGTCCCGTGCAAACCCAGGCACCCGACCGGGCAGCATTAGGCCGTGCTGGTCTGCGAAGTTCAGCAGAAACTCAGTGACGTGCTTCACGTCCTCCAAGGTCAACGTAGTCTTCGTTCTGCCACTTGCAAGCACACCGTCACATGGCCTAAATATTTGTACAGTATAAAACAAGTCATTACGACATACATAATAATATTGATCCATTATAGGTATTAAAATATATATTTACCAGATTTGTTTACGTCTCGGGACCAGGCCTTTCTCCAAGTAGTGCTTCTTCAATTGTTTTAGTTTCTCCTTGCTGATGTCTGTGAGGTACAGGAAGGTGTCGCGGCAAATGTGACGGTGATCAAAGTAGAAGCACCTGCGTAAATTAAAGTGTTATTAAAAAATATTGTCTGCAGTATACAACACGAACACATATCTATGTATAACTATCACACAATGCATAAATGTGTGCGAGAGACAGAGAGAGAGAGAGAGAGAGAGAGAGAGAGAGAGAGAGAGAGGAGGAGAGGGGATAGAATAGAAGATGACATATCTAGCAAAGTACTCAAATTTGCAGGTGACACAAAAGTATTCAGAAAGGTTACAAATGATACAGATAAACAAAGTTTACAGGATGATCTCGATAAATTAGTTAAATGGTCAGACAAATTGCAAATGTTATTAAATTTTGGGAAGTGTAGATGTATAAACATAGGACATGGAAACATTGACGAAGAATATAAAATTGGGGATGCTGTACTAGGTAGAACTACTCAAGAAAAGGACTTAGGAGTAACATTTAGTGCTGACGTGACAGTTTCAGAACAATGTGGGATTGCTGCTTCAAAGCGAAATCAAATTATAAGGCTAATTAGGAGAACTATCATGTATAAGGAGAAACAGCTAACTGTACCCCTGTACAAAGCAATAGTTATACCACATTTGGAATATTGTATTCAAGCATGGATTCGTATCGTAAAAAGGACATAGACAAGCTAGAAAGAATACAACGAAGAGCAACAAAATGATTCCAGAATTGAGAGACCTTAATTACGAAAGTCGCTTATTACAATGTGGTTTGACAACACTAGAGACCAGGATGCTAAGAGGAGACCAAATGTAATTGTTTAAAATAGTGAACGGTTATGGAGGTGTTGATAGGAATATGTTCTTCAAACTTAAAAAAGGCAGTAAAACCAGAGGACACAAAGCAGCATTAGTTAAGGAGCAGTGTAGGTTGGACATGAGAAAGTACTCTTTCTCACAGAGGGTGATAAATGAATGGAACATATTGCCATATGATTTTGTTAATGCTAGTAGTGTGAATATGTTTAAACATAGAATTGACATATATTTGATAAGGGAGGGCTACACATAGATGAGAAAATTGTTGGACTCTCGACAAGCCAATGGCTTGCTTGTCCACTTGCCATCTGGAACTTGTTGTTTGGGATGGCAATTTTGTTAAATCTTGTTAAATCTACTCTTATTCTTTTCCTCGGGTACTGTGTATGATGATGAGAACGACAGTGGTCCTCCACACAATCGTGTCATGTGTCGTTGTCAGCACCTCCACATACTGTATATGGGTTTGTCTTTGCGCAAAGTGTTTATGCAATCACCTACACATAACTCCGAATTGGTGCAATTTGAAGGGAATTGCTAAATCTCGTAAAATAACAACGCAATTTATAACATAGTTGCATTAATGTGTCCATCAACAAATGATACAGACATTACCTGTTTGTTGTTTTTTGTGATGGGCATAAAAATGCTTCCTGCAAGACATGTGTAACATTGAAAACCTAGTTATACAAACTTTTATTTCGGCGAAATCTGAGCAGGAATTCCCAGTACGAAGAGGTCAAGTCCTGGGAGATATCTTGTCGAGAAACTGACGAATTCGATGGTGCCGTATTGATGCCATGAAACCAGAGGTGTGCGGGTTGGCACATATCACGGGGCTTGCAATAAAACATTCACGCTGCCAAGGAATGTTGCTGGTCATGTTTGTTTACATAACTGGGCAGTCCATACCTCGCTAGTGATGCCGATGTATTCCTTGATCATTTTGACTCAGACCAGGTTTTCTTCTACCTCAGCGGCGCTTCTCAAGCAGAGTTTGATACAACCGGTGACCTGTACACAATAATTAATCGTGGTGGTAGTAGTGAATTTAAATAATGTGTATGAAATAACACATGCCACTAGTTCACCAAACACCGTCTCTTGGACTAGTCCACTAAGAAACCACTCCTTAAACATTAGTGTAAACACCCCTAATTCGGGTAATACTCCGGTCCTTGTCTACTTAATATGCACCATTATCTAAGATAAACATACCCACGTCATCCAGGCGGACACGTCAAGCTTGAGCAAGCAAATTACGTAATATTGGTCGGCTCCAACAAGGGCCGATGCATTTCTTCATAATTTAAAGGTTTAACTAATAAATAAAGAAACAGGAAATAGTATGATAATAAAAAAACAGAAATGCTACATTACCCCATCAAAGAATATATTTCCTGAGCTTCGCAGCAAACAGTTATTTACACTCATAACATCATAATTATTTCCACTAATCACACGATGCCATTCTTAATGCGGCATTCAACAACTGCAATTAGTAAGTAATCCTCATTACACTTTATGCCATACAAACATATGACACTGCTGCATCCAACTGTCTTGACAACAACTGCATCTATTCAAGCGGCTCAAATAGTCTGCTCCTACGTTATCAGTCCCGGGGGTGGACTCTACCCGGAAACGATATGGTTGGGCTTTTAAAGCCCACCGCATTACGCGGTCGTTTGCCAACTTCGCTGTGTTCAGAAATTTGAGGGATCGTTTGTTACAACCAGTAATGTAACAATCGACCGGTAATGTAATAAATCGACCGGTAATGTAATAATCGACCGGTGATGTAATAATCGACCGGTGATGTAATAACTCGACCGGTAATGTAATACAAACGATGAAGATGATTATGATGACGACGATGATGAAGATGATAAATGGTAATGATGATGATAAATAGTAGGAGAAAGATGAAGATTATTAAGTTTTTATCTTAGTGAAGATGATTGAGAGGATGATAATTATTACGATGATGAAGACAACTACGTAATCCTCATCAGCCTTATCGTCCTGCTCCTCCTCCTCCTCAACATCCTCATGTTCACCCTTATCAAGGCTAGCCTAAAAGTTTATTTAAAAAAATCAACTAGCTGATCAACTCAACAAATTAAGAGATCATATCATAGAATTAAGGGTCATATCAAATTACAAATATAACGAGGGGTCTTCTCAAACAAAATACAAATATAACGAGTCATCAAAATGCAAACTTAAGATCTTTTTAAAACAAACTACTAAGGGACCACATTTTAAAGACAACTGTAAGGGGTGATTTATCAAAAAGTAATAAGCTGATCGTCACAATAGCTTAATGGATCATCTCAAAACATTAATGGGTCATGTTGTACAATAAATTAGCCTTCTAGAAAAGAAAAGGATAATTTAAAAAATGTAAGGGATCATTTAAAAACTTATGTAGATGCTTGTCTGAAAAATATATTTGATCATCTCATACAAAATAATGGGGCTTCTCGAAAAACGTTATGGGATCACAAAACATGCAAGCGTTCATTAATAATAAACTAGCTGATCGTCTCAAAAATTTAGGTAATATCTTAAAACATTAAAAGGTCACCTCATAAAATAAAGAGGTATTAAAGGATCATTTAAAAACGTAAACATTTATTAAAAATGTAAAACTAGCTGATCGTCTCAATAAATTAAGATATCATCTTAAAAAATAAAAGGGTATTCTCATAAAACAAAAGGGGTCTTCTCAAACAAGTTAAGGAATAATAAAACAAGTGTAGATTAAAAAGAACTGGCTGATCATCTCAGGGATCAACTTAAAACAATATGGGGTCTTCCCATCAATAAAAGCGTCTTCTCAAACAAGTTAAGTTGTCATTTCACAATACATGTAAATGTTCATTAAAAAACTAACTGATCGTCTCAATAGATTAATATATCTACTCAAAAAGGTTAATGGATCTTTTCAAAAATAGACGTGTTGATTGAAAAGAACTGGGTGATAGTTTCAGCACATTAATGGATAATTTCAAAACAATAAGTGGTCATCTCATAAACAAGGGGTTTTCTACAAAAAAGTTACGGGGTCTTTTCAAAAATGTAAACATTCATTAAAAAAACAAGCGTCAACTGTCGAAAGTGTGGAAAAATAGTTGTACAGATAAACACGAACTCATTACGTAGTTTTATCGACAATATTGGCGCGGCCCATGAAATACGGTTGGTGTGTGCTCAACAAGCTTTTCCTAATAAACCACTGGTGTGATAGTTGTTATTGTAGTTGCACATGGTTAATTTGTATTAATTATTTTTGGTGATTAACCCCCAAAATGCTTTTTACTTCCATTTAAGGAATAATCAAGCAAACTATAAAATTAAGGGTTACATTTAAAATGTATGACATTAAAAAAGCGATCACCTCAAACTGTAAAATAATAGGCTGTATTTTTAGATAAGATTTTTAGATATATTTTTAGATGACTCCTTAATGTTTTGATGGCCCATTTAACTTTGTTAAATGACCCTTACATTTTTGAAACTGATTCCTTAATTTTTTAAATCCATTTAATTTATTTGAGAGAACTCCTTACATTTTCACAGGTAAGTTACATTTTTCATCGTGGTGTATACAATCACTAGCGATGACAGGGATCTTACACCCACAATGAAACATGACTTCACCTTTTCCCACTGAGCAAGGTTGGCTAGGAAGATGTTTCTTTAAAAGAACAGCACAATTTCCCACTACGGGCATTACTGCGGGGAATTTCTACTCACTAGGCCTACCGTTCAGTTCCGCGCCATGTGCACAGACTGGTTACTATGGAAACAGGTGGGTGGGGTTGGAGAGGGTCGAGGAGAAAATTGGGAGTCGAATACTTCCGCTCAAAAGTAACATCAATCTTTGATAATGCGATCCACTGGGTTAGATAGTGTTCCGTACCAGCAAAGAATTGCTTTTCGTTTGAATTGATCGTGCCTGCTTCAACTGTAACTAATCATTCGCAACAAATGCCGGAGAATGGGAATACACTTCTAAGATATGACCCGTTAACAAAGCGCTTAGAAAAACTGCATAATTATCTTCTTCCAAGCCCTAATTCTTGGCATTACGTTCAAAAAGCTGAAGATAAACATCAATAGAGTGTTTTCATTGAAGCAGGGCAGTGGACGACAGCGGGTTACCGTGGGGATTCCATCGCCCTCATTTACCGACCCGTTGTGTCCTGCTTCTGCTGGCTCCTTATGGATAATCGCCATTTCCTTCTCATGAGCCATCTCCATCTCACGTTCTCGCTGGCGAATCTCAGCCTGCCTCGCCATCTCTCTCTCTCTCTCCCTCTCTCTCTCTCCTCCCCTCTCTCTCTCTCTCTCTCTCTCTCTCTCTCTCTCTCTCTCTCTTTGATTTCGGCCTGGAATTTCACATTCTCCAATTCCTCCTTGGCCTGCTGCTCAACATCCGGTCTAATGATATCCTGCTCACGAGCAGCCTAGCGTTCAACCCAAGCTGCCTCCTGTTCTTCCCGAACAAATGTTCAGTTCAGGACCTGCGAGACCCAACTTACCGCCTAACTCGGCTAGTTGGGCGAAATCCAACTGCAATACACAACGAAAATTGCTCAGTGGTTCATTTTTACAAGCAGTGGAAATATCTCTAGCTGACGAGGCGGCCGAAGCTGAGGCTCAGCAGCTACAAGCATATGGCAACTCGGGCAACACAACAGTTAGCGTGGTAGCGGATAAGAGGAAGGGTCGTGCAAGCAAGTTTACTTCACATAAACGCTCAGAACACCCAACATGCAGACAGACCGGAAGTGCTGTCAATTCATTGGGAACCAAGCACCCCTGAACTGCAAATTTAAAGACGCTACCTGCCACCATTGTAAGAAAACAGGACACATCGTGGCAGCCAGCAGAAAGAAAGCTTCAACATGCAATGAGACGCATGTTGTGGAAGCAGCTACTGTCGTGAAAGAGGAGTACTCCGGATACCAAAGAGTCTTCTTACAAACAGCCAATCACGGTCAGAGTTAAAATAAACGGAAAAGACGTTGCTATGGTTGTTGATACTTGGGCCGGAGTCTCAAGCATTAATGAGAAAACTATGTGCTCATTGTGGCCTAACCTTCCAATGCTACAACCGGCTGACCACATGAAATTTACCAGCTACACCGAAAAAAACAATATCCGTGCTGGGTCAATTAAACGTAGTTATATTATAATACAGGCGACAGTTAGATCCAAGTGCCAATAGTGGTGATGTCTGGAGAAAGACAGAATCTTCTTGGCAGAAGTATGTTAACGGAGTTGAAGTTGGATTGGGGTAATATGATGCACGTCAGAAAGCTAGATCCAGTTCATTCTCAAAAGATAGCCGAATATCCAGACATTTTAGTGAAGGTCTCGGAGACACGTTAAGATTCAAGTGAAAGACGATGCCATCCCTCGTTTCCATAAGCCAATACCAGTTCCTTATGCGTTGAAAGCGAAAGTCGAAAGAATTAACACGACTGCATGAAACTGGTATCATCGAACCAGTCCAATTTTTAGAGTGTGTAGCGCCTACCGTTCCTGTCTGCAAGTCAAATGGACAGATCAGGATATGCGGTGACTATAAAGTGATGATCAGCCAAGGCGTTGGTGAGGATAAATATCGGCTTCACAGGGTCAATGAACTGTGTGCAGGTTAGACTGGTGGAGAGCCCTTCTCAAAGCTAGATCTGAGTCACGCCTATCTGCAGCTGACGCTTGACGAAAATTCACGCGACTACGTCACTATCAACACGCACGTGGGATTGTTTCACAACGTCAGATTACCATACGGTTTGTCAGTGGCGCCATCTATCTTTCATTGAAAGTTTTAGTGTGTCATTGCTGGCATACCACGATTATGCATTTTCATGGACGACATTCTTGCAACAGGAAGAATTCAAGATGAACACGTAGCGAATCCCCGGTTAGTGTTGAAGCTTTTGGACGAGGCAAGACTGAACTAAACATTGAAAAGTGGGAGTTCTTCAAAACCGTCAGCAGAGTATTTGGGACATAAAATCGATCGTGATGGTTTGCACCCTACGTACGTGAAGGTCAGGGCAATACAAGATGCGCCTACACCGAAGAATGTAAAAGAACTGCGGTCGTACATTGGATTGTTTAACAACTGTGGTCGGTTCTTGTGCAACTTGGCGACAACCATGGCACCTATGCATATGCTTCTCAGGAAGGAGACCAAATGCCGATGGGGAAGGACCAAGATGAGGCATTCCAAGCAACAAAGAATCTTCTTCAGTCAGATACACTGCTTTTGCATTTTGATCAGGACAAGCAAATGCTACTAGCATGCGATGCATCACCTTATGGCGTCGGGGGTGGTGTTGTAACACCAAATGCCAGAAGGATCGGAGCGACCGATTGTAATCCCATCGAGGAGTGTGTCGCTAGCTGAGCGGAAATACTCCCAGTTGGACAAATGGACTGCGTATTTAGTGTTAAAAAATTCCATCAAATATATATATATATATAATTGAATGAGATTTGTGTTAATCACCGATCACCGGACTTTAATCGGGTTGTTTAATGAGCAGTCATCCATACATCATCAAGCGTCGAGCCGGCTTCAACGATGGGTTCTCACGTGGGCAGGTTATGACTACATAATGCATTCGTTACCGCAGTGGCGAAGCACACGAGAACTGCAATGCTTTATCACGTCTGCCTTTGTCAACCCAACAAATGAAGACCCTGCACCAGAGGAATACTAATCCAGCAGTTCGATGATTTACTTATGACATCGGGGCACATACGGAACTGGACTCAACGTAATCTAATACTTTCGCGAGTTCAACAAAACGTGCTAAAAGACTAGCCGGAAAGTGATCCACTAACGCACAAATTCAAAAGAGTGCGCCATGAGTTGAACATCCACGAATGGTGTGTGATGCGTGGTGCCAGAATAGTTTTTGCAGCGTCTTCACAGTAGCCACAGCGGTGTGGTGAATAAGAAACCATTGGCACGCTTTTACATCTGGTGGCCAGTGGCCAACAATGCGGGCAGTGCGAAGACGATACGTGAAAACCGACGAGAGCACCACTTTGACTTTGGTTATTTCCACAGAAGCCATTGTTACGGGTTCGTCTGGACTATGCGGGTCCAATTGAGAACATGATGATCCTGGTAGCAGTAGATGCTTACTCAAAATGGATCGAAGCAAAAGTCGTGCATTCATCAATAACTCAGGTGACAAACGAACAACTGCGTGGATTGTTCACGACACACGGTTTGCCAGAGACTATTGTTACGGATAATGGCACTTGCTTCACCAGTGCCGAATTCCAGCAGTTCGTCGAGAGAAACAACATCCAACACATCACGTCACCAACCTATCATCCATCTTCTAACTGTCTCGCGGAAAGGACGGTGCAGCTGGAGAAGAGGGGATGGGTAAAGTTGAAGGATGGAACAATGGAGACTAGATTGTCTCGCTATCTGATGACCTACATACCTACTCCTCACAACACTACAGGAATCTCGCCGAGTGAACTGCTGATGGGCCACAAACTGCGAACGCTGCTGGACGTGGTACATCCTAGCATCAGCAGTAAAGTTTACCAACATCAAGGCAATAAATTAATGAGTGAGTATTACAACCAGAAGTCAAAAGATCGATGCTTCAACCCAGGCGATGCGATATACGTCAAGAACCATACACAGAGCGCACCTAAGTGGATTCCGGCTGTTCTACGAGAAAAGCGGAACAATGTCAAGATATCAGGGACAGCTGATGGTCGCTACTTGAGACGTCTTAGTGATCACGTGCGCCGACGGCATGCAGTTACGACAGATTACCTAGTGGAGCAAAAAGGCTGTTGCTGCATCGGAAGCAAACGACCCGAGCCTGGAGAAATGAAATGACAAGAGACGTAGCTCAAATACCTGATGGAATTAGATTTAGATTTGTCTTCACAAAATGAATTAGTGGACAATGTAACAATACATTATCAATTGGGTAACAGTGATCATAATCAAATACATTTTGAAATCAAAAACAAAAAGTACAAATAAAAAATACAGGAGAAACTTCCACAAAAGTAACTATAAGTATATGAAAAAAATACTTAAAAAAGCTATATTAGAATAACATGCTGAGGAATAAGACCGCAATTGAATGTTGGAAAATTATAAAATATTTAATTGAGAGTATCATTGATAAATTTGGATTTGGATGTGTTTATTCAGTCCACATATTAACGAAATACAAAGCGCTATAGAGAAACTGAGAAAAGGTGAATGTATCATAATGGGGGATTTTAACCATGGACATATACAATGGAAATCTCTAGAGAGTACAACGGGTGAGGACAAACAGTTTCTACTTTTAATTCAGGATAGCTTCCTTACACAACACGTGCTAGAACCAACCAGGGGAGATATTGTATTATATTTAGTTTTGTATTCACAAAATGAATTAGTGGACAATGTCAAAATACATGATCAATTGGGTAACAGTGATCATTATCAAATACATTTTGACATCAAAGTAAAATCAGAAAGTACAAATAAAAAAATTCGGAGAAACTTCCGCAAACGTAAATACATAGATATGAAAAATTACTAACATTTCGAGGAATAAGACGGTAATGTTGGAACATTCTAAAATATGTAATTGATGATATCACTGATAATTTGTTTCCCTTGATAAGACAACGAAAAAGGTATTGAAAGAAAACTTGCCAAAAGAAGCTATTAGAAAATATTGTACAAGCAAACTATGTGGAGGGTTTATAGACGTAATAGAAAGGATTATGACTATACAAATTACAAAGAGGCGTTTAATGCACCTACGAATGAAATTAGACAATCTAAAGAAGTTATGAGCAAAAATTTACTTGTAACATAAAAAAAATTACAGCAAGTTTTAAGTTTTGTATGCATATATCAGGAGAAAGTACGAGACATGTTTGGACCATTAGAATATCACAAGGGTTTTTAATGGCGGAAAATTTTAATGGAAACTGAATAATAAAAATAACATATCTTAGTTAACCATATTTGTCCAAACAATAGTCAACATTACATACTACTAATTGGCACATGCATGAATTATGTGACTTTATGGATATCGTGAATTGGTAATCGTTTCCTGACAGATCGAGGTAATAAATAAAGTTATGTGAACGTTATTGTCGTTCACAGACAGACACAGTCGGTGTGTCCTAGAATTGTTCGCTAACA
Source organism: Lamellibrachia columna (assembly GCA_963662155.1). NCBI lineage: Eukaryota > Metazoa > Annelida > Polychaeta > Sabellida > Siboglinidae > Lamellibrachia > Lamellibrachia columna. The sequence continues at coordinate 13,060,968 of OY759264.1, read as the reverse complement.
ACAATACTGACTTATTGGGTCTGGCGTCCGAACTCCGGTGTTGATTTCGCGAAACTTGTTGATGCACATGATTACGGTTATGTGTACTTTGGCAAACAACTCGAGGTTTGTGAGTGCACGTATGTGATGTATTCAACACGCACGCAAACAAAAAGTGTTCTGCGGAAATGAAATCGCCGAATGTTGACGAGACAACTAACATCGAAGTCGCTTAGTAAAGTAGCGCTATTTCCATACGACGACGCACTGACATTTCTCCTACAGCTATTTCTTGGGCAAACACGTGTAACGGAGAAGAACAAACGTCACAATATAAGAGCGGTGGCAAAGGTTTCAATGCCACTAACCATCAGTCTCGCTACCAATGTGACAAATGGTGGACTCGCAGTGAGTCCACCAGGGAGGTAGATAATTGATATTGAGTAGGAATAACAATAAACGGTGTTCTCCATTTGCTTCGGAGTCATAAACGCACTAGTTTCACACAAAAAAAATTGCAGGCCATTCGGACGCACGCACGCACGCACGCACGCACGCATGCACGCGCTCGCGAACGCGCACACGCACACGCGCACACACACACACACACAGACACAAACATGTGGTACCGTCCCCTCGCCTCCCTAAATAATTCGATGTAGATGAACACTTCATGTCCTTTCCCTGCAAAGACCTGTGAACCTTTATAAATCAGACTTTTGTTTTGAAATGTCGCCGTCTAGATAAAAGATGGAGCAAAGTGCACTGTGATTCTATTACTAGTGTCCTAGATCTGACGTGTTGCACTGTAAACAACTGCACAAAGGCGTCAAATGTAGACGATCGCGGCAAAATCCGTACATGTTGTATATCAGATCCTTTGTAACTATTGTCATTAAGATTATCCTTTAGATCGTATATATGTATATATATATATATATATATATATATATATATATATATATATATATATACATATTGTTTATCAGATCCTTTGTAACTATTGTCATTAAGATTATTCTTTAGATCGTATCGTATATATATATATATATATATATATATATATATATATATATATATATATATATATATATATATATATATATATATATATATATATGTATATATGTATATATATATTTATATATATATATATATATATATATATATATATATACATATATACATATATACATATATATATATATATATATATATATATATATATATATATATATATATATATATATATATATATATATATATATATATATATATATATTTATATATATATATATATATATATATATATATATATATATATATATATTACTACTACTACATATACTGCACTAACGAAGAAGTTAATAGTGACACATTTTACTAACTATTCAGTGGCACTAATGTCCCTACAGGTTTTGTCTACCTTTCTTTTCAAAAGGTAACGACGTGTTTGTACTCAATGAGTGTGACGTACAGTTGCACGTCTAAACACGGCATACTTTATTTCATTGGATGTATGACATATCCTCCATATTGCCAAAGTCCTTTTTAGTTTTGCGGTACTGTAAATTGCACCTTTTGTTATTGATGTTGTGATGCCTGTCTTGAATACATACTTGTGTTACCTGTCCTGATTATATAATTGCCAAAACTCATTTGATGAATCAGCAGGAGCTTACTTAGCTACCAATGTCGCTGCTAAATGAGCATGGTCATTTGTGTGATGTTTTCTGTATACTCGAGTAACTTAATGTAATAACCTATCAAGCCTAATCCATTCAAATTGTATTGTACTAGCCCAGTTGCCCGGCGTTGCAAGAGATAAAAGGCAACATCTTATGACTCCTTACACTACTCAGTCAATCTTTGGTAGTGCAATGCCAATGGCAACGACGTCTTCGCACCAAAACGATTCACATATAACTGCCGGTTTCACGAAGCGTTCGATGGACATTTCACGTAGATTATGTAACAATGGTAAAAACAAGCGTAGCGTTGCTACAATTTGCACGTAGCCATTGTTCCGAGTAACATAATTTATGTCAACTGTCCACATTGGTTCTTTCGACGTAGTACCCCAACACCGGAGGAATTTCCAATATTGTACAGTGTAGGAACTATCACCATGCTCCACCGGGCACGCCTGCAAAATGTCAGTCGCATATATTCGAAACTGACGGATATATGAGGGAACAGACATACATAGCCACACACTACTTTATATTATTAATGAATAATTAGAATGTATTCGACAATACAACTGATGCTAGTTACTGTCAAGTCGAAGACGATGATAATAATTGTAATATTAACTATGCAATGTGTTATTCAGGTTAGTTAGGAGGTCCGACTTATCAGCAGCCTTGCCTTGCGATGGACCACAGCGGTGAACTGTACGTACTAGTGATACTTTCCAGATAAATCGAGCACGTGTTCTAAAGGACACAGTCCAAAGGATCGGCTATGTAAACACGTTTCTTTATTTAACTTTACAGCGAACAATTGAGAATACAGGGAGTCTTACACAAGTCAGTATTAATCAACCGTGTCAAAATAATAAGTGCAAGTAAGTATATATATTACGAAATATTTTGTGACTCTGTTTATATGTTCCGTCATATATCCGTCAGTTTCGTGTGTATGGGATTAGTTTCCTAAATTTCTCCGATTCCCGACGGAGTAGGGATATTACGAAGGAACCGATGTGGATGTATGACGCATATATTACATAACTCGGAAAAATAAGAGTTCCTAGTTAGGTTTTTTTTGCAACGCTACGCGTGTGTCTACGATTATTTCGTGATCTGCATTAAACGTCATCCGAAAGCTCCGTGAAACCGACAGTTGCACGTGATTTTGGGGCGTGAAGTTGTTCTATAAAAACATAACTGGGTAGTGCAAGCTCTTGCAGTGAGTAACTTTTCTGCCGGGCATCTCCGCCAATAAATAATAATACAATTGATTGCGCTTAGTACAATCGCTGATGTTACAATCTACCTTTTAATAGAATCACAAATAATTGGCGAAACGAATAATTTCTTATTGTCATTGTATGAAAACGCGACGCTTAAATGAATTATCATCCGCTTAATACAATAAAATAATTTTGGCTGTATATGAATGTATAAAGCGGAGTCCATTGCAATACTATTTACATACGCGAAAAAAACTTTCAAAAGGTTAATATTTGTAATGAATAACTAATTATTATGAATGAAGAAAGTGGATATCGTAAAAGGCTTACTGTAACTAACACTATATGCATTTGGCCAAGGTGGACATGTTTGAGACCACACATGCAAGATAGAAATAAATAATTATATATACATATATATATATATATATATATATATAAATATATATATATATATATATATATATATATATATATATATATATATATATATATATATATATATATATATACTTATATACATATATATGTATATATATATATATATATATATATATATATATATATATATATATACATATATATATATATATATATATATATATATATATATATATACTTATATATACACATATATGTATATATATATATATATATATATATATATATACATATATATATATATATATATATATATATATATATATATATATATATGCTAAAAATTACACATATATATATATACACACATATATATATATATATATATATATATATATATATATATATGCTAAAAATTACACACATATATATATATACACACATATATATATATATATATATATATATATATATATATATATATACATATATATATATATATATATATATATATATATATATATACATATATATATATATATATATATATATATATATATATATATATATATATATATATGTATATATATATATATATATATATATATATATATATATATATATATATATATATATATATATATATATATATATATATATATATATATATATATATATATATATGTGTGTGTGTAATTTTTAGCACAGTAAAAAAGTGGTTTATGTTTTTGTGGTGGATGTTTGGAATATCAATGTACTATTAATGCAACCTTACCACCCCTGCTACCAGGCGAGTGGTATCGTCCACCGCACGCAACTTTTGACCGCTTGGGTGGCCAGGCGCTGCCATTCCGGTTTTGAAAGCCATCGAGGTGAGTTGGTATTTACAAACTTTATTTGATTGCGTTGTACACGTTGTATTGCTTGTTGCTATTTTTTCAATGGCATTTTCTAAAGACTATGCCCGTACTGTTACTGTATGAATTCATGGTATGATTCATTTCAAATGTACTATATTAAATTATTAATGCCGTTCATACTTGTACTGTGTTTCCGTTACTGTTCACGGTAGATAGCCATAGTAAGGTCTAAATACATGGTTGGCGTCCGATTTTCTGTTTTTAGTATTTTCAAATGCAATGGCAAACCAACATCATCGGATTTCTAGTGCTTCTAATCCAACAGGGGTGGTGTTTATAGGGCACAGTTTTCCAAAACGGTTTGAAAGTTATTGCGCGGCGCATGGAATAACAAATAGCGGACTTTACCTATAGTCGGTGTCTTTGTCCGTTGTTGGTAAATCCGGCGCCCTTCTGTCTTTTGTGTATGATTCGGTGTCTCATATCTCTCGATTAGGCTTCACTAAGGCGATTATTCAAATCGGAGGGAACGATCTGAATAACATTAATTGTCAACCGGAACAGCTAGCTAGGGAGATTTTAAACGTGGCCCGCCAGTTTGTTAACTCCGAGGGTTTCGACAAGGTGGCACTCTGCCAATTATTTCACCGTTTCCCTTCAGCGTGTAGCAGGAAGTCGAGGTACCCGCTCCACCCTGGTTATAATAAGTTAGTGGACATTGTCAACACGGAATTGAGACGGTTAGTTGCTTTTTTCCCAAAAATCCATTTCTGGAAACACCGTGGTATGCTGGTGGACTACCAGTCCCTTGTCAGCAGGGATGGTTGTCACGTGGGGCCGAATGGACAAAGGTTATATGTTCGCTCGGTCCGCGGTGCAGCACTGTTTTTAAGTAAACAGTAAACAAGTCTCAACTCTTTACGTATAACATATTTACCTAAACAGTAACTGTAGCATATTTCCCTTCCCTATGCACGCACTGTGGTTCTTTGGGTTTAGCATTCCACTTCATATTTGAAGGTATTATTCTGCATGTTTAAGCAATTCAGCGGTATGTTTATCACATATGCTGGTCTAATTTTTACATCTGTATATGGCTATCCAATTCTTATGCAACATTACATTACAGATTGTTATGTTTACATTCAATTTGGTCTTGGTCATGCTATCCACATTTGTATGCTACATTCCAATTTTAAACAGGTTTTAGTTCAGGTGTATCCTGAGTTATAATCCCGAGATTGAGGGATACTGGGATCGGCTTACCTATTTATATGTGTACCGAGAATATCGGTTTTTATTTCAATTTGGACAAGCTATCCAAGTGTGTATGCTAAATTGCAATTTTAAGCATGTCTTAGTTCAAGTGTACCCTGAGTTACAATCCCGAGATTGAGGGATTCTGGGATCGGCTTGCCTATCTATATGTGTACAGAGAATGTCGGTTTTTATTTCAATTTGGACATGCTATGCAAATGTATATGTTACATTGCAATTTTAAACTGGTCTTAGTTCAGGTGTTCCCTGAGTTACCGAGAATGTCGGTTTTTAATTCATATTGTCCGACACTTTTCATGCAATTTCAAACAGCTTTTGGGCCAGGTGTATACTAACTATTAGTTCTGCTGTTAACTTATTTCCTGTTCCTGCTGGTGTTATTGGCGATGTTACAGATGCCACCAAAGAAGCAAGTTGCCGCACGATCACTGTCGAGGATGAGTGCCAGCAAGAAGCCAACCGCTGATCGGCCTCCTGTACCTGCAGTTGAGCAAGTGCCTGCCGCTTTTGACGCCACTGCAGACGCCATTGCCGCCGCTGTGATGAAGCGTCTGTAACAGTCGGGGCATGGAAAAACATGGAAAAAGTATGACGAAAGTTTCCGCAAGGAAATGAAAGCAAATGGGTTACACTTTGGCCAGGTTCACTGGGATGCACGGTTCCGCTGTCTGGAACAAACTGTTAACAACAAAGCAGTCGGTTATTCCTTTCGTGGGCAAGTCAACCGAAGCAGGGGTGGTTTCGTCCGCAGTCCAGCCATCAGTAACCAGTTGTTCCAAAAAGGCCAGTGCTTCCAGTTTGAGCAGTTTGGCAGCTGCACCAAATCAGCATGTCACTTCAAAAATGTATGCTCAAAATGTTTCGGGAAACATCCCACCAATCGTTGCGGTTTGCGCCCATCCCACCCACAAAGGGGTGGACGCACAATTGCACCACGCGCTCCCAACACGAATAAACTGTGAGACAATATTAACCTTTCTAAACAGTTTTGTGTCATCCGGAAATTTCTGTACGTTACTTGTTATACTGTCGTCCAAGTCATTGATATAAATTAAGAATAATATAGGTCCTAATACTGATCCTTGAGGTACCCCACTGAAAACCGATTTCTAATTTGAAACTTCTCCATCTACTACAACTCATTGTCTTCTGTCAGTCAACCATTGTTCTATCCAGTCAGTTATGCTATCCCCGATACCATGGGCTTTTAATTTAAGTAGTAATCTTTGATGTGGCACTTTGTCAAAAGCTTTCTGAAAATCTAAGTAGATAATATCTACTGGCGATCCCACGTCTATCCACTTAGTGATTTCTTCCAAAAAACATAACATATTTGTTAAGCATGACCTCGCTTTAAGGAATCCATGTTGAGATGAATTTAATAATTTATGCTTAACGAGGAAGTCCACCATATGGTCTTTAATTAACCTTTCTAATAATTTACAAATCACTGACGTTAAACTCACTGGTCTGTAATTCTCTGACTTATTTCTCGAAACCTTTTTAAATAATGGTATGATGTTTGCTTCTTTCCATTAAAACGGAACAACTCCCTCTTTTAATGACAAGTTGAATACTCTTGCAAGTGGTATACTGATTTGTTCTACTGTTTCCATTAGTAATTTTGGAGGAATCCCATCCACTCCCGGTGATTTGTTATCCTTCATTGCCTTTATTTTTTTAGCTACCAATTCTGGAGTTACAACTAACGGACCTAAATAGTCAGATTTAGCCCCCTGAAATTTAGCATCAGCAACTGGTAATGAACTAATATCTTCTTTGGTAAACACTGAACTGAAGTAACCATTTAGGTATTCCGCCATTAAAAACCCGTGTTATATTATATTTCCAGCACTGTCTTCTAGAGGTCCAACCTTGTCTTGTACGTTTTGTTTACTCCTGACATATGCATAAAAACTCTTGCTGTCATTTTTTATGTTATATGCTAGTTTTTGCTCATAGCTTCTTTTAGATTGTCTGATTTCAGTTGTAGCTGCATTACGTGCCTCTTTGTATTTTGTATAGTCTTCTTCCTTTCTGGTACGCCTATAAACCCTCCACATAGTTTGTTTTACCATTATTTTTCTAATAGCCTCTTTTGACAAGTGTTTCATTCTACACCGTTTTCCTTGTTTTTGGAAGGGAACACATTTATCGATGATACTCTCAATTTCATATTTTAGAATATTCCAACATTCAATTGCGGTCTTATTCATCAGCATGTTATTCCAATCTAGCTTTGCTAAGTATTTTCTCGTATCTTTATAATTACCTTTGTGGAAGTTTCTCTTGTACGTTTTCTTATTTTTACTTTCTGATTTTACATTGATGTCAAAATGTATTTGATTATGGTCACTATTACCCAATGGTTCAAATATTTTTACATTGTCCACTAATTCTTTTTAGTGATGACAAAACTATATCTAATACATTTTCTCCCCTGATTGGTTCTAGTACGTGCTGAGTAAGATAGCTATCCTAGAAATTGTTGGTCCTCTATCCCTTTGCTCTCTAGAGAATTCCATTGTATGTGTCCATGGTTAAAATCTCCCATTATGATACATTCCCCTTTACTAGCTTCCTTTATAGCGTTTTTTTATTTTTGTGTTGTCCTCTTCGTTTATGTTTGGACTTCGGGTATCTAATCCAATAGTTAATTTTGAATTTCCTGAAACAATTTTGCACCAAACAGCTTTATCGCAATCTGCTTCCCTTTCTAGTTTTATTTCATAAGCCTGAATAGATTCTATAACATATAAAATAACACCCCCGCCCCTTCTTCCTATTCGATCTTTCGTAACCATTACATATCCTGTCAGTCCTAATTCAGCATCTGTTATATCTATGTTGGCCCATGATTCAGTTATACCAATTATGTGAGGGTCAATATCTTCTACCATAATGTTTAATTCGTTTTTCTTATTTACTATGCTCCTTGAATTTAAACATACGCATCTATAACCTTTTTCAGAGATGTTTTTCGGATGATTTGATATTGGTTTATCTGTGCTAGTGGCCTCTTGTTCTGCTTGAGACACCTCTATGTAACCCCCCTGCACTTCTAGTTTAAAGAATGTTTACTTCCAAAAATATTTGTCATTGTACCTAAGTCACTATCTACTGCTGCTGAAAGCTTGTCCGCGAATACTGCCGCCCCCTTTCCACTTAAATGAAGCCCATCCTTCATGTACATATCAGCCCTCCCAACAAAACTTCCCCATAAATTCACAAATCCAACTTCCTCTTCCCTACATAGCTTCTGGACTAACATTGTTAATTGCCATCCCCCGACAATTTCGATATTTTTGACCCCTCCTGCCCATTACAAGTAAAATCCCTGACAGTATTACCTGCTCAACCCGCGTCTGTTTTAGTGTTCTGACCAACTGCCTATATTTCCTAACTATGGCAGTTGTATCCTCCCTCTCTACGTTATTTGTCCCTACGTGTACTAAAACAGATCCACCCTTACCCGAACCTACGATGTTTTTTACCCCCTCAGTAAAGCAGACCACCACATCATCTCCCTTGTTTAAGACTCTGTCGGTCTTCCTAACTATCGAATCCCCCACAAACACCCTCGCTCTCTTCCTCACCCCCTTTATCACTGCTGCAGAATAACTCTTCCGTTCGATCCCTTCCATCACATTCTGTCCTAACCCCTTCCCTCCTGTCTTCCCCACTTCCCACTCCTTTGCTCTTGTCTCTCCCACTCCCCTCTCCTTCACTCCGGTTGTTTTCCCTCCCGTCTCCCCCACTCCCTTCTCCTTCCCTCCTGTCTCCCCTACATCCCTCTCCTTCACTCCGGTTGTCTTCCCTCCCGTTCATTTCCTTCCCGTCTCCTTACGTCCTGTCTCCCTACGACCTGTCACCTTCCCTCCTCTCAGCTTCCTCCCAGGCTGCGGTGATCTCTCCCTAGCATCTCTTGCGTCTTTCCCCACTTTACCATCTACTGTTCCCCCACGGGAACTACTGGCACAACCCCCCTGTTCCCTTCCCACCATTGCCACAACGAACAGCCTCAGCTCTTCCAACTCCACCTTTAGTTCCTTCATCTTCGTACATCCCCTAGATATGTGTGGTTAATATAATGTTTAGCTATATGATTTCCTAAACAAATGTTATGTAGGCTGTACAGGCTACAGCGATGAAACAAATGTTTTTACCACAGTGTGAGCCGTCTACAGTGCTCATCATAGTTTTTCTACGGTAATATGCACATGTTTACGAACTGCGTCGTCGCAAGATATTAAGGGCTACTATGGTGTTTTTGCCAACATATATATGCTAAATTTGTATAGGATAGGTCGATACATAGCAATGTATAAGGGCAACTTTTGATGCCAATGAAACATGACGAGTCACAATAAGAAATGTCGCCACTGTCTTCGTAATTCAAACTTTCTTATTTACCTCGACAGGTTCCCTATATTAACCAAGATTGCCATCTAAGGCAAAGGCCCATATGGCAAATGGACAAGGAAGCCAATTGCTTATAGAGAGTCCAACATTTTCAATTTATGTGTAATCCGCCCTCCTGATGTATATGTCAACGTTGTTTTTAAACATATTCAAGATGTTACCAATTAAACAATTTATAAATAGTATGTTCCATCCACTGATTGTCCTCTGTGAGAACGAGTACTTCCTGATATCCAATCTATACAGACCCTTTACTTATGTTACCTCATGTCCTCTAGATCTATTATCTTTCTTGAGTGAGAAACGAATATTTCTATCAATATTTTCATACCCATTCAATATCTTAAAACTTTAAATTTGATATCCTCTTATCCGCCTTGTCTCTAGAGTTGTTAAAACACATTCTTTCAGGCGTTCTTCATAATTGAGGTCTCTCAGTTCTGGAATAATTTTAGTTGCTCTCCTCTGTATGCGTTCAAGCGTATCTACATCCTTGTTATGATATGGTCTCCACGCTTGTATACAGTACTCTAAATGAAGTCTAACTATTGCTTTATACAGATGTATAATTAGTTTTTTTCTCCCTCCGTATATGTTATATTTCTCCTAATCAACTCAATAATTTGAATACCACACTGCTCTGAAACATTCATATCAGCGCTTATTGTAACTAAGTCCTTTTCTTTTACAGTTGTACCCAGAACAGTATCTCCCATTTTTAGTTTACTCCCAAGTTATAGGCATTAACGGTTCCCAAAATGTTAAAACATCTGCCATTTCTCAGACCATTTCACTAATATGTCTAGATCGTTTTGTAAATGTTGTTTATCACCATCATTGTTAACACTTCTAAAAATATTTGAGTAATACGCAAATTTCAGAACGTTGCTTGTT